>OZ025242.1:69976219-70326219 GCA_964019155.1 Osedax fenrisi
AAAAATACAAAATATTTTCTGCACATTGTAAAATATAATTAAATCTATAAGATTTATTTTAAATATTTAAATATACATAGATTGTTAAATGATTGAGAATCGATATTGTACTTCACAAAATTCATAAATTTAGTTGTAATGAGTTATAACGAAAAAATCAGTTTTTTGTTTATATTTAAAAAAATATAAATATTAAGAAAAAAATTATAATTATATGAATTAGAATTATATTGATTAACATTGATACATTAATTATTTTTTGATTGGAATTATATTTTAGTTGATCTATATGTGGTCGATATTAGAGCACACTAGTTTTATTTTTTTAAATATTTATAGAACATTTTTTAATATTTGAATTAATACGAATTGTGATTAAATAGTTATATATATTTAGGTATAACATATTTTATTCTTTATTTTTAGATTTTGAAATGATATCAAAATTGATTTTATTGTAATTTGAAATTAGATATTTATAAAATAACATTATTTCTCTTTTCAAATATTAGCGATACTATGGGAGGTCTAACCTGCTTCAGTAACATCAAGGATATCCATGAGGGAATATTAACATTATATTATAATTTAAAAAAAGAATAGAATTAAAATAGTCAAGTAAATATGTGATATGTTATCTATAGTACATAAATATTCAGTACAAGATGTGATATGAAATAATATCATTGAAGTATGAACTGAAAACCTTGATAAATGTTTTCAATTTATGTATGTATGTATTTGATATATATTTTCGTTATTATTTATATTATATACACATTTTTAATAAATATATATATATATATATTATATTTTTAGCTGGTTATTATTATAGTTATTTTTTATATTATTAAAAATATAAATGTTATCATTCTTTTACTACTTTTTATCATGCGATAATGTTCAGAACACCGCAATTAACAATACTCGCTAAACAAATACAACCACTAGCCGCTATTATTTAGCAGGTGTGTTTCAATGCAATTATAACAATCAATACCCGTCGCCTCCGCTGTCCCATTGACACTCTGATCGATCCCCTCATGCTTATTCCAGGCTATGTTTACGCGCGCGCACACACACGCGCACATACACAATACATTACCACCCGATCATCACCACCACCAGCCTCCTCCCCGCCTCCTCCTCATCTCCCTCATCATCGGGGGCGTTCCCTAGCGGACACTACGGTTTCATATTATTTACATTTGTTGTTCGGACAGCGGTCAGTGGCGGCCAGTGGTCAGTGGCGGTCAGTGGTTATAATTACGAGGATAGATAACGCGATAGCTGGTGTTGCATTGACTGCCTGTGTGCGGTAGGATAGGATGCCCTGTTTACATTTATAATTACCATGCATGTGCCGTGTGTGTGTGTGTGTGTATGTGGGTGGGTGTGTGTGGGGGGGTGTAATCAAGTGTATTTAATGTAATCAGGTGTGTATATGTATTTATGTGTGTATGTATATATATATATGTATGTATATATATATATGTATATATATATATATATATATATATATATATTATTCTACTTACTGGTAATGTATACTGGTAATTTCATTGTTTACACACATGCATTGATAACATATATGTATTGATAACATTGATATGTATATTATTATTAATCAATTGAATAAATTCTTATAGAATTTATTTTTATATCATTGTATATTAGTTATTTGTGTAGCAGTTTCATAATATATATTCTTCACTATGAATATATATATATATATATATATATATTACATAATTCTTATAATATTTATGCTAATATTTTGATATATTACAAGCATTTCTTTGTATCAATTCCATATGTACTACATATATTGTATAACAATTATATAACTGCATATCATTATACTATATATTGTACAATATCAGTCTATATATATTATGTGAATTATTGCCATTTGATATATTGAAAACACATTTACAACTTTGTATTATATTTGATAGATTAAGGAACTGTATTACTAAATAATGATCTGATTAGTACGTTTCTAGGATGTATGTAAACTATAATATTAAATACAATTGTAGCTATTATTTTCAAATATATATATATATAAACCTAATATATTATTTAATAATCTAGTCTGAAATTTTTGATTAACCAATATCTATTCCAAGCAACTTTATATTATATAATATGTTGTTGATTATTAATTCCACATAATAAATATTTATATTTATATACACATATAAAGTGATACCAATTACAGGATATCTGCTGATGCAAAACTTTTATTTTCCGCTTGAGTGATTTTATTGTATTGTATCATGATCCAGGAGTACACTTTGAATTCAATACAAAAATCAATATAAAAACTAGTTTTAAATCAATGATTTCAATATTTTTATACTAAATTCATAATATAATTTAATACAAATCATATTATTTAGAATGACATATATTATATTAAAAAACATTGTTTAATTTAAACCTAATTTATAAATAATTCATATGCTTTAATAAAATATTTATATAGAATTACAAAAATAAAAATATGAATTAATTTTATTTCACAAATAATTCACTATCTCTGATATCTTTGATTCAAAGGGTAAATATATTTTAATATTCCACTGAAAAGTAGAAATTGAATAATTAATAAACTAAAACTTGGGAGTATAAAAAGTAACATTGCAGAGATAGCAAGAAGATGTCCTATGCTTAGTGATACCTAATTATAATAAAATCATTACAAAATTAATAATCCTATTATTTATAATTTGTATATATATATATATAACAATAATAATAAATATTTAATTTAGTCATGAATTAGTTAAATATATTTAGATTAACATTTTTTATTTCAAGAGTTCATCTATTTTTTATTTCTATTATTTTTAAATCTGTTTTTGTAAATCTATCAATGTAGCTCTATTCAATATATATATATATATACAATGTATTCCTTTGTTTAAAGAATTTCAAACTACAATAAATGTAATAAATCCAAACTATACAAATTATATACCATCATATGAACATAAATGTATACATACAAACATTCATACACACATAGACACATATGTTCATTGGCGCGCGTATAATAGTAATAATGATTTGATTTATGTAAGCACACCGATGATATATAGCAAACGAATAGTTCCTGTATCTTGCGCACACACAAACAAACACACACACACACACACACACACTAACACACACACAAACACTAACACACATACGCACACTAACACACCGCTCCCTACAGATTACAACCCTCGTCAACCAGAGAGAGGCGTGCGCGCACACTGAACGCACACGTAAACAACTATGCAGAGTGGGCGTCACCGTAGCACACGCGGTAGACCGGTTCTGTTTGATTGGCACCCGGATAGGGGCTGACCACGAACGTGACATCGGCGCCAGTATGACTGAAGCTTGTAAAGATGCCAGATCTGCAGGTTATAGGTGCTTTAGAGCCGAATATCCCGCTCGATGTTGACGTCCGTGATCAAATGTTCCCGTGTTAAACTTACCCTCTGAACTTTACTTACCCACTCTACTTTAATTCCTACATCAACTAGTGCGTAGAATGGTTCATTTACTGTAGTTATTTATAAAATATGCTTCTTATCCTTTAGTACACACATACATATATATATACATATATGTATGTTTGTGTGTGTTAACAGCATACTGTTTAAAAGTTATTTATTCATTACATATGCATGACAGGCGCACACATACAAAGCTTAACGGCAATGGATAAGGAGGTATTCCCATTAGCGAGTTCTTCACCTTCCCTCTCCGCTTCCCCGCTATCTAACGGTCAAGATGAAAGGACCACTATGGTCCGTGCGGCCAGGCATCTCCTCAGTGCCATCACTCGAGTCCTTCTACTGGCTGATATGGTCATCGTGAAACAACTCGTCAACGCTAAAACCAAGGTGACCTTCTCTCCTAGAATATCTCTGTCACCCACTTTTTCTCTCTTACTTTCAATCACTCTGTAACTATTTCTTTCTCTTTCACTCTCACTCACTCTGCAACTCTCTCTTCCTCACTCACTCTCACACTCTCTCTTTCTCTCTCTCACTCACCTTCTCTCTATATCTGTTATACCTATGTTTAAACCTCTATTTAACATCCTGCATTACTATATAAGGTGATGAAAAGTCTGTCAGCCATTGAAGAATCCACAAATTTCCACGATTTCGTGAAAAGTTTCAGCAGGTTCGGAACAGAGATGGTTGAACTAGCTCACCTTTCTGGAGATAGACAAAACGTAAGCATACAATACTACCAGTACTACCAGTACTACCCTAACTACTACTACTACCTGAACTACTACCCCATTAGGATCTAAAGCAAGAGAGCCACCGGGCAGCTATATCCACAGCTAGGACCACCCTGGAACGATGTACAATGCAACTGCTGACCACTGCTAAGACCAGACTCAGACATACAGAACTAGATAGTGCCAGAAGAAACCGTACACAGGTTATCATCATGTGACATTAAGTCATTGTTGACAGATCATTTCGGATAACTCTATTAAATTCATAAATAATATTTTAGATTAATTAATCTCGTATTCGTATATATTATTCGTATGAGATTAAGGGCCGAATCGTATGATTTTTGAAATAAATATATATTTATTAAAAATGATATTTTATAAAAAAATCAGTAAATTTATATATATATAATATATTATCTTTAAAATGATATAAAGCTCGGTGCATAAAAGTAACTATAAGTATCATAAATACAACCATTTAAAAATAAATATTAAAATTATGATAAAATATTTATAATTATTTTTTTAAAGTAATATTACTTCTATTATTTTTTGAATTAGTTTTTTGAATATTTGATGCTCCATAACTTAATTCTACTTGATAAATTTATATGATACTTTCAAAACTTAATCATAATAAATATCTCTTTATATATATTAAGTATTACTTAAAAAACAGTAAATTTGGTTACTGGAAATTACTGGAAATTTTGATATTTTAAATAAGTATTTTATGGTCTTATTATCATCATCTTACAATTATCATATAATTCTATAATTTAATATGTATATATATATATATATATATAATATAGATCTAAATATAATTAATCAGCATACATAAATGTAGTCTTTTTCTTATTTGATTTATCAGTTATCATATTTCAGTAATGGAAAATCCTATCTTCACCATGTAAATATTCATATATTTCGCCGGACTTTAAATTATATTTATATACGTATGTATGTGTCTGAATGAATATATAGATATATTGACATTGATATTTTACAGGTATTACGAGATATGAGGCGAGCATTAAACGATATTGAAAATGTGTGCTTACATGCTACTACCAATCTTCAGAGTGATTTACTTGCATTCAGATTAGATAAAGAATTACAGGTTTAATAATATAGGTGTAGTATAAGTGGCTGTAGTAGTAGTAGTAGTAGTAGTAGTAGTAGTAGTAGTAGTAGTAGTAGTAGTAGTAGTAGTAGTAGTAGTAGTAGTAGTAGTAGTAGTAGTAGTAGTAGTAGTAGTAGTAGTAGTAGTAGTAGTAGTAGTAGTAGTAGTAGTAGTAGTAGTAGTAGTAGTAGTAGTAGTAGTAGTAGTAGTAGTAGTAGTAGTAGTAGTAGTAGTAGTAGTAGTAGTAGTAGTAGTAGTAGTAGTAGTAGTAGTAGTAGTAGTAGTAGTAGTAGTAGTAGTAGTAGTAGTAGTAGTAGTAGTAGTAGTAGTAGTAGTAGTAGTAGTAGTAGTAGTAGTAGTAGTAGTAGTAGTAGTAGTAGTAGTAGTAGTAGTAGTAGTAGTAGTAGTAGTAGTAGTAGTAGTAGTAGTAGTAGTAGTAGTAGTAGTAGTAGTAGTAGTAGTAGTAGTAGTAGTAGTAGTAGTAGTAGTAGTAGTAGTAGTAGTAGTAGTAGTAGTAGTAGTAGTAGTAGTAGTAGTAGTAGTAGTAGTAGTAGTAGTAGTAGTAGTAGTAGTAGTAGTAGTAGTAGTAGTAGTAGTAGTAGTAGTAGTAGTAGTAGTAGTAGTAGTAGTAGTAGTAGTAGTAGTAGTAGTAGTAGTAGTAGTAGTAGTAGTAGTAGTAGTAGTAGTAGTAGTAGTAGTAGTAGTAGTAGTAGTAGTAGTAGTAGTAGTAGTAGTAGTAGTAGTAGTAGTAGTAGTAGTAGTAGTAGTAGTAGTAGTAGTAGTAGTAGTAGTAGTAGTAGTAGTAGTAGTGTGCAGATATAAACAAGACACATCATAACATACACAATGCCCGCAGGATTTAGTAGATTTAAGCAGAGTAACAGAGCTAGACAACACGCTGAGGGAGCACATACTGACGGCGCTGTCAGCTTATCGAGACTCCGCCCATGATTTCACTGACTCCGCCTTCACCGCATCCGAACACAGAGAAGCTCTTTGCGCAGATGTCATCCGTGTTGAGGATGAAGTGAAGTCCCTCGTGGAAGCATCGAAATCACCCGTTAGCATCAGTGTTTAGTGTATCTATCCCTATGAGTATAGTTATAGGTATAGCTATAGCTACAGGTGTAGGTATAGGTATATCTGTGTTCCGGTGTCATATAATAAATCGATACAATTTTAGAATACGATATTATTGTATTAGACCTAGAATTGAAAAATAATAACTTCTGTCTATTCAGAATTTTAAAGTATTAATTTATTGTAGTTTAATCTGGTATTATCAAATTCATCTCCATTCTACTTGATATATTTGAGTATTACTTTCTTTTAATGCATAATTAGAAGTTGATTTTATCCAAATGTGTGTATATACATATTAGTTATATGTAGTTTAAATTTGAAGCGATTCATACGTGTATATAATGAAATATCATCGATGTTGTAGTCTTGTGATAATCGGGGACGATTTTTGGAATGGGGACGATTTATTATATGACACCAGCTAATGTTTGTTTCCACTCAGAATAATAATAAATGAATAGATAAAAATAAAACGAATTATGACAAAAATAATCATTTTCGATTACATATAATGCATATAGATCACATATCTTAGTAAATTGGAGAATTCCAGCATTAAGAGCATTATGTACATCACTATCTTAAGAACTATTTCCGTTTATCGACTGCCCCCTCCAATGTTAATCGCCACCCCCATTGTTTAGGAAGCGAAGAGTTCCGGTGACATGGAACAATACATCTTGAAGACTAGAGCAGCATGTGCCACACTCAAGAAAAGACTGCATTCTACAGCCATGGCACAATGCAAGGAACTCTTTCAAAGTATGTACACTTGTAACCAATTTACATCTACTACTACTACTTACTTATTGTTGTTATTGTTGATATTGTTTAATTAGGCCAAGGTGCAGCATTGGAAGCCCGCTCATGCGTTAATGCTTTACGTGAGGCCACACTTTGTAACGACGTGCATTCAGCAGAAGTTCTGGCTGCAAGATTCAGGCAACGTGCAGAACAATTACAAGAGGTTTCCTAATGGTAGTAGTAGTAGTAATAGTAGTTATGAGTGATCAAGTGTTCAAGTGTTTTTTGGTTAAGTTTAGATGTTATAAGACATATGCAAAAAAAGTTATTCAATTTGAGCAAATATTGACAAAGCGATCGAATGTCAAAAATTAGTAAAATATTATATTGAAAAGTAGTATTACAGAAAAATAATTGAAAAATGTTGCAAAACCTTCATTATTTAATATTATTTATCCCTATACTCTAATTATAATAGATATAATATATGTTTTCTAAAAAATTCGGTTAGTTTTTTATACCTTATTGAAATATATTAAAAAAAATATTTTCAAACAAATATTTAGCAAAAGTGTTTTATTTTTTTATAAATTAAATATATATGTGTGTGATAATACCTATTATATTCTTTTAAATCTAAAGTTTAGATATACAAGTAAATTGTAAAAAAAATTTTAGATTATTTGTTTTTTTAATTCAATGAATTTTATAAATCCTATAAATATAGGGACAATTAAAAAATTATATTTTATTTATTTTACATAATAAAAAAAATTATTAATAGGTTAAGAAAATATACCGAACTATTTTACGTTTTAAAATAATGTTTACTTATTATTATACTGTATAGTAGGAATTGGTGGACCCATATTCAGCTGAATGATTACTAATAGTGGTAGTGATAGTGGTGGCGATAGTTGTAGTAGCAGTTTATTCACCCTTTACCCCAATCCACCAGGCGTGTAAACTACTACAGCACATCTCTAGTACAAAGACTCTAGAGATACATTCAGAACACGTCACGCGAACTTTATACACCCTAGCACCACAAGTTAGTAATTACCCCCATCACCACCCGCCCCCCCCCACAGTATACCCACAGTACACAACAATGACATCGTTATCTTATCAGGTATTATTATCTATCGAAACGTTAGCCTCATTCTTGGACAGTAAGATAGCGAGAGAGAATGTGGACGTGTTCAATGATGCGTGGTCTTCTGCTATTGATGCGGCGCAAGAGTTATCTCGCGATATAGACGACGCCTTCCAAGGAAGATCTTCCGGTCAAGACCGAAGGGTCTACCTCTCTCTTCCCAGACCAGGAGTAAGTACCACCACCCATCTTCACTGCCACTGGCTTTATCATCATCATCATCGTCGCTTATGTACTACAGAAACATGGTACCACGTCGAAACAAGCTAAACCCGTCAAGCTGAACGCATTAGAACAGGCTAAGATCGCCAAGCTGGGGCTAGAAATGAAGTTATTGACGTCTGAAATGGACGCCGAAACCGACAAATGGCAGCAGCCCGACAACGAAGTAAGATAGGCCACGCCCCCTCGGTTACGCCCCCTATTCACACACACGATTCACTCGTCGCATAGGTTGTCCGCCGAGCTAGAAACATGTCGTCGATGGCATTCTCTATGTACCTATTTACGCGGGGTGACGGGGCTCTCAACACCACCGAAGACCTCTTTACCCAGGCCCGATACTTCGGGGAGGAGGGCTCCAAGTTGTTCAGAGTTGTCCATGAGTTCACTAGAAATGTATGTATGGTGCTCGCCTTTCTGTTTATCTTTATTCTATAATATGTATGCATTAAAAGGATAATATAGTTATTAATTTTTATAATTCATATTTATATATAAATCTAATCATGACTTAATTATATAAAAATTAATTATATAGAAATACAAAATATATTTATATTATTTATAATTTCATTTTCTATATTACGGAAAAATGTAATATACATCACTATAGAAATATACATAGAAACTATTTACATGTATTCAATATATTTTAATATAATTAATATTATATGTACACTTATATATTTATAGTCGATCTTTATTGTAAGATAACTGATAAGTAGGTCATTATAGGCTTATAAAATTATTTTGTTGGCACCGCATTATTCTCATGACTTTCCCTAGATACCTCAAGGTCAATACAAGAATGAATTAGCGACTTATTTGCATAATATTCCGACCTGTTGCCAACAACTCATGTTTACGATTAAATCACCGACCATGGGAAAAGCCGCCACATTTAATAAGGTAACTATTACCAGCAACCATCCATAGTAGATGTATCTGTACGTTGCTGTATCTATGTGTTGTATATTATATCGTATAATATTTATCATTCATAATTTTCAACATTATATAATATTATACAATTTTAATTTATTTATAAAAGATTAACAAATTAATTTAATTTTTTAAATTGACTTAACCTTATATTAAATATTAAAAATTTATATATATTATAATATAAACTTTTGTGTTCAAGATAAATCGTATTTGTTTTAATTCTATTGATGAAAATCAAAATAAAGATCAACAAATATTTTCCATTAAAAACTTAAAATTTAAATATTGTAACATTTTAACCCTGGATTTTAACCTATTTAATATATTAAATATTAAATTATGCATTCCTTAATTTTATTAAAATCAATTATTAATTAAAAAATTTATTATAATTGATTTTACAGAAATATTCATTTAAAATTAATTAATTTATAATTAATTTTTATTAAAAATTTTATTAATAAATGTTATTACGTATTATCCAATTTCGGTATCTTATTTTATCACATTGTAAAAATTGCAACTTATTTTTAGCTAATTCTATCCATAAACAGTGTTATAATAGACCATATGAATTACAAAAATTACGAAAATGACAGGAAATTAATGAATATCATTTGTATTTTTATCAAATCTTGTCATTTATAATGTTATATTGCGATTTATTAAAATAAGTATTTTATTTAAAAATTTCTGTTTGAATTCAGCAGAGATCATAGATTAAATAGTATTAAAATAAATAAACAAATCACGTTTCTATATAACTAGATATCATTGGTTGAAAAGAGACGCTTCCAACGGAAAATTAGTAAAATTATTTGATTATAAATAAGTAGAATTTATGATTATAAATAATGTATTGTCGTACCTGTAGCTAATTCACAAAGAAAGATTTTACTAATTTTCCGTTGGAAGCGTAAAAAAGTTGACTCTAATTTTCTCAAGTTTTAACTTTTTCACTTATAGGCGTATTTAAACTCATTTGATAGCGAATATTTTTATCTTAAATTTTTACCATCTATGTATAACATATATATTTATAATTATTATGTATGATTATCATGTACAATTATAAATTCTTATTGTAACTTTATATTATAAAAAATATTATAAAAAAATGTTTAACTATTTTAAACTATTATATTTAAATAATTATAATTTATTATATTTAAAAAGCTACAATATAAATAGTAAGTAGAATTATATCTATTGAATAAAAACAAAATTATTTAATTATCTTTAGGAGTTATTTATAGGTTGAGTTCTAGCTAGAGCTATAATTAACATTGAAATTGCGAACCCGCGCTAATCCCCTTAATTAATGAGATTTTAATTTAAATCTTTCTTGTAAAAAATAATGAATTATGGAAAGATTTACAAACTTTTTAAAATGAAGAGTGATTTTAATTAGTGAACATTCAAATGCGAAACACATTTATTATGCATTTTTTAAAACGTTTTCAATTATACTAAAACCTTTTTTAATGTACATATTTATATATATATATCAATAGAATTAGCTAATGATGAAATTAATAGAATATGCAATATGATATGATTAAATCATATCTGGTTTATATATTTCTGTTAATAATTAATTTCTCATATTCAGTTATATTACCTTGAAAATATACATTTTATTATCTAATAATTTACAATTAATAATGTTTATATATTCATCAAATATATTCATTTTCGCCATGTTGTACACTTGACTGTACTAATTATTAAATTTATTTATTATTTTATATATTATTCTCACACTATTAGAATTTTATAATTGAATTAGTGTTTAAATAAAATCATCATCATATTTTATATAATCTAATTATTGATTATGATTTTAGATATATATGAAATTTATTACAAAATATAGTCTATATTATAATTGTAGCTGAACTAGCTACATTTGATAAAATCTTAATGATATTCTTATTGTCAGGTGGATTCTGTAATTCAAGAAACTAAAAATCTCATGAATTCCATCGCAAAGGTGGTGACTTGCTGCTTTATTTGTATGACTAAGGTTAAATAACATATATTATTATTATGTAATAGCTATATATTGCTGTTTATTATTAATAATTTGTATTTCGTATAATTTACTGTATTTATTCCACTCCGAGTTTATGTTTGTTATTAGAAGCTGTTTGTATATTTTATAAATATAAACAATGAAAAGCACTTGTTTATGTTTTAGATGTAAAATATAAACAAATATTGTTGAAAGAAAATGTACAGAATATGTATTTCTACATATAGTGCATATATCTATATAGTTTTGTGAGTGAGTGAGTGTGTGAATATGTGAAAGTGGTATGTGAATGAAGAGCTAAATGTACATGCATCTGTGGATAGAAATGAATGTGTATATGTGTATACACGACTGCTTATGTGTACACATAGCAATTCATAAACCTGAATATTGTCATATACATTTATCAATTATACCATGCTATAGTTACGCTTTTTTAAGCTTATATAATGTATTAAGAGCTTAGTTAATAATATTAGAATATTTATATTTATATAAAAATGTATTTCAAAATTAATTTGAGTAAATTATAATTATGTTTAATCGATAACAATGTGAAGAGAATGTAAATTTAAATTAAACATTTTGTTATTTGTTTATCTTTTTAGCATAACAAATAGACACTACCCGCTTGATTAATGCTGCATTATCTCACATTCGCAGTACAACATGGATTACAGAATACTGCTGACGAGTCGAGACACTTCGCGTCACGCTTCACCGGTTAACGACGTTGCCGCCGGCATTCTCGTAACCAACGGTAACGCTGCTTCGAGGTCTAGATCTGAGTCTTTGAGGAGGCACGTTGCAGCAGCAGCGGCCACCTCTACCTTCCAAGAGCGCAGCGCCACCCTCAGCAAACCTAATTATTCATCATTTGAACAGCTCTGAGCAGCTCAGCCTCTCAACTCTCTGCCATGGTGATGATAATCAAGTATTACGAGCTAGATTTATATATGTGATTATATTTTTATAGATTAATTATGTTTTGTTGTTGCGCAATATTATTATATAATATTAGGTTACATAGAATTATTATGAATTACTATTTACTTTTTATTTCAACGAGAAGTAGCTAGATAATAAAATTGAAATTTTTTAAAATGTTCTTATTTACAAAACATATCAATCTATATTAGGGATTTAATAAATGTCCCTATTGAATGCTCTTTACAGATTTATCATCATGTAATACTATTACTATTATCATCAGCAAGTTGTGATCTCATCGAATGTATGATATCATTAATGATACTTACAATGATTGGTGTCACAGTTCAAATTTAAAACTATTTAAAACTGAATTTAAATAAGATTAAAATGGGTTGCTTGTTTTTAGCTGGGTGTTTTACATACTTGACTTTAATAATTTTAAATATTATACATATATAGGGTATTTAAGTAATTATACTTAAGAACATTATCATATTGATAGATTTAATATATATATATATATATATATAAATCATAGAAGTATGATCTATATATGTATAATAACAAAATTCTATAATACTCTCATCTAGGCTATAAACTGAAATACTATCAAATTACTAAAATAAAAATATTATACACATACAATCGCATACCATCATTATGCATGGAGTCTAGTACATCGGAATACTAAAGTCCTGGAAAGTGAGATGTCGCATGTTCTATTTCAGGTAGTTATTGTTTTTATTTCGTGTTTATTGATAATTTAAAAAATGATACATAAACAAAATACAAGACTTTTTATTTTACAAATTTATTGTCCTAAAGCCATAAAGTTATTTATAACATGTACAAGTCTACTATGTAATGAGGGGTTCATTTGTATACATGATTCAATACATAAATATTATTATATTAATATCTAATTATTAATCACTCGTTACGATATATAAACTTGCAAATTGTGTAGTTGATATTAGTCATTAGTGATGCATGATGACTTGTTATTTTAGAAAATCAAATATGAATAACTTGTGATTATTCTAAGAGATAATGAATCGATAACTCAAGACTTCGGAAGTTCGTAGAAATATTCTGTGAGAGAATACAGTGCGTAATATATATAATCGATTAGAACATTTAATTAACTTTAAACGATATCTACAATTAAAGATAATATTAAGTAATAAAGTTAAATATTGATATCTCAGAAGTCTAGGGACCCGAGTAATGTGTTTGAGATATCAAATAATTCTCACATATACTTATTTGCATAGGTATAAACCAAACTAGCATTTATAAAAGTGTGTGTTAGTGGAGTTTCTGAGATATAGAGAATTGATTATATATATATATATAAAAATGTATATATTCAATTATATTTATATATTGTGCTTCTTTTTGTTTTATTCATATTTTTACTTCTTATATTACTTAAGGGCTATTCACATGAGCAATATATTCCTGCAATCATCGACAAAAATATACATACATTTTTTGAACTAATGAACTTACGATTATTTTATATAATTTATACAGTTGTACAATGTGTATAATGTTCGATGTACATATATTATTTATATGAATTTATAATATAATAGGATAATATACCTAATTATATCAACTTATTATATTATATATGTATAAACCATAGAGCTAGAGAAAAAAAGAGACATATTCGATATTATCCATTTAATTGGTATATATATAATATAATATACTGTGAAAAATTTATTATATATAATTTTGTGTTACTTTTTATGATCATTTGTAATATGTTGTATATATTTATTATTAAAATTATATCATTATAATCAGGGAGATCACTGATATAATTAGTAATAAATTAATTCAATTAAATATTATATATGATATATTTAATTATATATGGATCAAAGTAATTTACGATAAACGGACAAATTCGAAGGACATATATGTCCATCGATCGGAATTACGATCGACGGACATATATATATATCGTAAAATATTATCGTAAATTATAAGGAATGATATATTCTAGGGTAAACTCGGGTACACTTAATATCACGTGATTTATACGGCCGTAATGTACAGCTACCGCTACCGAATGTGTCCGTTGCTCGTAATGTCAAGTTAATCCTTATATATTCTTAATCCAATCGGTATGATATTATAAAGAGATGCACATTACACTATGTATGCTGTGAAATGCTATACAGTGTGCATGCTGTATATGATACACAGTGTGCACGTAAACATTTTAAACATATTCTAATTCAATAAATAAATACTATTTTCCTCTATTATTATTTATTATGACAATTCTGACAACCCCGGCTGACAACTCATATTTTAAAGATTTTATGAAATAAAATGTTTATATTATTGTTCTACTTGAAATACTTGGACGTGATTTAATCTAAGATTAATATAATTACTTCTTTATGGTTTTATACACATTATATTGTTATTAATCAAATATATAAGTATTATATAAATTATTATATAAGTTATTTATAATAATATATTATATATTATATTATTAATATTATTATAATAATAATTATTATTATAATTCTATTAAATAAGTAATTGTAACAATCATTGTTACAATGGGTAACAATTATTGTCGCAATTAACAATTTGTTAATACTAATAAATTATTTTTATAATAATATTAAAATAGGCCATCATATAATATCGAGTATGGTCATGTTCAGCGCACATATCAAATACATATAATATAATAAATATATAATATATTTAATATAATATTATATTAGATATAATTATTATAATAATAATATTATAATAATATTATATTAAATATATGATATAACTATAAATAGATATAACTCATATCTGTAGGATAATCCTATATAATATATAATATATGGGCTGTAATAACTATATTAATATGATTATAATATGATATTATCATAATAATTTATAATACAAATAATATTTGAAATATTATAGATGAAATTACATTAATTCAATACAATTTAATTATAATATTAATAATATTATAATAATATTATTAATTTCATATAAATAATTTAATATGCTATAAATGGCATATTGAATATAAAGTTACATTTTCTCATAAAAATATTATTTTTTTAAACAAATTATACTTCATTTAGGTATGCAATTTTGAAGCGAATATTTTATGGATTTTTATAATTTTAAAATGATATTTAAAGATAGTATTTCATTTATTCTAGATGTTATACTATCATACAAAGATACTTAATTTTAATCTTAAAATTATATATAGTATAAATTAAAATTAAATTAACAATAAAATAATTAATAAAATTTTCAATTTGTTAATTTTATAAAAATTATTATATTTATTTCAAATAGAACTAAAATTTATGTAATTTCATATTATATAGCTTATATTTACTTTTTTATAATTTACAATAGATTTTATAAAATTGCAAACAAATATACTATTAATTCTCAAATTTAAAAATTAATTTATTAATTAATTGATTAAATTATAATTATTTATTGCTATAATTAATAATTTCTATAAAAATTGGTTTATGAAAATGTCACTATCATTGAATCATTAACAAAGTTAAAAAATAGTCATAATAAATTAGCGAGATTTTTTATATACTTTATATCTTAAAATATATATCATAATTTTTATCTTGAAATTTTAATAATCTTGTTTATAAATAGCATTGATAAATCCTGAAATATAAATTTACCATAAATTTACCAATAATAATATAAACAAACAAATAATAATATAATTTTAAATGTAGATTGTAGTGAATCTATCTGAATATATACTTAAGGTACCTCTGTTCCTGCTGGTATCCTTGTAGTAATTGTAGAGTTGTATTTTAACTCCAATATGTGTTTTTCAACATTGTCTACCTCTATATCAATTCTATATACGTATGTCCTTCAATACATTAATAATACATGCATGTATTAATAATATTAATTTAATATACATTTTAATTATATAGCTACTCTTTTAAAATAGCTATTTAAGAACATAATATATATATTTATATATTTAGGGGAAAGTAACCTAATACGGACACTTTAACAATTAATGGTCTTTACATTTTATGACTCATTACTTTGTATTCAAAAATTACAATATATTAATATTTTATGATTATAGATATTATTGTGATTTTAAACATTTTATTTAATCTTTTAATTCCACGGGGGTGTCCGTATTCGGTACCCATGTCCGAAAATAAAAAAATGAATAAAATATAAAAATAAAACTGAATACAAATATATATTAAATGCAAACTAATAATAATAAATGAATAAAATATTAATATATAAAACAAATATATATATATAACGTATATGATGATGAATATACAAAACTATTATAAGTAACTATAATGTAGTGAATGCCGTATAATTATCTTATTGGCTGGCATGTACGTTAAGAGTGATTTTAAACTTGATGTTGATCATAGATTCGGCTGCTTCATATGATTCATTTAAATTTGAATATTGAGAATACCCAAAACATTTATTTTTAATTTAGGTTTATATTGGCGGAGCGAAGCCATGGTCACTTTAAAAAAAATTAACATGGAAATACATAGTAAAATTCCAAAAAAAAAACAAGTTTGTATATTTTTCACTTTTATAATTAAGCTACAATAATGATATTTTCAGAATATGTGTAATGTATATAGTTCCTATGAATGATATAACAATTATAAAAAATTAATTTTATTTCAAGGATTTTGTTTCAAATTATAGGATTTTCCAGAATTTGTTTGACCTTTCATAATTGTTTACAGAATCGTTATATTTGATAAATTTATATATTATATATTATAAAAAAATAATAACTACCATGGCATTTCTTTAATTTTGTTAAAAATCATCAATAAATGACTATTTTTATTGTGAATTGGTACCTTTACAAATTTTAAGATTTTTTTTTCTACCTCATCCTAAATTGTTATATTTTAACGTACAAGTATTATGAATTTAAAAAATATCTCTTTATAATTTTAATAAATTATCAAAGTGAGCTAATTTTTAGAAAATTTATATATATATATAAATTTATTTTATTCAAATCGTTATATTTTATAAATTTATATATTATATATTATAAAAAAACAATTCATTAATCAATATATATTACAATTTGGCTGAAAAAATAATAACTACCATGGCATTTCTTTAATTTTGTTAAAATTCATCAATAAATGACTATTTTTTTCTGTGAATTGGTACCTTTACATATTGTAATATTTTTTTTTCTACCTCATCCTAAATTGTTATATTTTAACGTACAAGTATTATGAATTTTAAAAAATATCTCTCAATAATTTTAATAAATTATCAAAGTTAGCTCATTTTAAAAAAATTGTATATATATATAAATTTATTTTATTGGTTAAATTAATTATATAATAACTAATATTGTAATTAGGGATACTATAGATAATATTTACTATATATAAATGTTATCTATTAGAAGAATATAATATTTAAGAAAATTACTCATTATATATACCCATTACAATAAAATACAAATAAAATGTACAAAATTCAAATAAATGTCTTGAAGGACATTTGTTTATAATCATATACAATACAATTATATAGGAGTAGCGAAATGTTGAGATTTTTTTTTTAATTATTATTTTTTTTAAAACCTCCATCGCATTACCAATATTGAACCAAAATGTATATGTTTTAATAAAATAGTATCATGAAAATCATACCTAGATAATCTAATATGAAGCAGTATGATCTGTAAAATAAAATCACTCTTAGCGTACCATTGTTAATCTTTATTTCGAGCATTCTGTAGAATTCTATTTGAGAATTCGTATTGACCCTGTGTAAAGTGGTTTATGTTAAATACCGTGTGGGTTATTGGTCAATGGTAATATATATACATCTATTCCTCATAATAATTGATATAGCTATATCAATTATTATGAGGAATAGATTTATATATATATATATATTAATTTTACACTCTGTTCAGTCGGCTTCTCTTGCAATATCTTACATTCGTTGAATTCTATTACTTCATCGCCAATAATATTCGAGTAGTCAACATAAATAGAACTATACGAGGAAATTTATTATAAATCATCAATAAATGACCATTTTTTTCTACCTCATCCTAAATTGTTATATTTTAACGTACAAGTATTATGAATTTTAAAAAATATATCTCTATAATTTTAATAAATTATCAAAGTTAGCTCATTTTAAAAAAATTGTATATATATAAATTTATTTTATTGGTTAAATTATTTATATAATAACTAATATTGTAATTAGGGATACTATAGATAATATTTACTATATATAAATGTTATCTATTAGAAGAATATAATATTTAAGAAAATTACTCATTATATATACCCATTACAATAAAATACAAATAAAATGTACAAAATTCAAATAAATGTCTTGAAGGACATTTGTTTATAATCATATACAATACAATTATATAGGAGTAGCGAAATGTTGAGATTTTTTTTTTTTAATTATTATTTTTTTTAAAACCTCCATCGCATTACCAATATTGAACCAAAATGTATATGTTTTGATAAAATAGTATCATGAAAATCATATCTATATGATCTAGTACGAAGCAGTATGATCTGTAAAATAAAATCACTCTTAGCGTACCATGTTAATCTTTATGTCGAGCATTCTGTAGAATTCTATTTGAGAATTCGTATTGACCCTGTGTAAAGTGGTTTATGTTAAATACCGTGTGGGTTATTGGTCAGTGGTAATATATATACATCTATTCCTCATAATAATTGATATAACATAATATAATTAATATAGCTATATCAATTATTATGAGGAATAGATTTATATATATATATATATTAATTTTACACTCGGTTCAGTCGGCTTCTCTTGCAATATCTTACATTCGTTGAATTCTATTACTTCATCGCCAATAATGTTTGAGTAGTCGACATAAATAGAACTATACGAGGAAGGAGAACGAAATTAATTTACTTAATGTAATACATAATTAAATATAATATAATACGTATGTGTATTATACATATATATATATATATATATATATATATATAAAACAAATAAATAATTATAGACTTTTATGAGTCGCCTTGAACTACCAACTTATGATTAAGTAATATCTTTATATCCTCATCCGATAGTAGATATCTTGTTACATTCGCTTGTACGCTGTTAGCAGGCAGAATAACTCCATGATTAGGTCTTACACTGTAAACCTTAGTAGTAAACCATCTGTAAAATAAAATCACTCTTAGCGTACCATTGTTAATCCCTATGTCGAGCATTCTGTAGAATTCTATTTGAGAATTCGTATTGACCCTGGGTAAAGTGGTTTATATTAAATACCGTGTGGGTTATTGGTCAGTGGTAATATATATACATCTATTCCTCATAATAATTGATATAGCTATATCAATTATTATGAGGAATAGATTTATATATATATATATATATATATTAATTTTACACTCTGTTCAGTCGGCTTCTCTTGCAATATCTTACATTCGTTGAATTCTATTACTTCATCGCCAATAATATTCGAGTAGTCAACATAAATAGAACTATACGAAGAAGTTTATTAAAAATCACCAATAAATTACCATTTTTTCTGTGGATTGGTACCTTTAAATATTTTAAGATTTTTTTTTCTACCTCATCCTAAATTGTTATATTTTAACGTACAAGTATTATGAATTTTAAAAAATATCTCTCTATAATTTTAATAAATTATTAAAGTTAGCTCATTTTAAAAAAATAGTATATATATATAAATTTATTTTATTGGTTAAATTAATTATATAATAACTAATATTGTAATTAGGGATACTATAGATAATATTAACTATATATAAATGTTATCTATTAGAAGAATATAGTATTTAAGAAAATGACTCATTATATACTCATTACAATAAAATACAAATAAAATGTACAAAATTCAAATAAATGTCTTGAAGGACATTTGTTTATAATCATATAAAATACAATTATATAGGAGTAGCGAAATGTTGAGATTTTTTTTTTTTAATTATTATTTTTTTTAAAACCTCCATCGCATTACCAATATTGAACCAAAATGTATATGTTTTAATAAAATAGTATCATGAAAATCATACCTAGATAATCTAATATGAAGCAGTATGATCTGTAAAATAAAATCACTCTTAGCGTACCATTGTTAATCTTTATGTCGAGCATTCTGTAGAATTCTATTTGAGAATTCGTATTGACCCTGTGTAAAGTGGTTTATGTTAAATACCGTGTGGGTTATTGGTCAATGGTAATATATATACATCTATTCCTCATAATAATTGATATAGCTATATCAATTATTATGAGGAATAGATTTATATATATATATATTAATTTTACACTCTGTTCAGTCGGCTTCTCTTGCAATATCTTACATTCGTTGAATTCTATTACTTCATCGCCAATAATATTCGAGTAGTCAACATAAATAGAACTATACGAGGAAATTTATTAAAAATCATCAATAAATGACCATTTTTTTCTACCTCATCCTAAATTGTTATATTTTGACGTACAAGTATTATGAATTTTAAAAAATATCTCTCTATAATTTTAATAAATTATCAAAGTTAGCTCATTTTTAAAAAATTGTATATATATATAAATTTATTTTATTGGTTAAATTAATTATATAATAACTAATATTGTAATTAGGGATACTATAGATAATATTTAATATATATAAATGTTATCTATTAGAGAATATAGTATTTAAGAAAATTACTCATTATATACTCATTACAATAAAATACAAATAAAATGTACAAAATTCAAATAAATGTCTTGAAGGACATTTGTTTATAATCATATACAATACAATTATATAGGAGTAGCGAAATGTTGAGATTTTTTTTTTTTAATTATTATTTTTTTTAAAACCTCCATCGCATTACCAATATTGAACCAAAATGTATATGTTTTAATAAAATAGTATCATGAAAATCATACCTAGATAATCTAATACGAAGCAGTATGATCTGTAATATAAAATCACTCTTAGCGTACCATGTTAATCTTTATGTCGAGCATCCTGTAGAATTCTATTTGAGAATTCGTATTGACCCTGGGTAAAGTGATTTATGTTAAATACCGTGTGGGTTATTGGTCAGTGGTAATATCTATATACATCTATTCCTCATAATAATTGATATAGCTATATCAATTATTACGAGGAATAGATTTATATATATATATATATATTAATTTTACACTCGGTTCAGTCGGCTTCTCTTGCAATATTTCACATTCGTTGAATTCGATTACTTCATCGCCAATAATGTTTGAGTAGTCGACATAAATAGAACTATACGAGGAAGGAGAACGAAATTAATTTACTTAATGTAATACATAATTAAATATAATATAATACATATGTTTATTATACATATATATATATATATATATATAAAACAAATAAATAATTATAGACTTTTATGAGTCGCCTTGAACTACCAACTTATGATTAAGTAATATCTTTATATCCTCATCCGATAGTAGATATCTTGTTACATTCGCTTGTACGCTGTTAGCAGGCAGAATAACTCCATGATTAGGTCTTACACTGTAAACCTTAGTAGTAAACCATCTGTAAAATAAAATCACTCTTAGCGTACCATTGTTAATCCCTATGTCGAGCATTCTGTAGAATTCTATTTGAGAATTCGTATTGACCCTGGGTAAAGTGGTTTATATTAAATACCGTGTGGGTTATTGGTCAGTGGTAATATATATACATCTATTCCTCATAATAATTGATATAGCTATATCAATTATTATGAGGAATAGATTTATATATATATATATATATATATTAATTTTACACTCTGTTCAGTCGGCTTCTCTTGCAATATCTTACATTCGTTGAATTCTATTACTTCATCGCCAATAATATTCGAGTAGTCAACATAAATAGAACTATACGAAGAAGTTTATTAAAAATCACCAATAAATTACCATTTTTTCTGTGGATTGGTACCTTTAAAAATTTTAAGATTTTTTTTTCTACCTCATCCTAAATTGTTATATTTTAACGTACAAGTATTATGAATTTTAAAAAATATCTCTCTATAATTTTAATAAATTATTAAAGTTAGCTCATTTTAAAAAAATAGTATATATATATAAATTTATTTTATTGGTTAAATTAATTATATAATAACTAATATTGTAATTAGGGATACTATAGATAATATTAACTATATATAAATGTTATCTATTAGAAGAATATAGTATTTAAGAAAATGACTCATTATATACTCATTACAATAAAATACAAATAAAATGTACAAAATTCAAATAAATGTCTTGAAGGACATTTGTTTATAAACATATAAAATACAATTATATAGGAGTAGCGAAATGTTGAGATTTTTTTTTTTTAATTATTATTTTTTTTAAAACCTCCATCGCATTACCAATATTGAACCAAAATGTATATGTTTTAATAAAATAGTATCATGAAAATCATACCTAGATAATCTAATATGAAGCAGTATGATCTGTAAAATAAAATCACTCTTAGCTTACCATTGTTAATCTTTATGTCGAGCATTCTGTAGAATTCTATTTGAGAATTCGTATTGACCCTGTGTAAAGTGGTTTATGTTAAATACCGTGTGGGTTATTGGTCAATGGTAATATATATACATCTATTCCTCATAATAATTGATATAGCTATATCAATTATTATGAGGAATAGATTTATATATATATATATATTAATTTTACACTCTGTTCAGTCGGCTTCTCTTGCAATATCTTACATTCGTTGAATTCTATTACTTCATCGCCAATAATATTCGAGTAGTCAACATAAATAGAACTATACGAGGACATTTATTAAAAATCATCAATAAATGACCATTTTTTTCTACCTCATCCTAAATTGTTATATTTTGACGTACAAGTATTATGAATTTTAAAAAATATCTCTCTATAATTTTAATAAATTATCAAAGTTAGCTCATTTTTAAAAAATTGTATATATATATATAAATTTATTTTATTGGTTAAATTAATTATATAATAACTAATATTGTAATTAGGGATACTATAGATAATATTTAATATATATAAATGTTATCTATTAGAGAATATAGTATTTAAGAAAATTACTCATTATATACTCATTACAATAAAATACAAATAAAATGTACAAAATTCAAATAAATGTCTTGAAGGACATTTGTTTATAATCATATACAATACAATTATATAGGAGTAGCGAAATGTTGAGATTTTTTTTTTTTAATTATTATTTTTTTTAAAACCTCCATCGCATTACCAATATTGAACCAAAATGTATATGTTTTAATAAAATAGTATCATGAAAATCATACCTAGATAATCTAATACGAAGCAGTATGATCTGTAAAATAAAATCACTCTTAGCGTACCATGTTAATCTTTATGTCGAGCATCCTGTAGAATTCTATTTGAGAATTCGTATTGACCCTGGGTAAAGTGATTTATGTTAAATACCGTGTGGGTTATTGGTCAGTGGTAATATCTATATACATCTATTCCTCATAATAATTGATATAGCTATATCAATTATTACGAGGAATAGATTTATATATATATATATATATTAATTTTACACTCGGTTCAGTCGGCTTCTCTTGCAATATTTCACATTCGTTGAATTCGATTACTTCATCGCCAATAATGTTTGAGTAGTCGACATAAATAGAACTATACGAGGAAGGAGAACGAAATTAATTTACTTAATGTAATACATAATTAAATATAATATAATACATATGTTTATTATACATATATATATATATATATATATATAAAACAAATAAATAATTATAGACTTTTATGAGTCGCCTTGAACTACCAACTTATGATTAAGTAATATCTTTGTATCCTCATCCTATAGTAGATATCTTGTTACATTCGCTTGTACGCTGTTAGCAGGCAGAATAACTCAATGATTAGGTCTTACACTGTAAACCTTAGTAGTAAACCATCTGTAAAATAAAATCACTCTTAGCGTACCATTGTTAATCCCTATGTCGAGCATTCTGTAGAATTCTATTTGAGAATTCGTATTGACCCTGGGTAAAGTTGTTTATGTTAAATACCGTGTGGGTTATTGGTCAATGGTAATATATATATACATCTATTCCTCATAATAATTGATATAGCTATATCAATTATTATGAGGAATAGATTTATATATATATATATTAATTTTACACTCTGTTCAGTCGGCTTCTCTTGCAATATCTTACATTCGTTGAATTCTATTACTTCATCGCCAATAATATTCGAGTAGTCAACATAAATAGAACTATACGAGGACATTTATTAAAAATCATCAATAAATTACCATTTTTTTCTACCTCATCCTAAATTGTTATATTTTAACGTACAAGTATTATGAATTTTAAAAAATATCTCTCAATAATTTTAATAAATTATCAAAGTTAGCTCATTTTAAAAAAATTGTATATATATATAAATTTATTTTATTGGTTAAATTAATTATATAATAACTAATATTGTAATTAGGGATACTATAGATAATATTTACTATATATAAATGTTATCTATTAGAAGAATATAGTATTTAAGAAAATTACTCATTATATACTCATTACAATAAAATACAAATAAAATGTACAAAATTCAAATAAATGTCTTGAAGGACATTTGTTTATAATCATATACAATACAATTATATAGGAGTAGCTAAATGTTGAGATTTTTTTTTTTTAATTATTATTTTTTTTAAAACCTCCATCGCATTACCAATATTGAACCAAAATGTATATGTTTTAATAAAATAGTATCATGAAAATCATACCTAGATAATCTAATACGAAGCAGTATGATCTGTAAAATAAAATCACTCTTAGCGTACCATGTTAATCTTTATGTCGAGCATCCTGTAGAATTCTATTTGAGAATTCGTATTGACCCTGGGTAAAGTGATTTATGTTAAATACCGTGTGGGTTATTGGTCAGTGGTAATATCTATATACATCTATTCCTCATAATAATTGATATAGCTATATCAATTATTACGAGGAATAGATTTATATATATATATATATATTAATTTTACACTCGGTTCAGTCGGCTTCTCTTGCAATATTTCACATTCGTTGAATTCGATTACTTCATCGCCAATAATGTTTGAGTAGTCGACATAAATAGAACTATACGAGGAAGGAGAACGAAATTAATTTACTTAATGTAATACATAATTAAATATAATATAATACATATGTTTATTATACATATATATATATATATATATATATAAAACAAATAAATAATTATAGACTTTTATGAGTCGCCTTGAACTACCAACTTATGATTAAGTAATATCTTTGTATCCTCATCCTATAGTAGATATCTTGTTACATTCGCTTGTACGCTGTTAGCAGGCAGAATAACTCAATGATTAGGTCTTACACTGTAAACCTTAGTAGTAAACCATCTGTAAAATAAAATCACTCTTAGCGTACCATTGTTAATCCCTATGTCGAGCATTCTGTAGAATTCTATTTGAGAATTCGTATTGACCCTGGGTAAAGTTGTTTATGTTAAATACCGTGTGGGTTATTGGTCAATGGTAATATATATATACATCTATTCCTCATAATAATTGATATAGCTATATCAATTATTATGAGGAATAGATTTATATATATATATATTAATTTTACACTCTGTTCAGTCGGCTTCTCTTGCAATATCTTACATTCGTTGAATTCTATTACTTCATCGCCAATAATATTCGAGTAGTCAACATAAATAGAACTATACGAGGACATTTATTAAAAATCATCAATAAATTACCATTTTTTTCTACCTCATCCTAAATTGTTATATTTTAACGTACAAGTATTATGAATTTTAAAAAATATCTCTCAATAATTTTAATAAATTATCAAAGTTAGCTCATTTTAAAAAAATTGTATATATATATAAATTTATTTTATTGGTTAAATTAATTATATAATAACTAATATTGTAATTAGGGATACTATAGATAATATTTACTATATATAAATGTTATCTATTAGAAGAATATAGTATTTAAGAAAATTACTCATTATATACTCATTACAATAAAATACAAATAAAATGTACAAAATTCAAATAAATGTCTTGAAGGACATTTGTTTATAATCATATACAATACAATTATATAGGAGTAGCTAAATGTTGAGATTTTTTTTTTTTAATTATTATTTTTTTTAAAACCTCCATCGCATTACCAATATTGAACCAAAATGTATATGTTTTGATAAAATAGTATCATGAAAATCATATCTATATGATCTAGTACGAAGCAGTATGATCTGTAAAATAAAATCACTCTTAGCGTACCATGTTAATCTTTATGTTGAGCATTCTGTAGAATTCTATTTGAGAATTCGTATTGACCCTGTGTAAAGTGGTTTATGTTAAATACCGTGTGGGTTATTGGTCAGTGGTAATATATATACATCTATTCCTCATAATAATTGATATAACATAATATAATTGATATAGCTATATCAATTATTATGAGAAATAGATTTATATATATATATACCTTTATTTGTTTTATATATATATATATATAAAACAAATAAAGGTCATTATAGACTTTTATGAGTCGCCTACACATTGAATCATCAACTTATGGTTAAGCAGTATCTTTGAATCCTCATACGATAATGGATAGCTTGTAACATTCACTTGTACGCTGTTAGTAGGCAGAATAACTCTATGATTAGGTAATGATAAAGGTAATGTTTTTAATCACAACCACATTTGCAATATTAAGTTGTACCGCCATTTTGCTTAATTCCTCGAAACCGGATTTCAGAGTCTTATTAGAAAATAACACTTATTATGTGTACTGTTTATATATCCTATAATAACACCTTCTTTGATACTAGCGCTTCCGGTATTACTATATAATCCATATATATATATATATATATATATATATATATATATATATATATATAATAAGTTATATACTGTATATACAAAATAGTATACTTTATATCATATTTATATATTTCAAATATACTTTAAATACAATATATATATATATATATATATATATATATATATATATATATATATATATCATTACTAGAACTATTATTGTAGTATAATATATATATATATATATATATATATAAACGTATAAGTATAAAAAGCCTATACCACAACAACAATCATCTATGATTTCGATCTATATATCGACGGGGATATCTATGACGATTTTAATTTAGAACTTTTATTTTAGAAACTTTTAAAATTTTTTACTCAATTATTTGAAATATATATAAAGTTTTATATGGGGTGCAAAATAGTATTCTATTTGTATATATATATATATATATGCCAATGAGAGTAGAGAATTGATGCGTTGATGTATAA
The DNA here is from genome assembly GCA_964019155.1 of Osedax fenrisi. Taxonomy (NCBI): domain Eukaryota; kingdom Metazoa; phylum Annelida; class Polychaeta; order Sabellida; family Siboglinidae; genus Osedax; species Osedax fenrisi. The sequence continues at coordinate 70,004,166 of OZ025242.1, forward strand.
TAATTGTTGTTTATATTATTATCTCATACGATAACACATAGAATAGGTTAGAATATGGGTGGGATTATCGTCGGTGAACAAATAGTTACCATTTTCCCATCTAACCAGTGTAATATCCCCATCGATATCCTCATCGAAATCTTAGGTAAAACTTTAGTGTGGTATAGGCTTAGTCGGTTGAAATTCCAGTAATTCTCACTTAAAAAGTAAGTCAAAACTCCACTAAAAATGCGGTACCTTGACGTTGGTTTAGTGGCTCCTACTAACGTAGGTCTAAATCTGCATATACATCTTATAATGAATCATTACATACAAGTATGTCCTGTGATGTATGCGACTCTCGACACGGGTGATATAACGTGTGACTGGTAAGCTCAATCGGCGCGTATGTAATTGTATTAAGATAATACATTTTATTTTATTTAATAAATTTACATATATCTCTATCAGAAATCGGAATCTGAGTGAAATTGTGAATGTATGGTTAGATTTTCTATAATTTTTGTAAGAAATATATATAATTTGTATAATATTATGACTTTATACGTAACAAGTATTCCTCAGCTTACACAGTATTAAGAAGAAGACGTGCCTAATATACTTTCACGACTGGGTTAATACATCCTTATCAAGAACACATACATCGGGAGAAACAATAAATATAACCCCTACATCATTTCGATCAGATGATATCATTTAAAACACACCTATAGGTGGGTGTTCTAAATATGCGATTATGCTTAATGTGCCGGTTGTCCTAGGTCCCCACTATTCCATTTTAATTGCATGCGTCGGATGCCCACCACTGAATGAAATGTGACTTCTTATTTTAATGAAGGTATTCAGAAAGTTATAAACTTAGCAAATGTATACGAGAATATTGACAGGTTCTATCCATGTGAATTTGTTTGTTGGTATTTCAATATAAATCTCAGTTTTTTATATTTGTATCCATATATCTTTATTATTTACTTGTCAACTATATCCATGTGAGTTATATTTCCACACACACACACACGTATATATATACTATACATTGTATAGTATACAACTTACATGGACATACTGGGCGTCATGGTGGTGGTGATCATTTGCGTTTGCTTATTTATGTATATAAATGATAGCTTTAATTATGTATTATATATCGGCCTATGTATCATCAAAAGACCAACCCACATACAGTGACCTACATACAGTGACCTACATACGGTGACCCCCCATACAGTGACCTACAATACCCGAGCAACTATAATACATTTATCCTTATGTATACACGGTACTGACTATACATGAATGCTAAATACAAATACTAGAAGACTAAAAACTACTAACTCTAAATTACTAGAATTATGTAATTATTAATTATTATTTTATTTTCAATATTATGAATTTTAATTCTATATTTATTAATAATCAATTAACTATACATTATATAATAAGAAAATAATCAAATATCGTTTATATATATATTACTAAATTAATTAAAAAATGTAAACAATATTATTTTCGTCTGATGTCCTAACGCCCCCACCATTTATATCATACATTAGTTTATATTTGTATTAATGGACTAGCAAACTATATTATATGTGTGTAGATATATCACCCCCACCATTATATGTTCACAGTTCACAGTATATGTGCATTAATGAACTCACCTATTAACATTACATGTGATGGACTCACCCGGGGTCACGCTCCACTGATCTCGGTTCGCTTAAATACACATTTACATGCTCATCATACCTATGCTTATTCGCCATTCCATATTTCAAAATTGTAGAGCGTGAAAGTTTGGAAAGAATATACGCGAAGAGGAATATGATGAAATCAGTGACGACAAAGAATCATTCTATGGCCACTGTTTGGACACTGACTATTCTTTGAAACACTCTTCACTACCGCAACAATAACTACCCCCCTCTGCTAAACTATTCGCTATCGTAAACAGATTGTATGAATCCATATCAATATACTCGACCCAAGGTTATCTCCACTATTTTTGATTTTACATTTTCCATTTCTTTGTATTTCTGATATTTAATAACAAAGCATCAATAATTAAGTTATTAATTTTAACTAGATATATATGTTATCAATGCTATGTTTTTTTATTTTCAAGATTTTGAATAGATATATCTAAATATATATTTATATATATTTAAAAATTAAATTTGTATCTTACTCAATTTTATTTAATAAAAGTACTCTTCTTTATAACTCCACATTGATTCTTATTTTGATTATTATTATGAATAGCATATTGCATTATATTAGATAAATAACTTATCAAAATATGTATGGGAGGGAAGGGGGTAGTGGCCGAGGACGTAGTAGTGGCCGTTTTAATTAACGCTTACATGGTGCTTGATAGCATAAAAAGTTCTATTTACAATATTTAGATAATCAAAATATCTATAATATATAGTACACTTTTTTTTAAATAATTAATTAATTACACTAATTTATTATATAATCATTTGTTGTCAAATTTTGACAAAAAACATGATTATATATATTTATGCTTATTTATGTGTAAGAGTATATGTATATATAATGTAATCATTGAATCAAATAAGGTGCGTATGCATCATAAATATAATTATTTAATATTACATAATTAAAAAAATATAAATCGAATACATTACAAGACACCTATCGCATTTTCTGGTACTAGCGGCCACTACTACTGCCTTTCCTTATTTTAGTGATTTTTGTAATGCCTAATCAAACATTTATATTATTAGGTTAAACACTTTATATATAAAAGTGAAATCACAGTATTCTAGAACTATATGATTTCTAGTTAATTCAAAAAAAATAAGAGCCTACAATTCAGTATTTATTGATATATTAGAAATCTTCTGAGGCATATTAATTATCGGCCACTACTCCCTTCCCTCCCCTAATGAAATATCTCTTATATTATAAAGATAAAGATTGTTTAGTAAAATATTATGATGTAATATAACAGTAAAACTATAGAAAATTATTTTTGTAATTTTATAACTAATATTTATTAAATAATATCAATTAATTATTTATAGATATATAATTAATGCTTAGGTATTTAAAGAAATAAACAAATAACGGATTCAAGGGAAAATTAATTTATTAATATAGCGATAGGTTATAGTTGTTTTGGATAAATATATAATTATTACAATTTCGCATTTAGAAGCCATTTTGATCTTTCTTATCTCCTTGTTTGATTTATCTCCTGTTGAAATTTTAATATAATTAATAAATTTGTATATACTATTTGTATAATGTATATATATATATATAAAATAAATAAAGATATGATATAATATTATATATATATATATTTATAGATTTATTTTAAATATATTATAATAATGGAATCACTAATATTAAGGGTGTGTTCGCGGTTGCCTATTAGGGTGGCATAATCGATTCTGTAGTGCAGAATGCTAATATTATAGCGTTCGCGGTTACTACTATTGCGTCCGCGGTTACACTTATTCTGCGGGGAAGAATCGATTCTGTAGGCAGAACTTATAATTGTATAGTATTACAATGTTTATCTACTACTACTACTACTATTTTTGTTATTGTTTAATTAGGCCAAGGTGCAGCATTGGAAGCCCGCTCATGCATTAATGCTTTACGGAAGGCCACACTTTGTAACGACGTGCATTCAACAGAAGTTCTGGCTGCAAGATTCAGGCAACGTGCCGAACAATTACAAGAGGTTTCCTAGTAATAGTAGTTAAGAGTGATCAAGTGTTCAAGTGTTTTTTGGTTAAGTTTAGATGTTATAAGACTTATCCAAAAAAGTTATTCAATTTGAGCAAATATTGACGAAGCAATCGAAAATTAGTAAAATATTACATTGAAAGGTATTACAGAAAAATAATTGATAACGAAAATATATGAAAATATTTGAAAAAAGTTGCAAACCTTCATTCTTTAATATTATTTATGCCTTTCTCAAATTATATTAGATACAATATATGTTTTCTAAAAAATTTAAAAAGAGTATATATTAAAAAAAATACTTAACGTGTTATAGATATTACATTTTTATAAATTAAATATATATGTGTGTAATAATACCTTTTATATTCTTTTGAATCTAAAGTTAAGATATTCAAATTAATTGTAAAAAAAAATTTAGATTATTTGTTTTTTTAATTCAATGAATTTTATAAATCCTATAAATATAGGGACAATTAAAAAATTATATTTTTTTTATTTTTCATAATAAAAAATATTATTAGTAGGTTAAGAAAATATACCGAACTATTTTACGTTTTAAAATAATGTTTACTTATTATACTGTGTAGTAGGAATTGGTGAACCCATATTCAGCTGAATGATTACTCTTAGTGGTATACCAAAAATTGGATAATCAAGATGCACAGATTAGAAGTTAGTATATACATATCAATATTATTGTGTTATGAGAATTAATTTATATTAATATACAATGTATAATTTCTGGATAAATAAGATCGTAAATGGTTATCTTCCTTCTTGATTAGATGAATGTATCCATCAATATGATAAAGATTATCTCCGTTATTGCCCGAGACGTCTTTCATATGTTCTCCAGGATTGAATCCGGTCTCGTCTTTATGAATGCCGTGTATCTACACTTGTAAGCCAGCTTATTGTCAGAAAAATTGGATAATCAAGATGCACAGATTAGAAGTTAGTATATACATAATAATATTATTGTGTTATGATAATTAATTTATATTAATATACAATGTATAATTTCTGGATAAATAAGATCGTAAATGGTTATCTTCCTTCTTGATTAGATGAATGTATCCATCAATATGATAAAGATTATCTCCGTTATTGCCTGAGACGTCTTTCATATGTTCTCCAGGATTGAATCCGGTCTCGTCTTTATGAATGCCGTGTATCTACACTTGTAAGCCAGCTTATAGTCAGAAAAATTGGATAATCAAGATGCACAGATTAGAAGTTAGTATATACATATCAATATTATTGTGTTATGAGAATTAATTTATATTAATATACAATGTATAATTTCTGGATAAATAAGATCGTAAATGGTTATCTTCCTTCTTGATTAGATGAATGTATCCATCAATATGATAAAGATTATCTCCGTTATTGCCCGAGACGTCTTTCATATGTTCTATGTTTATAACATTACACTTATAACTAATGGAAATTTTATAACTATACTAATATCAAATATGTATTATATAAGATTATATAACTAATTATTTTATTAAAATATTATATTATTGTTATAACAAAGATTTTGCGAAGCAAAGATATAACACTCCCTATGCATGCAATGTAATTTAGTAATAGCCCCAACCGCTGCTAGCAGTAGTATCGAAATCACTGAAATAGATTTAGGTTCGGCTCTGTTTGCATACAACAATGTTTTCATTGCTCTATTAAATTACATGCAATATAAATTAGCTTTTACTCACTAAATATATACTTATAGCATTTAAAACATACATATCATATTTGTTTGTTATATATTAGTAATGAACACTTAGTTTTCATCATATAAATATTAATTTAAAGCATATTATTTAACATTTTAAAAGTAAAATAGTATAGTTAAATACGAATTTACATTATAAACAACGCATAGTTCCTAAAAGTAACCTGCTATAGGTGGCACCAGGGTATTTTGTATACAAATTCGAATTACACGATTTCGCGTAAGTGTTATATCTTTCCTTCGGAAAATCTTTGGTTATAATATCATTATATACCAATTCGAGTTATTCTACGAAAAATAAATTTAAATATTATATCATTTATAAAAAAAATTATAATATATAAATACTTTATTTATATATAATAAATAAATTATTCTATTATAAATTTTAAATAATGTTTTATAAATGTTAAATAAATCAATTAAAAATTATATAAATAAATATAAATGTGATATTGGCATTCACAATGTATATATCCTAAATCAATATATCTGATTGTTAACAATTTATACATGTCTGATTTTCATATATGATGTTTTTTATAAATTTATGATTATGTATTCATGTATAGGAAGATTTAAATTTATTGATAACCTATATTATAGATAACGAGCATCGAGCATAACAAAATGCATGCTGCCTGGTAGGCCAATGAAATCACTGGCTAGCAACATATGCTGGTCGCAATATAATATGGACGGGTCAGTGGAAAGATTCCCTTTAGGAGAACTGAAATTCATAAGATTATAATTGGTTAGAATTTATTTTATTTAATACAACATTAATTATAATTTATTTTATAGATGTATATAATGATGTGGGAACATATAAGGTGCATACTTTTTTACTTAATCAATAAATATTAAAAATAAAAAATGTCTTATTTAATTTATTATTATATGTAAAATATTATTAAAATAATTTAAACTAAAGTTTATTTATATAGTAAATGTTAATAAACATTAAATACATTTCTATATGTATACAAATAATACATATAAATAAGTAAAAGTATATAACAACAATTGTATTAATTTTGTTATTATAAATGCATATATATGGGTCATATACCAGTAAACAACAATCTAAAACATTAATATAACAATGAGTTTAATGATAACAAATATGTAGATAAGTTTGTCTTATATATAAATGGTAATATAATTAATAGAGTTTTATACAGTATTATAATTTTTAGGAATCACTAAATATATATAGTAAACAATAATCTAAAACAATGCGCAAATAATTCGCAATGTTCTGTGCGCAAGAATATCCTTCTTTTTTGGCTATGTTTTTCTTGCGCAACCTGATTTGCATATAATTTGCATATAAAAGGCGCACACTATTTTGCGCAATTTTTATGCAAATTATATTGCGTATTAAATGTGTATACTATTCTGCGCAATTTATACGCAAATTATGTTGCGCAAGAAAAACATAGCCAAAAAAGAAGGATATTCTTGCCCACAGAACATTGCGAATTATTTGCGCATTGTTTTAGATTATTGTTTACTGGGTAGTGATAGTGGTGGCGATAGTAGTAGTAGCAGTGTATTCACCCTTTACCCCAATCCACCAGGCGTGTAAACTACTACAGCACATCTCTAGTACAAAGACTCTAGAGATACATTCAGAACACGTCACGCAAACTTTATACACCCTAGCACCATAAGTTAGTAATTACCCCAAGTTAGTATGATATCGTTATCTTATCAGGTATTATTATCTATCGAAACGTTGGCCTCATTCTTGGACAGTAAGATAGCGAGAGAGAATGTGGACGTGTTCAATGATGCGTGGTCATCTGCTATTGATGCCGCGCAAGAGTTATCTCGCGATATAGACGACGCCTTCCAGGAAAGATCTTCCGGTCAAGACCGAAGGGTCTACCTCTCTCTTCCCAGACCAGGAGTAAGTACTACCACCCAGCATCACTGCCACTGGCTTCATCATCATCGTCGCTTATGTACTACAGAAACATGGTACCACGTCGAAACAAGCTAAACCCGTCAAGCTGAACGCATTAGAACAGGCTAAGATCGCCAAGCTGGGGCTAGAAATTAAGTTATTGACGTCTGAAATGGACGCCGAAACCGACAAATGACAGCAGCCCGACAACGAAGTAAGATAGGCCACGCCCCCTTTTCACACACACGATTCACTGGTCGCGTAGGTTGTTCGCCGAGCTAGAAACATGTCGTCGATGGCATTCTCTATGTACCTGTTTACACGGGGTGACGGGGCTCTCAACACCACCGAAGACCTCTTTACCCAGGCCCGATACTTCGGGGAGGAGGGCTCCAAGTTGTTCAGAGTTGTCCACGAGTTCACTAGAAATGTACGTATGGTGCTCGCCTTTCTGTTTATCTTTATTCTATAATGTGTATATATTGAAAGGATAATGTATTTATTAATTTTTAAATTCATATTTAGGTATAAATCTAATCATGACTTAATTATATAGAAATACGACAACTATTTATATAATACTATACAAATATTTATATTTTCATTTTCTATATTACGGTAAAAATGTAATATACATCACTATAGAAATATACATAGAAACTATTTACATGTATTCAATATATTTTAATATAATTAATATTATATGTACACTTATATATTTATAGTCGATCTTTATTGTAAGATAACTGATAAGTAGGTCATTATAGGCTTATAAAATTATTTGTTTGGCACCGAATTATTCTCATGACCTTCCCTAGATACCTCAAGGTCAATACAAGAATGAATTAGCGACTTATTTGCATAATATTCCGACTTGTTGCCAACAACTCATGTTTACGATTAAATCACCGACCATGGGAAAAGCCGCCACATTTAATAAGGTAACTATTACCAGCAACCGTCCATAGTAGATGTATCTGTACGTTGCTGTATCTATGTGTTGTATATTATATCGTATAATATTTAACATTCATAATTTTCAACATTATATAATATAATACAATTTTAATTTATTTATAAAAGATTAACAAATTAATTTAATTTTTTAAATTGACTTAACCTTATATTAAATATTAAAAATTTATATATATTATAATATAAACTTTTGTGTTCAAGATAAATCGTATTTGTTTTAATTCTATTGATGAAAATCAAAATAAAGATCAACAAATATTTTCCATTAAAAACTTAAAATTTAAATATTGTAACATTTTAACCCTGGATTTTAACCTATTTAATATATTAAATATTAAATTATGCATTCCTTAATTTTATTAAAATCAATTATTAATTAAAAAATTTATTATCATTGATTTTACAGAAATATTCATTTAAAATTAATTAATTTTTATTAACAATGTTATTAATAATTGTTATTAAGGGTGTTAGCGCGGGTTGAAATATGATTAATATTTTAATTTAAAAAAAAAATGTTATTACATATTATCCAATTTCGGTATCTTATTTTATCACATTGTAAAAATTGCAACTTATTTTTAGCTAATTCTATCCATAAACAGTGTTATAATAGACCATATGAATTAAAAAAATTACGAAAATTAGATTAAATTAATGAATATCATTTGTATTTTTTTATAAAATCTTGTCATTTATGATGTTATATTGCAATTTATTAAAATAAGTATTTTATTTAAAAATTTCTGTTTTGAATTCAGCAGAGATCATAGATTAAATAGCATTAAAATAAATAAACAAATAACGTGTTTATATAACTAGATATCATTGGTTGAAAAGAGACGCTTCCAACGGATAATTAGTAAAATTATTTGATTGTAAATAAGTAGAATATATGATTATAAATAATGTATTGTTCACGTTGTCATACCTTTAGCTAATTCACAAAGAAAGTTTTATTAATTTTCCTTTGGAAGCGTAAAAAAGTTGTCTCTAATTTTCTCAAGTTTTAACTTTTTCACTTATAGGCGTATTTAAACTCATTTGATAACGAATATTTTTATCTTAAATTTTTACCATCTATGTATAACATATATATTTATAATTATTATGTATGATTATCATGTACAATTATAAATTCTTATTGTAACTTTATATTATAAAAAATATTATAAAAAAATGTTTAACTATTTTAAACTATTATATTTAAATAATTATAATTTATTATATTTAAAAAGCTACAATATAAATATTAAGTAGAATTATATCTATTGAATAAAAACAAAATTATTTAATTATCTTTAGGAGTTATTTATAGGTTGAGTTCTAGCTAGAGCTATAATTAACATTACAATTGCGAACCTGTGCTAATCCCCTTAATTAATGAGATTTTAATTTAAATCTTTCTTGTAAAAAATAATAAATTATGGAAAGATTTACAAACTTTTTAAAATGAAGAGTGATTTTAATTAGTGAACATTCAAATGCGAAACACATTTATTATGCATTTTTTAAAACGTTTTCAATTATACTAAAACCTTTGTTAATGTACATATTTATATATATATATATATATATATCAATAGAATTAGCTAATGATGATTTTAATAGAATATGCAATATGATATGATTAAATCATATCTGTTTTATATATTTCTGTTAATAATTAATTTCTCATATTCAGTTATATTACCTTGAAAATATACCATTTATTATCTAATAATTTACAATTAATAATGTTTATATTAATATGTACACATTAATTCATCACATATATTCATTTTCGCCATGTTGTACACTTGTCTGTACTAATTATTAAATTTATTTATAGTATTTTATATATTATTGTCTCACTATAAGAATTTATACTTGAATTAGTGTTTAAATAAAATCATCATCATATTTTATATAATCTAATTATTGATTATAATTTTAGATATATATGAAATGTATTACCAAATATAGTCTATATTATAATTGTAGCTGAACTAGCTACATTTGATAAAATCTTAATGATATTCTTATTGTCAGGTGGATTCTGTAATTCAAGAAACTAAAAATCTCATGAATTCCATCGCAAAGGTGGTGACTTGCTGCTTTATTTGTATGACTAAGGTTAAATAACATATACTATTATTATGTAATAGCTATATATTGCTGTTTATTATTAATAATTTGTATTTCGTATAATTTACTGTATTTATTCCACTACGAGTTAATGTTTGTTATTAGAAGCTGTTTGTATATTTTATAAATATAAACAATGAAAAGCACTTGTTTAAGTTTTAGATGTACAATATAAACAAATATTGTTGAAAGCAAATGTACAGAATAGGTATTTCTACATATAGTGCATATATCTATATAGTTTTGTGAGTGAGTGAGTGTGTGAGTGTGTGAATATGCGAGGAAAGTGGTATGTGAATGAAGAGCTAAATGTACATGCATCTGTGGATAGAAATGAATGTGTATATGTGTATACACGACTGCTTATGTGTACACATAGCAATTCATAAACCTGAATATTGTCATATACATTTATCAATTATACCATGCTATAGTTACGCTTTTTTAAGCTTATATAATGTATTAAGAGCTTAGTTAATAATATTAGAATATTTATATTTATATAAAAATGTATTTCAAAATTAATTTGAGTAAATTATAATTATGTTTAATCGATAACACTGTGAAGAGAATTTAAATTTAAATTAAACATTTTGTTGTTTGTTTATCTTTTTAGCATAACAAATAGACACTACCCGCTTGATTAATGCTGCAATATCTCACGTTCGCAGTACAACATGGACTACAGAATACTGCTGACGAGTCGAGACACGTCGCGTCACGCTTCACCGGTTAACGACGTTGCCGCCGGCATTCTCGTAACCAACGGTAACGCTGCTTTGAGGTCTAGATCTGAGTCTTTGAGGAGGCACATAGCAGCAGCAGCGGCCACCTCTACCATTCAAGAGCGCAGCGCCACCCTCAGCAAACCTAATTATTCATCATTTGAACAGCTCTGAGCAGCTCAGCCAGATTATATTTGTATAGATTAATTATGTTTTGTTGTTGCGCAATATTATTATATAATATTAGGTTACATAGAATTATTATAAATTACTATTTACTTTTTATTTCAACGAGAAGTAGCTAGATAATAAAATTGAAATTTTTTAAAATGTTCTTATTTACAAAATATATCAATCTATATTAGGGATTTAATATGTGTCCCTGAAATGTCCCTATTGAATGCTCTTTACTGTCTTATCATCATGTAGTACTATTACTATTATCATCAGCAGGTTGTGATCTCATCGAATGTATGACATCATTAATGATACTGCTATACTTAAAAAGATTGGCGTCACAGTTCAAATTTAAAACTAAAAAGCACTGAATTTAAATAAGATTAAAATGGGTTGCTTGTTTTTAGCTGGGTTTTTTACATACTTAACTTTAATAATTTTAAATATTGTACATATATAGGGTATTTAAGTAATTATACTTGCGAACATTATCATATTGATAGATTTAATATATATATATATATAAATCATAGAAGTATGATCTATGTATAATAACAAAATACTATAATACTCACATCTAGGCTATAAACTGAAATACTATCAAATTACTAAAATAAAAATAAAAATATTATACACATACAATCGCATACCATCATTATATGCATGGAGTCTATGGTACATCGGAATACTCAAAACCCAGAAAGTGAGATGTCGCAGGTTCGATTTCAGGTAGTTATTGTTTTTATCTCGTGTTTATTGATAAATAAACAAAATACAAGAATTTTTATTTTACAAATGTATTGTGTATTGTCCTAAATCCATAAAGTTATTTATAACATGTACAAGTCTACTATGTAATGAGGGGTTCATTTGTATCCATGATTCAATAAATAAATATTATTATTATATTAATATCTAATTATTAATAACTCGTTATGATATATAAACTTGCAAGTTGTGTAGTTGATATTAGTCATTAGTGATGCATGATGACTTGTTATTTTAGAAAATCAAATATGAATAACTTGTGATTATTCTAAGAGATAATGAATCGATAACTCAAGACTTCGGAAGTTCGTAGAAATATTCTGTGAGAGAATACAGTGCGTAATATACATAATCGATTAGAACATTTAATTAACTTTAAACGATATCTACAATTAAAGATAATATTAAGTAATAAAGTTAAATATTGATATCTCAGAAGTCAAGGGACCTGAGTAATGTGTTTGAGATATCAAATAATTCTCACATATACTTATTTAGGTATAAACCAAACTAGCATTTATAAAAAGTGTGTGTTAGTGGAGTTTCTGAGATATAGAGAATTGATTATATATATATATATAAAAGTGTATATATTCAATTACAGTCAACTCTCGGTAAGTCGGACTACGGATAAGTCGGACATATTTAGATGGTTTGGTTGGATTTGTATCTAGTTCCATGTTTAATTAATCGGATAAGTCGGATAAGTTGGATTGGATAAGTCGGACACATATTATAGTCATTTTTATGATTTTTATACGGGATAAGTCGGACTTTTTATAAATTTTCAGAAATATTTACTTTAAATAATGAATATTATAATTTTAGTAAGTAATATAATTGAATACAACATTTTATGTTGCTGATTGTTGCATAATTCCATATTTCGGTAACCATTTAACTCGCGCTGCGCATTTCATGTCTTATTTGCATGATATTCTTAATCTCGGATAAGTCGGACATCTCGCTAAGTCGGACACTTTTCCCGGTCCCTTGCGAGTCCGACTTATCGGGAGTTGACTGTATATTTATATATTGTGCTTCTTTTTTTATTCATATTTTTACTTCTTATATTACTTAAGATCTATTCACATATCAACATATTCCTGCAATCATCGACAAAAATATACATACATTTTTTGAACTAATGAACTTACGATTATTTTATATAATTTATACAGTCGTACAATGTGTATAATGTTCGATGTACATATATTATTTATATGAATTTATAATATAATAGGATAATATACCTAATTATATCAACATATTATATATGTATAAACCATAGAGCTAGAGAAAAAAAGAGACATATTCGATATTATCCATTTAATTGGTATACATATAATATAATATGCTATGAAAAATTTATTATATATTTTTGTGTTACTTTTTGTGATCATTTGCTTATAAATTTGTAATATGTTGTATATATTTATTATTAAAATGATATCATTATAATCAGGGAGATCACTGATATAATTAGTAATAAATTAATTCAATTAAATATTTATATGATATATTTAATTATATATGGATCAAAGAAATTTACGATAAACGGACAAATTCGAAGGACATATATATATATCGTAAAATATTATCGTAAATTATAAGGAATGATATATTCTAGGGTAAACTCGGGTACACTTAATATCACGTGATTTATACGGCCGTAATGTACAGCTACCGAATGTGTCCGTTGCTCGTAATGTCAAGTTAATCCTTATATATTCTTAATCCAATCGGTATGATATTATAAAGAGATGCATATTGCATATATTGATATATATAAATATATTGCACTACGTATGCTGTGCATGCTGTATATGATACACAGTATGCACGTAAACATTTTAAACATTTTCTAATTCAATAAATAAATACTATTTTCCTCTATTTATTATTTATTATGACAACCATGACAACTAATATTTTAAAGATTTTATGAATTAAAATGTTTATGTTATTGTTGTACTTGAAATGAATACCAGTAAACTCGGACCACTTTTGAGGTAAACTCGGACCACTTTTAAAGTAAACTCGGACCACTTTTTAAAAACATAAAGAAGATTCGGACCACTTTTAAAATAACTATATATTATATACTTCTATAATATAATATGCTTTAACTTACTTTCACCTTATATAATTATAGTTACATTTGTATTTATTTGTTAAATAAATTATAAAAAGAGTCATTTAATATGATATGTTTGTATAATTATATATTTAAATAGTGTTATACGTTTATATATCTATATGCGTACACACGATATAAGTGTACATACGTCTATATGTTACACGCGCTATAAACGTACATGTTTATTCACGATCCATATAACGGATAATTGTTACATAACTTGTTGTTGTCTTCACTAATTAGGTCTACCGCAGGGTGCTTCACCTACGCGCATCGTCTCGCGTGCACTGGCAGTCATGTAATAAACTATCTATATACAAGTTATCTTATTTAATACTATATCTATAATCTAATATATATCTATAATCTAATATATATCTATACACATATAAACTTATCATGGTGGCAGTTTATAAGTGAAAGAACCTACTATGACACAAATACCATTCCCTACATTTAATTGGAACTCGACAAATATAATAGCAGACGCTAAATACTTCGAGACACAATGCACACGTTTCTTCAAAGGCCCGTTAAAAGATGAAGACGATAACAGCAAACTAGCGTACGTATTACTCTGGCTAAACAACAGAGAATTCGAATCCTCCTACGAAGACTGGACACCGCCGATAAAGGACGAAAACATCCTAAAACACTTCTGGAAGAAATTTAAAGAACACTTCAACAAACACAACATAAGCAAATACGCATACAGACACATGCTACATACCGTCATACAACTACAGAACGAAACCACAAACAGTTTCGCTGACCGAGTTAAACAACACGTAAGCCATTGCGAATACACTACGCCGGAAGAAGCCGTAATAACCCAACTGATCAGCGGCACAACACTAACAGAAGCTAAAGAACAATTACTCGATACGACAGAAACCCTAACTACAAGCACAGTAATCAAAAAACTGAGAAGACAAGAAACTATAGAGACGGCAGGACAAATGAGAACACCAGAAGCACCCAGCAAACAGTAAGAGCAGCATAATAGCAGCATAACAGCAAATGCTAGAGCCTCAAATGTTTACATTGTGCTATTATGCTGCTATTAAATGTCTATTATGCTGCTATTATGCTGCTATTAATTTGTAATGATATTATGCTGCTGTTATGCTGCTATTATGCTGATATTATGCTGCTATTAATTTTAAATGTCTATTATGCTGCTATTATGCTGCTATTATTATAATAGCAAAAAATAAAAAATGGTGTGGTACGTTCACGTAAATTACTAAAACTTCAGCATATATAAATAAATGTAATTCATCAGTTTTGTTCAACTAATTTTGTAGTCATTAAACACCATATTTATTTACTCTATATTTCTATTGCTAGAAAATATTCAGAATAATTTTTAGAATTTGCAAATTTGCTATCATAATCATTGAATATGCCAAAAGCAAGGCACTGTTGTAATACTTATATACCTAATCAATTATATAACCAGTATGTGAAGTTAAATAATACCCAATAATATTATTATTATGTACTTTATTACATTAAACTAAATTTATTTTGAAATTATATATAACACAACATTATTTACTTTACACGTTTTCTATGAATTTGAACCATTAAAAGTAAATTAATAAGCATTTTATAAATATATATATAGCATAATAATATAATATATATATTCATAGAACACAATATAACTAAGATTGACGTAATTTCAATACTGCTTTATGTATATATAACATATAATTATTCTATATAAACAGTAAAAATCTCCCCATCAATCAAACTTGTTTTGATTTTTATGTAAACAAACAATAATTCTCGTATTACATGGGCAGCATATAGAGTGACAGCACTTGGATTATAATATTAAAACATGTAAATAAATGTAATGAGTATTCAGATATATAGAATATATACAAGTATATACTAATATATTGTATATTGAACATTTAACATATAGCATATTGTGATACATATAGATATTATTTAAAATGTCTAAATAATCACATTTAATAAAATAAATACGGAAATATCGTATAAGAATTATTCTTCGAATAAATAAACATCTATTCAATACGCATATACACTTGAATAATAAGTTTATGATAGTATATATGTTATATATAATTATATATGATTCATTTAACTTATATTTTACGATGATGCGTATTAATATTATTTAAATGGCAAAATATTCACATTTAATCAATATAAATAAGTATATATCGTATAAGAATAAATAAACAACTATTCAATACGTATATAAACTTGAATATTCAATATATTACTATGAATTATATTTATAATACTTATATAGTAGATTAATTATTAAACTTGCCTGACAATGTATTCATTTAAATTTACTAAATATAAAGTTTACAATCATAATTACACATATGGAAATATTGTTGTGAATTAGAGGCGCCATATTTATATGACTAATAGTTTATTTATAGGTGATGACGCGCTATCATATTAGAATAAATAAATGTAATTCTATTAAATAAAATATAATTAGGTATATGTTTTAATTTTATGTTTATATTTGTAATACATAACCTATATAGAATGTGTATAGGCATATATAATATATGATATTACATTAACATATGTATTTTAATAACTTACTACATTTATCTTTATTTATCATATATATATATATATATAGTTTATATATACATTATATATATAATTTACCTACGAATTTATTATAAATATACTAAAACAAAAATAATGTATATGTTGTCAGCTTCATTATTCTGTACATTTTCTACAATATATATATTAATAGAAATTTCTATAACTTAAATTCTATACTATATCTATATACAAGTTCTATATTTGTTCTATAAATTATAATTTACATACAATTAATATATACATATGTAGATCTAATATAAGTTATTTGTTCTATAGATAGTTGTCTTGATAATTTAGATGTTGTTGTCTTTATTAATCTGAACTTATTAAATTATAACTTATATATATATATATATATAAATGTTATACTATAATCAACGACGAACATTGTACGTACAATATACGACGTACATTGCACGTACATTGTAGGTGATAATAATATAATTATAAAATTAAATATTCACCTATTATATATTTAATATAGGTGTGTAAATGTGTGTGTATTTAATATTTATTTGTTTTATATATATTCAACTTTATAATTAATAAACTTATTTTAATGAATTTTAATTCTTCTTATAAATGCTTAGGTAGGTATGCTTACCTACAGTATATAGTTATGAATAAATAAATATTATTTATATGTGATAAATAAAGATAAATGTAGTAAGTTATTAAAATACATATGTTAATGTAATATCATATATTATATATGCCTAATAGGCATTGCCTATACACATTCTATATAGGTTATGTATTACAAATATAAACATAACATTAAAACATATACCTAATTATATTTTATTTAATATAATTACATTTATTTATTCTAATATGATAGCGCGTCATCACCTATAAATAAACTATTAGTCATATAAATATGGCGCCTCTAATTCACAACAATATTCCCATATGTGTAATTATGATTGTAAACTTTGTATTTAGTAAATTTAAATGAATACATTGTCAGGCAAGTTTAATAAATAATCTACTATATAAGTATTATAAATATAATTCATAGTAATATATTGAATATTCAAGTTTATATACGTATTGAATAGTTGTTTATTTATTCTTATACGATATATAACCTACTTATTTATATTGATTAAATGTGAATAGTTTGCCATTTAAATAATATTAATACGCATCATCGTAAAATATAAGTTAAATGAATCATATATAATTATATATAACATATATACTATCATAAACTTATTATTCAAGTGTATATGCGTATTGAATAGATGTTTATTTATTCGAAGAATAATTCTTATACAATATTTCCGTATTTATTTTATTAAATGTGATTATTTAGACATTTTAAATAATATCTATACGTATCACAATATGCTATTGTGCAATATACAATATATTAGTATATACTTGTATATATTCTATATATCTTAATACTCATTACATTTATTTACATGTTTTAATATTATAATATTTGAATATTTACAGAAATGTCATTTATATTTAAATATTTAAATATTTAATTATCTTTGAGAAGTTAGACACGCCCCATAAAATATGAAAATTATTAGGCGGCCAGATTCAATATCCACCCCCTCGGAGACCAAAACAAAATTATAAAATATTCATAAAATTTTCTTGAAAAAAAAAATGTAATCTCGAAAATTTGCATAAATTTGAATATGACGCATGCGCAATGCATTGTTCAATTCAAATTTCATATCTATTTACTATTATAATTTTATAAATTAAGCACTATATATCATGAATCTACGTGATAAAGATAAATGTAGTATATAGTATGTAAATGTAGTATGTTGTTCAGTCCCAAAGAAATGAGTAGGTTGAGACTACCATCTTATTGTGATACTTATCGCCATTACTCAACATTACATATAAAAAAAATCTACCGCAATTCAAGAAACGGATATATTTAACTAGTTATAAATTTACTGTTTATAAATATGTATAAATAGAGTACTCTTATTAAATTTAAAATAGTAAATAATATTATACATACATATTATATATATATATATATATATATATATATATATATATATATATATAATTATACTATTATTATTCATATATATTATACGTATATAATATATACATATAATATACATTATATATATATATTATAAATTTATGTATATAAATAAATGTATAATATATATATATATATATATATATATCAGGGTTCCATTATTTTCGGTAAAAACCTGTTTTTACCGGGCAAAACCGGTAAAAACCTATCTCTACCATGTTAATTTACGGTAAAAACCGGTAATAACCGGTAATTACCGGTAAAAACCTAGTACTCATAAAATATAATACCTTTAAAAAAAATGTATATTGAAATTTAAAGTAATATTGATTCATTTATATATAAATGTTATGGCTAATTAATCTAGCAGATTTATTTGAAAATTTGTCAACATTTGTCTGCTTTATTATGCCATTTATAGTACATTTATTATTTAAAATCCAACTGGATTTTGAGGTGCCACCCTTATATTGTAAAATTAACAAGTTGATGTAATTGGATATATTTTATAAATGAAATAAAATCATACTGTGTTATATATTCATAAAATTACACAATGAAAATATTACTAAATAGTTATACAGTATTGTAAAAAATATTTGTAAAAACTATATTTAATTTCATATATATAAAAATAAATATTCTATTCAGTATTTATATATATATATATATATATATATATATATAATTAACAATATATATAGATATATTTAATATATTTAATTAAATATCATGGTATAAAATCAAATAATGAATATATTCAAATAATTTCTCAATGAAAATATTATTAGTTCTATTGTTTAATATATATATTATTTTTTACAATATTAAGTCCCTGTCACACCGAAAAAGTTGGCCGATTTTTCACAAATATCGTACAGATTTTTCTCTCTCTCCCTGTGCTACACCCCTACCGATATATCACCAATATATCATCGATATCGTGACAATATCACTATTCATCATTTCGAGATATCTCTAAATATTTAACTATTTCTCGACGATTACGTTACTGCGCATATCGGTGAAAAATTGCTCGCTTTATTTGGTGTGAATGGGCTTTCCTTTTACTAATGCAAAAAATAAATATATTATAATATTCAATATTTTATATATACATATATATATTGACTAATTTACTCATTTATTTCAATATCATATTATTTATTTTAAAAATGTTTTCTTTACATAGAGTCAAAATTAATAAAGTTTTTTTTTTAATATAAAAAATCTTATAATATTGATTTTAATGTAGTATTATTTAACTTTACAACTGTATATTATCTATTAAATATAAAATCTATAAATAATATATAATTGTAAATTATATAGACACTAGTAGGTTTAATATAATATAGATAATATTATATTTAATTATATAGACAACACTAGGTTTTTACCATGGTAAAAACCTGTTTTTACCGGACAGGTTATTACCGGTTATTACCGCGGTTATTACCATAGGCGGTAATAACCTATGGAACACTGATATATATATATTTATGGGCGCCGGAACAGGGGGGGTTTGGGGGGTTGCAACCCCCCCTGGAAAAATAATGGGGGGGTTTTGATACCTAAAACCCCCCTGCCATTTAGGTAAAATGAAGAATTTTTCTTATGACCATTCTCTATAATGTGCGATGGAACCCTAGATATAACGTTGGAAAACCAGGAATCGATTGTGATTATATACATTGATGAAAATCTAAAAGTACAAGACAAATGTATATGATTTTATTCATCTACATCAAGTACTAGCAAATCTATTGCAAATATTCTGAAAGATACCAATATTCGTCTCGGTCTATCCATGTTTAATTTACGTGGACAATGTTATGATGGATCGTCTAATGTGTCAGTTGTATACAAAGGAACACAAGCCCTGATACAAAAAGAACAACCTTTGGCATACTACACACATTGTAGTTCTCATCGCCTAAATCTTGTTTGTAAATATGTTGCTCAAAGTAAAGATTTACTTGGTTCTCTATCCATTGTGAATGATATTGGTGTTCTTTTTAGAAAATCTGGAAAATTTAGCAATTTATACCAATCTATTTATAATGATAAAACCAGATTCAAATAAATGTGTCCTACAAGATGGACAATCAGATGTAAGGTTTTATTCAGCAGTCTTAAATAACTATTTAGATATTATAAATGCATTAGAAAACTGACAATGGCGTAAATAGTACTGAACTAATCGCCAAAGCATATTCATATAAGAATACTCTACTAGAAACATCTACATATATTTCATTAAATATATCATTTAATATATTCACTTTATTAGAAAAATTGGTTAGTGTTACCTATAGTTTATACTAATTATTATTGATTACAGAAATATATATTTATATTAATAATATTAATATAAATAGTATTTATATTAAAAGTATAAGTTATAAAATATATTGCATTAGATAAGTGTAATTGGATCAAAGGCTACTCTCAATGAAGATGTTGTTTTACTCAGTAATATGTTAATCGACACAGTATACTGTAGGAACAAACGAATGAATTATCACATTTATTTAGAAAAGATTTTAAAATAATCTGAAAATCTATATTTGCTACCATTACGTAGTCCTAGAAAACGTAAAATTCCATCAAAGTTTGTATCATATATTAATATATATATATATATATATATAATCTTATTTATTTGTAATTATAAATATTTTTAGACTTTTTAAGGGCTAGCGCAACACCATGAGTTTAACATGGTGGAGATAGGAAAATCATGTAATACTAAAAATAGATTCAATCTATGTATACTTCAAAATATCAACTAATTTGTTTTTTATATAACTAATATTTATCTACAAATATAACTATCGAATATGAGATTTAGATTATTAAAATCACATTAAAAATGGACTAACATAATAGCTATTTCTAGAAAAAAAAATATGTAAGAAATTTCAATAAAATATAAAAAATATTATATATCATTGAATAATATACTAGTTTTATATAGTTATATCTGAAGAGTAACATAATATTAATATACTGTGAAAATTTCATGTTATTTGAATAAGTATTTCTATAATCGAAAGTGGTTTAAACATAGATGGTAACAGTTTTTTTTAAAAAAATATGTAAGAAATGTCAATAAAATATAAAAAATATTATATATCATTGAATAATGTACTAGTTTTATATAGTTATATCTGAAGAGTAACATAATATTAATATACTGTGAAAATTTCATGTTATTTGAATAAGTATTTCTATAATCGAAAGTGGTTTAAACATAGATGGTTACAGTTTTTTTTAATTCAGAGATATTCACTTTTTAAAAATTAGAGATTAGAAAAAATCATCATATTTATATGAACTATTTTTCAGCTCGTATTTATAAATGCTTATTTATGTCACTTTTAAGTATGTGTATGCAATGTGCTATATACCATTGTAAAGAGAAATAATCAAATATTATGATTATTATATACAAAATATTAATAAAAAAAAATTATTTTTTAAATCAGCGGGCAATGGAAAAGAAAATAATGTTTATTACGACATCAATAATATCAATATTATATTGAGGTTGTACACAAATAATCTATTTATTTAATATTTTTTTAATAATAAAACATTAGAAAAGTACACATTGAAATATATGATATCCTTATTACTGAATTAAATCAAGATATTTGAAAAATAATCAAAGTATAATTTCATATGATAAATTATTATCGTCATTATTAAATACAAATATAATTGATTATGCTGAAGTAAGTATACTTAATTAAGGATAATTATTTATCTGAAAAATTAATAAAACATAATATAGAATATTTACTATATTACAAATACAATATTCTATATTATATTTTATTAATTTTTCAGATAAATAAATATCCTGAATTAAGTGTTCAAGCTTTAAAACTCGAACTACCTATGTTCAAGAACCATTTCAATTATCAATCTTTAAAAGATTCAGTAGAGAATATGATCAATGCAAAAGATTGCCTAAAAGAATTATTTTTAGGTATGTACTAATACATATATATATTGTATAATATTTATATATAGAATATATATATATATATATTATCTTATATATTTATTAATTTAATATTAATTATTTGTATAGAAACAACAAAATGAATCAATTTATTGATGATACAACCAAGTAGGGGAGAGTGCTCTAATATCGACATGCACGTAATATCGACACCCTAGAGATCTCCTAAAATATAATTCCAATCAAAAAATAATTAATGTATGAAATGTTAATCACTAAAATTCTAATTCATTTAAGTATAATTTTTTTTATAAATATTTATATTTTTTGATTTATTAACAAAAAACTGATTTTTTTGTTACAACTCTAAATTTATGAAATTTTTGAAGTACAATATCGATTCTCAATCGTTTAAAACTTGAGATATTTTAAATATTTAAAGTACACCTTATAGATCTAAATATATTTTATAATATGCCGAAAATATTTTGTATTTGTCTTAATTTGTTGCAAAGTTATTAACGTTTCCCTAAGCAACATACATTTTCATAATACCGACACCCCAATGGCACGTAATATCGACACCCCTTTCTGTTATATAACCAATTAGTTGTATTTTTATTAAATTTGCGTGCGTTATGATAATATTCATTAAATTTTAGTCATACAATAATGTACAAATATACCTATATATATATACACATAAATACACACACACATACACACACACACACACACACACACACACACACACACACATACAAATACACATACACACACATATATAATATATATTTTTATATATATATATATTATTATATATTATATATAATATATAATATATATATAATATAATATATAATATATATATAATATATATTTATATATATATATATATATATATATATTATATATCATTATTTATTTATTTTTATATATTCTCAACACTTGTGAGATTTTAAAATATAACGAGTGTTTATAAATAAATAATTACCTCACATTACTTTACCTATATATATATATATATATATATATATATATATATATATTGTGTGTATGTGAGTGTGTGTGTATATGTGTATATTATTAGGTATGTCTCTTAAGTTAATGAATATCATATATATATATATATAATTGTATATTATATTATACACAAATATACCTTCATTGAGATTATATTCCGGGTATACCTATAGAGCTGTACTTTATACACCACTCACGAAATCCTTCTAACTCGCTTTAGTGATCAATGATTTTATGTTACCTATATAAATACCAATATTTAAATAATTTTATTTAATTATAGAGATAAATAATACTATTATATTTTGATTGATATTGTAATTCATAATATAACAGTGTACTTATCTTTTCGTTATATTATTATGCAGTGTATACCTGTTATCAATTGTGTCTACCTTAGAATGTAACTGTCTCTCTGAAACTATATAGGTCTACTATGTATGTAGTATTCGAATTATAATTGTATAAAAGTATTCGAATTATAATTATAAGATATATCCAGAATTATACCTAACATCATATTAGATTATATTAGAAAAATAATTTATTTGTACCCTTTATATAACAATTATATTATTAATAGTATGTGTACTAAATGAATATTATAATTATAAAAATACGATTTATTGATTCTACTTGAAATAAAATAGACTTACTGTAACAATATAGAATTCCTAAGGTTCAATTTTTTATTTAGAAAAATAAATTTACAATTAATATTTTATTAAATATATATAAATAAATTTAAATATTATGTAATCTAATAGAAGTTCATGAATTATATATAATTTTAACTTGTTTTATATGCAATACAAAAGGTACATAGATAATATATTATAGTAGATATCCATTTATATTATATATATGATAGTATACTATACATTTATTTTTCTGAAGATAACATAACATTATTCTACATTACATATAATTTATTTTAAAATGTTATATATCTTACATTATTGAACATATAAGTTTATATTATAATTCATGTATATATGTATCCAATATGTGATTATCTTGAAACAGGTGATAGGTAGGCGGACTCATCTATATAATATATAACTTAAATTAATAACTAATGTATATTTAAGAACTTAGTATGTATTATGAAGTAGTAATATTATATTTTTATCTATAGATGTATAGTTAAATATATGTCTATGAATTAATATTAATTTATTTAAATTGAATTTAAATATGGTATTAATTATTTAGTATATATAAATAAATAATAAATATTGTAACATAATTAGATATTAAAATAAAAAGATATTAATTTATTTAAATTGCAATCTAATATGGTATAAGACTATAAAATATATAATATTTATTTATAAATAAATAATAAATTGGATAGTATAATAAATAAATAGAAATGGATATTAACATTTTTTAAATTACATATAAAATCACAAATTGTAAATGTATTAATATCATGTACACATTTCTCATGGCACCATAACTTATATTTGGTGTTATAGGAAATGTGTTATGGGATTTATTGATGGGGTTATTTGTGGAGTCATTTCTGGTGTAGGTGACGGTGACCTAGTAGACATTCTAGTATACGACGGTGTATTGTTTATTATAATACGAATATTCTTATCATCCTGCATTAGGTTGATTACCAGTGTTTCATCTTCGTGAGTTTTCACGTTAATAGTTCTCTGCCCTTGAATATGAAAATATAGTTTTAATACATATTATATGTATAACATATTACTATGGGTATAATTAATAATATTATAAATTATATATATATTAACTTGAAACTCTTTAAAACATAAATCTTATAATTATAACCTATAACATATATATATATATATATATATATATAAAAAGTATTATTTGAATTGAAAACTATTATATAAAAAAACTATCTATATATAAAATAATGTATATTTATTTGTAATGTAATTAATATAAGTAACTCTGTAAAGTATGCATATTATATAATAAACGTATTATTTAAATTGAAACTAATTCTGTCAAACGGAAAAATACTCATTAAAAAACTTAAAAAACGTATACCTAAAGTAATATATATTAATTCTAAGTTATTCTAAAACTTATTCTAATAATAAATCATGCATGCATGTATATGCATGTATATGTACATGCATGTTATATAACAATCGCCTTATTTGAAAATAACATTATTCTATATAAATTATATTAATGAATATAGTTAATATTAATAAGTTACAAAAATAAGTTAATATATGTAATAATATATAATATTACAAGTAGGGGTATACTAATTATATATAAGTTTATCTTAATATCAAGATATAAATAATTAAAAATTAAAAATATACCTCTATTATCTGGAAGTGTTGATGTAGAGCAGCAGGCAGGGCTTGTTTGTAGGTAACTCACAGTGGATGTATCTATATTATGATAACAAGTATATTATATAACATCTATATACTATTGTACTACATATTATTTCAATAAAATAACTATATATATATTAATTATATAATTATAATTGTATAATTGTAAATATAAATATTATTATAAATTAAATATAATAAATTATTCTAATATTAAATTATGTATGTAAACTCTAATATAATATTATGCTAAATAACAAACGTATTATCTTAACGTAAACTATTTAATATAAAAAATTATACATCAAGTAATATATGTAAACTATCGTATTAATAAATCGTGTGTTATAATACTTAAAATAAAAAACGTATACAACTATAGTTTATAGAAAAGGATGCAACTACGTAATACCAAAGGGCTTTGGTAATACTATATATATATATATATATATATATATATATATATATATATATATATATATATATATATACATATATACATGTATACATATATACATATACACATTTATATAGTATATGTTAAAATTACTAGTAAAATTTCCATTACATATAAAAATAATGTAACAATAATGAAAATATATTATAGTTTATATTTACTGTTTTACTATTATTTTACTATTATTTTTAATTTGAATGTATTTTTTATAAAGTTAATTTAATTAATATCATAGATACTTGTAGATTTATTTTAAAGTATTACAAGTTATTTATTTTTTATAAATTTAATTTAATTTATATTAGTAGGTACTATATTACCTAGCAACTAATATACCTTGACATATTTATAAGACATATCTAGATATATAGACTATATAGACCATTGAATGATTATTTATTAGTGTGATATTTAATTCTCAAAATATATATATTCCACACATATACAGACATATGTGGACTAATTTGTTATGTTATTACATAGCATACTATTATTTGAATAATTATATTAATGTAGATAAAAATTATATAATTATATATAGGTATATATATATATAATATGAATTTAAAAATAATTAAATAATTAAAATTATATCCTATAAATCTTATATAGGTAAATAAATATATGCATATATATATTACATATGTTATAATTGATATTCAATGGCACTATATATGTATGTATGTGTGTATAATAACCAATATCACGAGATGCATGTTCAAACTCTTCAGTATAGTCCCTAGTTCTCACCTGGTTATCTGTACACATATTTGATTATTATTATATATATATATATATTTATATACATATCAAAATATTATATAATTATAGCTATATATATATAATGAATTTAAAAATAACAAAATATAAAATAATTAAAATTATAAACTGTAATTTATCTATAAATCTTATATAGGTAAATAAATATATGCATATATATTACATACGTTATAATTGATATTCAATGGCACTATATATATATATATATATATATATATATATGTATGTGTGTATAATAACCAATATCACGAGATGCATGTTCAAACTCTTCAGTATAGTCCCTATTTCTCACCGGGTTATCTGTACACATATTTGATTATTATTATATATATATAGATCAAAATATTTTATATTATGCACATATTGTATTAAATAGTATGTATTACATGCATA
The DNA here is from genome assembly GCA_964019155.1 of Osedax fenrisi. Classification (NCBI taxonomy): domain Eukaryota; kingdom Metazoa; phylum Annelida; class Polychaeta; order Sabellida; family Siboglinidae; genus Osedax; species Osedax fenrisi. The sequence goes on from OZ025242.1 coordinate 70,032,058, forward strand.
TAATAATAATAAGTATATATTGAAACCGCAATACATATATAGATTATTGTTCAATATTGTTATAGTTATCATTTAAACTACGACAAATCTATATATTGATTTATAAACGTATATCATTATTTTTAGTACTATTAATAACCTGTCTCACGAGCAGTATTAGCAAAGCCCTTTGGTATTAGTAAGTAGTACATCATCTAGTTCGTGGGAGTCATCCAGCAGATATGGCAGACAGGCTATAGTTATATAGTTATTATATATATATATACATACAGATCAAAATATTATATAATTATGACTATATATATAATGACTATATATTATGACTATATATATAATGAATTTAAAAATAACAAAATATAAAATAATTAAAATTATAAACTGTAATTTATCTATAAATCTTATATAGGTAAATAAATATATGCATATATATAATTCATATGTTATAATTGATATTCAATGGCACTATATATATGTATGTATGTGTGTATAATAACCAATATCACAAGATGCATGTTCAAACTCTTCAGTATAGTCCCTATTTCTCACCGGGTTATCTGTACACATATTTGATTATTATTATTATTATATATATATATATATATATAAATAAAAATATTATATAATTATGCACATATTGTATTAAATTTGGGTATTTTAATTAATGCACGACATGCGCGACATAATGGACTAATGCAGTAGTTCAATGTTTAAATGTATACATTATTTATACATATATTTATATATAATATGTCTAGATATATTAGTAGCCAGTGGCTACTAGCCACTAATATTATTTAAATGTATACATTATTTATACATGTATATATGATATGTCTAGATATATTAGTAGCCACTAATATTAATTAAATTACATTTATAAAAAAAATATTAAAATTTATTTAAAATAACAAGTTAATTAATAAAAAGTAATACTTTAAATAAATCTACAAATATCTATGACATTAATCCAATTAAATTTATAAAAAATACATTATAAATATATACATTTATTTAAAATAACAAGTTAATTAATAAAAATTAATACTTTAAATAAATCTATAAATATCTGATATATTAATCCAATTAAATTTATAAATTTATAAAAAATACATTATAAATATTAAATATTGAATTAATAGTACTCAAATTATTTCCACCTATCTATGTACATTTCATTATGTCTATAAATAAAACACGAGTGGCACGTGATAATAAAATAAAATAACTCTATTAAAACTAACTACAATATTAAATTTATTTACTACTTATTTTTTTAATGTAATTAGAAAAATGTTACAAATATTATTTGTAGATTTATTTTAAATTGATATTTAATTTTAATGTATTTTTTATAAAGTTAATTGAATTAATATCCGAAATATTTGTAGATTTATTTTAAAGTATTAAAAGTTATTTATTTATTATAAATGAAATTTAATTTATATTATTAGCTATTAATATATCTAGACATATTTGTAAGACATATATATATAATATGAATTTAAAAATAATAAAATTATAGACTTAAATTTCTCTATAAATCTAGACATATAGATTAATTTTTTAATAAAATGAAATGATTATTTATTAGTGTGATATTTAATTCTCAAAATATATATATATTCCATACATATACAGACATATGTGGACTAATTTTTTATTTTATTACATAGCATACTCTTATTTGAATAATTATATTAATGAGGATAAATTAATGAGGATAAAAGTAATATACTTATATATATATATATATATATATATATATATATATATATATATATATAATATGAATTTAAAAATAATATAATTATAGACTTAAATTGATCTATAAATCTTATATAGGTAATATATATATATATATATATATATATATATATATATAATATATTATATATATATATTTATTTAAATGGAAATTAATAAAAATATAGTTAAATAGAAATTAATATTTAATACAAATTTATCTTAAATAGCATGTATTAAATATAATTATAATAATATGTATCTATTGAAACTGCGATATATATCATCAATATAAAGAAATATTTATATATATATGATATATATATATATATATATATATATATATATATATATATGATATGTTAATAAAATTAAATGATTATTTATTAGTGTGATATTTAATTCCCAAAATATGTATATTCTTATATATAATATTTAATATATATATATATAATATGAATTTAAAAATAATAAAATTATAGACTTAAATTTCTCTATAAATCTTATATAGGTAATAAAATAAAATGTATCATTAAAATAAATGTATCTTAAATAGCATTTATTACATAGGTACCTATAATTATAATACTATGTATCTATTGAAACTGAGATATATATCATCTATATAAAGAAAGATTTACATCTATGATATATATATACACTTATAATTGTATTCACTATATATTGCACATATAGCATAACATATATCATATAGAAATCTTATTCTAGTATATAAAATAACTTATATTTTTATTCTAAATTTTACTTTACATATGTATTATATAATTAAATATATAATGTATAATTTAATTAACATATTAGTTAAATAATTCGTTTTTTAGATATTTTCTATTATATTTGTTTTAAAAAGCGATTAAATATAGATTTATTACGAATACATTTGATAACAAAACGTAATTAAAATATTATTATTGAGAAATAAGTTTATTTTTTTATATCATATATAAATATATATATATATATATATATATATATATATATATATATATATATATATATATATATATATACCGTATACAGTAACTTATCAATACATTATTGAAAAATATACATTACTGATATACGAAAACGAAATTAATTACAATTGCATAATTGTTTACGAGATCGTATCGTACAATGCATATATATATATATATCAACATATCAACTTTGTTAATATGATTATATTAAATTAACTGTAGGAAGATTATATTAAATTAACCTATAATATATATATATATAAACTGTTATAACATAATACTATAGTATACTACAGTATTAATAAGCTTATTAATTATAATCTAAATATATAACGTATAAATATGTAGTATTACAACACAGTTATAGCAGGTATAATAACTCAATTAATTATTAATTTAATAATTAATAATTAAATAATAATTATATTTATTAGACATATATTTAGATCATAGGTATGTTGTTATTATTTATTAAAACATCGTTATTATTATAATAATAATTATAATAATTATATTATATATAATATAATATATATATAAGATGATTTTTCTTATAACATTAAATAAATTAATAAGTAAAAATAACACATATATAAATATATATATATATATATATATATATATATATATATATATATATATAATATAATGTGCTTTGTATGTATAAATATATTATCTATCATATTATTACTAAGTAATTGTGATATACTTACTTTTTTAAATTGCCTATCAAGCTACTTCTAGGAACTTTGTACAATATTGAGGCTTGTCTATTTGACATTCCATTCTGTACAGCAGATAGCGCATTTTTCATTGCTTCTTGTGGGTATTATAATCGTTTCATATTTAATAATACTTTATTTTATAATACTTATAGAGTAGATATTAATAAATTGATATATTATTATAATAATGACAAATTCAAAATATTTATTCAAAATAAATATTAATTGCGTGCGTTAACTAAAAGTACGCGCGCATTCAATTCTGATTGGATCGTGGATATTAAATAATATATGGTATATCTAAATATAGATATATTTAGGGTGTCGATATTATGTGCCAGGGTGTCGATATTCGAGTCAGTGCCTATAATATCGACACCCCTGTTATCTCAGAGTTAAATATATTAAATTACATTTTAAAATAGCTATTATATGTATATACCTAGTGTATACATATACATAAAATTTTGAAACATTTAATTGAGAAATAATAAAGTTATGGTGATTTATTGTTAGGGTGTCGGTATTCGAGTACTCTCCCCTACGTCATTGTCCTGTCAGAGAAGATTTTCTATGTTAATGTTAATGTTAAGAAGATTGAAGACGTGGTTAACCCAGCAAACAATATATTCAACGCTTTTGGACGCCATGCGCCTAAAAGTTCCGGAATTAATTAGTCGCTTTGATGACAATTTGCGCCCAAAAGCGTCGAATTTGCGACGAATTCAATATGATTGAGAACTGAAGCGCCCAAAGGCGTCGAAAAAGCGAAGAATATATCGATTCGGAATCAAAGCGTCCAAAAGCGTCGAAAAAGTGCCCATAAATTCTCAAAAGCGACCAAAAGCGTCGATAAATTGTTTGCAGGGAAGGTCACACAGCAAAAATAAACATATTGGCTATCTGAAATGAACATCAAGATATATTAGATTCTATTGACAACAATAAATTGATAACAGAATTTTGTCAAAGAAATAATTGTAGAAAATTGTTTATAGGGAATGGGAATTATAGGGAATTATAGGGAACTATTTTGGGATTTATTCTTGTTATAATATACATATTTATTTAAAATATTCTAGATATGTTCATTATGGGATTCATACTTTGTTAATTAACTAAGTATAATTATAATTATATGTTTTAACATTTAAAATGAATCATAATTTGTACTCTATTATATGTTACAAGATATATTTTAAAATAATGACAGTCTAGTATTTAGCCAGTTGATAAATTATACTTATTTCTTAAAACCCCCCCTGGGAAAAACTAGTTCCGGCGGCTATATATACATTTATAATATATATATATATATATATATATATATATATATATATATATATATATATATTTATATATAAATTTATAATGTATATATATATAATGTATATTATATGTATATATTATATACGTATAATATATATGAATAATAATAATATAATTATATATATATATATATATATAAATTTATAATATATATATATATATATATATATATATATATATATATATATTTATATATATATTTATAATATTATATATATATATGCAGTAAAACCTCTCTATAAGAAACTATTTTTTTTCAGTACTTTTTTTCTTATAGAGAGGTTTTCTTATAAAGAGGTTTTTACTTTTCCAATGATTTTAAGAATTAATTTATAATTTAAAATACATTATACAATCTATAGGTAATCTATATAGTATATTTATTTTGTATACTGTTTTAAATGTATACTGTATTGTTTTGGCTTAGACATGTTACATTTTATTAGATTTACATTACAAATTATAAATTATGAATCATCATTGATGAATATAATATAATGAATATTATAATAATCTATTATTTAACAATTAATTGTATAATATAATAAATTGTATCATCAATACATTTTAAGGATATAATAACATTTATTAATTAATTTTAATAAATTTATGGATATACAATAACAATTATTAATTAATTTTAATTCATTTCGAGCTATTTATGTAATATAATATTTGTAAGAAAAAAAAATATCTTATATAATAATTAATTTCTATAATTGTTATCAATATATAATACTTCTATTTATATATAATTATTTTGTATACAATAAGTTTCTTATAGAGAGGTTTTTCTTATATTTTTCTTAAAATATTTTCTTATAAAGAGGTTTTTTTAATATGGAAAAGGTTGAATTCCAACCAAATGTGTGACAAATTTTCTTATAAAGAGGTTTTTCTTATAAAGAGGTTTCTTATAGAGAGGTTTTACTGTATATATAAATTTATAATATATATATATATATATATATATATATATATATTATAAATGTATATATATATATATATATATATATGTATATATATATATATATATATATTATACATTTATTTATATATATAAATTTATAATATATATATATATATATATATATAATATGTATGTATAATATTATTTACTATTTTAATTAGTAATTATTTTAACAATTTTAAGAATTTTCCATTTTTTGAGAATATTACTAAAGTTTAGATGTTTTTTGACCACGTATAAAGACATTTTTTTATGAGATAAGATATTTGACGGGATTATTGGGGATATTATCTTTGATAAATTAAAAAAAAAAAAAATATGCGAATAAAAAAAATTCTATGGACAGATTGAAAATAACATGATTTTCTGATATTTTGTAACATAATCCAAGAATAATAGGTTATTTATACATTTTGATAACAAATCTGTAGGAATATATATTAATTACTCTTTTCTTATTATTATATTAAAAGAATTTTTTTTTTTGGTTAAAGATAAAATAATTTTTTTTAAGTTTGAAAAATTTCAAAAAAAAATCCTAGAAATTTAAGAAAACTTCTAGAAGAAAAATTTTTTAAATTTTTTTAATTATACTATCCAATATATTGGTGAAAAATAGACATCTTCTGCAAATTTCATTAAAATTGCTACAATATTAGTATCAAAGTTATTAAAATATATGTATTTTTTAAAATACTCCTATTTTTTTACATTATAATTTTAATTTGCGCGTCGACCATTCAATATTTTTCAAAACAAATTTTATTTTTTTTATTTGTATTTAGAATAACTCTGCGGATATGTATGGGTATGACTAAAATTCTCTAGTTAAAATCTGTTGTCCTATCATCACGCTTAGCGCACGGCATCATATTCGCCTATTATATTACCTATCACCCCCATTAACCCCATTAACTATAGTTATATATAACATTAATAATATGCCTAGTATACATAATACTAATCCATCTCCTCCATATACAGGAAATGTAACTCTGGAAAGGGACGTCGGTACTGGTACGAGGCCACCAGAACAACAAACGACGAATACATCCGAGCCACTACGACGAAGCACAAGAATTCGACGACCTCCTCAACGTTACTCACCCTGCTGACCGAAAGGGAGTAGGGAAGCATGGCGAACTTTTCTCCCACAGGAGAGAGGATGTTATACGTTTATATATATATGCGTACACACGCTATAAGTGTACATACGTATATATGTTACACGCGCTATAAACGTACATGTTTATTCATGATCCATATAACGGATAATTGTTACATAACTTGTTGTTGTCTTCACTAATTAGGTCTACCGCAGGGTGCTTCACCTACGCGTATCGTCTAGCGTGGAGTACCAGTAAACTCGGACCAGGTAAACTCGGACCAGGTAAACTCGGACCACTTTTTAGGTAAACTCGGACCACTTTTAAAGTAAACTCGGACCACTTTTTAAAAACATAAAGTAAACTCGGACCACTTATTAAAATAACTATATTTTGTATATTTCTATAATATAATATGCTTTAACTTACTTCCACCTTATATAATTATATTATATCTGTTAAATAAATTATAAAAATAGTCATTTAATATGATATTTTTGTGGAATTATATATTTAAATAGGTAAACATTTAATTTGAACTCGCACCACTTTTGAAGTAAACTCGGACCACTTGTGAAGTAAACTCGGACCACTTGTGAAGTAAACTCGGACCACTTGTGAAGTAAACTCGGACCACTTATTAAAATAACTATATTTTGTATATTTCTATAATATAATATGCTTTAACTTACTTCCACCTTATATAATTATATTATATCTGTTAAATAAATTATAAAAATAGTCATTTAATATGATATTTTTGTGGAATTATATATTTAAATAGGTAAACATTTAATTTGAACTCGCACCACTTTTGAAGTAAACTCGGACCACTTGTGAAGTAAACTCGGACCACTTGTGAAGTAAACTCGGACCACTTATTAAAAATATAAAGAAGATTCGGACCAACCGTATAAACTATATATTGTATACTTCTAACATATAATATGCTTTAACTTATAAGTTAAAAGTATAATTTCACTGTATATAATTATATTTACATTTGTATTTAATTATTAAAGACACTATATTTATATATGTATATAATTATATTTACATTTTTATTTAATTATTAAAGACATTATATATATATATAATTACAAATAATATATATTATTATTATAAATAAATTACAAAATATTAAAATAAATTATATTATTATTAAAATAATAATATTTACATTAATTACAATATTACAAAATTAAAAATTATAACTTAATTATAATTCAAATATTTTACGTACACAGGGTACCAATATATTTTTTGAAAGCACGTTAAATTGCTATTAGATGTAATAGATAATATGTGTATAATAAGATAACATAATGATAAGAAAACTGTTATATTAAGGATACTAGATTTATTTTTCTATTAAATTTTATTTCCAATCAGATATTTACAAATTATTGTTAAGTTATGAATAACAAATTATAATTCAAATATTTTACGTACACAGGGTACCAATATATTTTTTGAAAGCACGTTAAATTGCTATTAGATGTAATAGATAATATGTGTATAATAAGATAACATAATGATAAGAAAACTGTTATATTAAGGATACTAGATTTATTTTTCTATTAAATTTAATTTCCAATCAGATATTTACAAATTATTGTTAAGTTATGAATAACAAATTATAATTCAAATATTTTACGTACACAAGGTACCAATATATTTTTTAAAAGCCCGTTAAATTTCAATTAGATGTAATAGATAATATGTGTATAATAAGATAACATAATGATAAGAAAACTGTTATATTAAGGATACTAGATTTATTTTTCTATTAAATTTAATTTCCAATCAGATATTTACAAATTATTGTTAAGTTATGAATAACAAATTATAATTCAAATATTTTACGTACACAAGGTACCAATATATTTTTTAAAAGCCCGTTAAATTTCAATTAGATGTAATAGATAATATGTGTATAATAAGATAACATAATGATAAGAAAACTGTTATAGTTAGGATACTAATTAATTATATTTGTTATAAATTTTATTTCAAATAAAATATATACAAATTATTAGTATTATAAATAACTTAATTATAATTCGAATATTATAAATACATAGTAGATCGATAGAAGTGTATAATATAAACCAACAAATAATAATAGTATTTAAAATATATATTATACTTATTTTTATAATTAAATCAGACTATTCACATAATATATATATCAACAATATTATAATATTATATATTATATATATATATATATATATATATATATATAATATGATAATTATCAAATTATATATAACCATCGAGTTAGCCTAATGGTTAGAGTGTTGGATCACAAATAATATTTGTATATATATATATAGATATTATAATATTGATATATATCAATCTGAGATGGCGCGAGTTTAAGTCCCAATCAATGTATTTTTTAATTTTTGTTATCTTTAAATATATAATTGTATATTTTAATATATTATACAACATAAATTAATTCATAATTACGAATACTATTAATATTATTTTTAATTATCTTATTTGAATAAATTACTAATGTATGTTCAACCTCCAATATTATTATTCATAGTTTAATTATTAAATATTAATACAAATATTACATAAACTTAGACAAACATATGTTTCTCTGAATCTACATGACTTTATATTATATGATTATGCATTCACAGCATAGATTTAGAGTACCATGGTACTATCCCAGTAAACCAAAATCAGATAATTGCCAGCTAATATCTACTTGTTATCCAGTACATTTTAAAAGTATAATATGCTGTTATTATAATAATATATAAATATTTGAGGCTATTAATATGCTGCTATGATGATATTATGAGGCTATTACTGTTTGCTGGGATTACAATATATAGGTAGTACTCTCATAATATTCATTGTAGGTATTAATTGTACCTATATATATAATATATATATTTTTTATATACACATCGCTATTCATATTTATTCTTAAAATTATAGTTGTACTATAGTATATCGATCTATAACACTGTTATCTGCATAAATAATATGTTCTATTATGATTCCACCAGGACCTACATTTTACCTTTTTAAATAGTAATTTTGTAACAAATACTCAAAACCCTGGAAAGCTCATCGTTGTTCTACATCATCTATTTAATTAATACACGCCCACATCTTGAGGCGGTTGTCTTCACTAGGATAGCCACGCGCACCGCTATCAACTATTAACTATTATTAATCGAATTGACATCATGGATATATGGTAATTATAACTAATATATAATTATATATTATACATTATAATTTTATATTATATAAATATAAATATTTATATACTAAGCATAGTTTTGTAAATAACATACATACTAATATAATAATACATATATGTATATCTATATACCTATACACATGTATACCTATATACATATATACTTATAGGTAGTTAACCTAACTTTAGGTAGTTTATATCGAGTATATTAATATATAATTATATTAATAATAGAATACTATTAATATACTATTAACCCTAATACTATACTATTATTATTATTATTAGTTATATATCGGTAAATAATATTAACTATTTAATTATATATTTACTAAATATGTATTAATAGCTAATAACTCTTAAATCAACATGCATGTTAGTATCACAATATATATTATATGTACATATTTATAATTAATGTATTACGGTTTGTAATAATATGGTTACAGCCATACTATGATAGTAGCCATTAATAAAATGTAGTAGCCGTTGATAAAATTAATATATATAATATTCATAGTTCAACAAGGGATTTATTTACATGGTAAAATAGGAAATTTATCTACTAAAACTATTAGTCATAGATTTTTGGCGCCGGTTTTGATCCACAACCGAATAAACTATTAGTCATAGATTTTTGGCGCCGGTTTGATCGTGTTCCTAATCAGATATTATTTTTTATATTTATACTATTTCTGAAGAGTATTCTAGTGTCAATAAATGCTAACAGTTTCATAGTATTTTATCAAGTATACTTAACTATAGTTCTAAAGTTATGGAGTTTCTAATATACAACATCAGTTTTAAGAATAGATCAGATATATTAGTGTTTTAAAATTTAATTTGGTTTTAAATTTAAAGGCATATGCTTGACCTGAAAACATCAGTCAAAATAAGAAAGTATTTATTTGTATTGTTGATAAAAGTAATAAATGATATATTGATCTATAATTTATCAAAATAGTACAGCATAAAACGATAAGCATATAAATCAAAAATCACCTTTTTTGTATATAAATATTAAATAAATAATGTTAACCAAAATAAAGTATGGTTTATATTATATATAATGTAATAATAGTTAGTTATAATATAATAAATATCATCTATACATATATATATATATATATATATATATAAAATACGATAAATCATATGATTCAAAACATATGTTTATTATGTATAAAAGAAATCTAAATTATAAAAATAAATTATATTTATTATTTTTTAAAAAATGAATTCATTTATACTTTTCAAATTTTATGCAAATATAATTATTATAATCTAATATATTGTAATCGGTATAACCTGGGAGAACAAAAATAAAAGTTCAAATACAAGCGCCATAAATATACATACTCGTTATTATTCTTTATTATTATTATTGTTTATATGGCTTATATAATATAAATTATAAGCTCTATATTGTAAATTTCTTAAAAATATCATTTTTTCAAACCTGATTATCTCAAAATAATTATTTTATCCTAATTTAAAAAAATCTATTATCTAAAAATAATACTCATAACTTGATGATTGTTCAGTGTATATCACTTTATATGTCTATAGTATAAAATGGTATGGCTTATTCAATTAATTTCATTATATTATATATATAAAAATAGTTTAAAATAAAAATAAATTAATGAATTAAAAATAAAGGAAAACAAATGTTTACAATTACTATAGTTGTAAATATATCTATAGATGTCTTGTATTTCCGAAAATAAATTATTATATCTTATGATCCATATAATAATTTATTTATTGATTTATAATTGTAATATGCCGTTTACAGAATTAAAATAACTTAATTTGTAGACTTAATTTGTAGACATTTTAAAATATAAAAAACCCTATATTTTCCAATATTATAAGAACCTCTATAGTACCTATAGATCTATAGGTACTATAGTATATATTGTATCGATACTCGTCCTACTCGTATACGAGTATTCAATACTGCGTAAATAAATCAATACACATTTTTATCATTATTTGTAATCGCTTATCGTTTATAAATGCTATTTTATGGCACTTGTATTTACTTTGGTGCATTATATCAATGATATATGATATAATATCATCAAGCAATGTAAAGGGAATTAATAAAAGTATATGATTTTTATATAATATTTGTGTATAATAATATATTTATTTCAAAAATCCCATGTAATCCTGTGCCGGGCCTGTAATCGTTATTAACATTATTAATAAAAGTTAACAAATAATTTCATTAGAACCATATGTAATTTATTAATATTAGAAAATACATTTTAATATTTAATATTTTTAGTTTTATTAATTATTTATTATATATTTACTTTTATTAATGAATATGATAATATTAATTACTATTTTATAACATACAAACTGTACATTATATAAAAGTAATGTAGGCCTTGGTTCAATAATATATAGTATATTATATATTGCATCCTATATGCAAATAAAAATGAAATATTATTTAAAATATTATTATTATAAAACTTACATTTTGAATATTCAATTAAAATTATTAATTGTGTATATACTAAACTAACTATATATATATATATATATATATATATATATATATATATATATATATATATATATATATTACCAATTATTATTATTATATTTATAGGTCGGCATATTATAGTATTATGCACATATTAGTATCATAGAATATTTATATAACAAATATTAAATACCAATTATTAAATAAAATTATATAATAACCAATGTCGTGAAATGAACAGGATGGTTCGTTCTGTAGTATTCTTTAAAATTCTCACCGGGTTGTATATAGACATAAGTAATTATTATTATTAAAATTATAGATATGCATATTGTATAATTATCCATATATTAGTATCATAGAATAATTATATAAAACATATTTAACCATTTTTTTTAATCATTAATTAATTACTGAAAAATATGTGATATAAATAATATATAAATAATTAATTCATAAAATTATTTATATATTGTATTTATTAGTATATAAATAATATTGTATTGGATTATATATATAATATGTATATATAATACCCATGTAGGATAATATTCATTTTAATTAACACATAAAAACTTAACATTATTTATAATTATTAAATATTACATAATATATAGTATAAAACTGACATTTAAATATTATTTAAACAATAATATGATTACTAATTTATATATATATTTTTTTATATTTATTTTATATATTTTAATATACCTAATATGATTAATTCTAGTAAAATATATAATTTTATTATTACTATTCATGTCTGAATATATAAAAAACTATTACACATTCTTTATAAAGTAATTATAAAGATTTATAAAAAATTATGTAGGATAACCTCATTTTTTCAAATGAATTTTATCACTATAAATGAATTTTATAATATAAAATAATTTATAATTGAATTTTAATGGTAATATGTTCAATCAAAATATATGTAGATGTATATGTGAGATGTACAATGTACAATGTACATGTACATGTACATGTGAGTTTATTTCATTCACATTCATATGAAATGTATACTAATTATACGAATTATAATTCGTATATATATCTATAGATATAATATATAAATAATGTTTATTAGCTTGTATCATATATGAATTTATACCAATAGATTTTTATAGTTGTATTTAAAAGCTAGCCTATTTTTCATAAATGCTAATTAAATACAACATATATATTAATATATATACATATATATATATATATATATATATATATATATATATATATATATATATACCTCATGAGTGCAATATTATTGTGACAAGTGTAGCTATGATATGTATTGTTTATTGTGTCATGCTCATATTATGTTGTTTCAGACTTGCACAATGTATTATCTTACTCAACCCTAGCTTATGTTACAAATTTTAAATTTATTTATACAATTATTTTTTTTTATTTTTTCTTACTCAACCCTAGCTTATGTTACAAATTTTAAATTTATTTATACAATTATTTTTTTTTATTTTTTGTTTTAAATTTTTATAATTCTTATATTTTACCATTACAATTTAAATACAATCTCCATAGTTCATTTATTACTATACTCATAAATTTGTATTCAACCGATGCTCATAAGCTTCAATATCTATCCGGGTTGTTATACCAAATTCTGAATTATATATATATATATATATATATATATATATATATATATATATATATATATATTTAATTTGTATATAGAATACTTTATTATATTATAGAGAATATATATATATGTTATAATTTATATTAGTGACATAATTTATATTATACAGATTAAATAACTTATAGTATTACATTAATAATTATAATAGAAATGTAATATAATGAATATATATATATATATATATATAAATACATATTAACTATATTTAACCTTTATAGGACCCAACACTCGAATGCTCAATTTCTGAAACAATGAACCCTATACTCCAGTGCACCTTAATACACGAGGTAAAGTTTTATGATTTATATAAAAATTAAATGAAATTCCACTATTAAATACATATATATATAAATACATATTACCTATATTTAACCTTTATAGGACCCAACACTCGAATGCTCAATTTCTGAAACAATGAACCCTATACTCCAGTGCACCTTAATACACGAGGTAAAGTTTTATGATTTATATAAAAATTAAATGAAATTCCACTATTAAATACATATATATATAAATACATATTACCTATATTTAACCTTTATAGGACCCAACACTCGAATGCTCAATTTCTGAAACAATGAACCCTATACTCCAGTGCACCTTAATACACGAGGTAAAGTTTTATGATTTATATAAAAATTAAATGAAATTCCACTATTAAATATATATATATATATATATATATATATATACATATTACCTATATTTAACCTCTATAGGACCCAACACTCGAATGTTCAATTTCGTCGACACCGAATCATATAATTCAGTCTGCCTCAATACAAGAGGTAAAGTTTTATGATTTATATAAAAATTAAATGAAATTCCACTATTAAATATATATATATATACCTACTAGCCGTACCCGACCCGGCGTTGCTCGGTTTTTGAATATTTTCCTATTATCTATTATTTATTAATTATAGCTATTCATGATTCTACATTGCTATATATATACAATAAAATAAATGTTAGTTAACATATCAATAAAATATAGAAAAATATGTGTTTAATATCTAACAAATTAGTGGAAATATATTAAAAAATAAAACAAATATTACAAATATTACAAAATATGTTTTAAAAATGTCTAAAACCCAAACTTAAACCCAAACCGTACCCGACCCGGCGATGCTCGGTTGTTGATTTTTTGCCTATCTATTATTTATTAATTATAGCTGTTCCTGATTATTCATAGTTATATATACAATTAAATAAATGTTAGCTGAAATACAAACAAATTATGAAAAATATTTAAATATTTAAACAATTATAGAAAAATATTTCAAAAAATATATTAAAAAATACAATAAATATGTCGAATATTACAAAATATGTAAAAAGATGTCGAAAACCTAAACCCAAACCGTACCTGACCTGGCGTTGCTCGGTTTTTGATTGTTTGCCAATTATTATTTATTAATTATAGCTATTACTTATTCTGCATTGCTAAATATTTATATTTAATTTTTTCCTAACTATTATTTATATACAATAAAATAAATGTTAGCTGACATACAAACAAATGTAGACAAATATATTAATATTTAAAAAATTCATGGAAAAATATTTCAAAAAATATATTAAATAATACAACAAATATTTCAAATATTACAAAATATGTTGAAAATCTAAACCCAAACCGTTCCAAATCGACTCGGTTTTTTATTATTTGCTTATCTATCATTTATTAATTATAACTATTCCTGATTTGGAATTTCTTGCCGTACCCAACTCTGCTTTACTCGTTGTTTGATAGTTTGCCTATATATTATTTATTAATTATGGCTATTCATGATTCGGTCTTTCATATATAATAACATAAATTTTTGCTAAAATTAAACAAATTTAGACAAATATTCGTTTTTAATATCTCAAAAATTAGTGGAAAAATATTTTAAAAATGCATAGCTAATCTTTAATTTTAATTTTTTCCAAACTATTATTTATATACAATACAATAAATGTTAGCTGAAATACAAACAAATGTAGAAAAATATTTTAATATTTAAAAAATTTGTGGAAAAATATTTCAAAAAATATATTAAAAAAATACATAATATAAAATATAAAAAATACAAAATATACAACAAATATTTCAAATATTACAAAATATTTTTTAAAAAAATGTCTAAAACCAAAACCCAAACCGTCCCGACACGGCGATGCTAGATTTGTGATTGTTTTCCTATCTATTATTTATTAATTATAACTATTCATATAATTAAATATAACTATTCTTGATTTTAAATTGCTTGCCTTACCCAACCCGACATTTCTCGATTTTTGATTATTTGCCTATCAATTATTAATTATAGATATTCCTAATTATGCATAGCTAATCTTTAATTTTGTTTCTAACTAATATTTAATAATTCTAACTATGTCCGATGTAGATCTAGAGTTGTTCGTTCTTAAGATTTATTCGTAAAATATTTTGTAAAAATACAAAAAATATTTAAAATATTACAAAAAATGTTGAAAACTCAAACATAAACTCAAATCCAAACAGTACCCGACACGACATGTATTGGTTTTTGATTGTTTGCCTATTTATTATTTATTAATAAGAGATATTCCTGATTCTACATTTCTATTCCTAATTATGCATAGCTAATCTTTAATTTTGTTTCTAACTAATATTTAATAATTCTAACTATGTCCGATGTAGATCTAGAGTTGTTCGTTTTTAAGATTTATTCGTAAAATATTTTGTAAAAATACAAAAAATATTTAAAATATTACAAAAAATGTTGAAAACTCAAACATAAACTCAAATCCAAACAGTACCCGACACGACATTTATCGGTTTTTGATTGTTTGCCTATTTATTATTTATTAATAAGAGATATTCCTGATTCTACATTTCTAGTATATACAATTAAATAAAGTTTATCTAAAATACAAACAAATGTAGAAACATATTTTTTTTAATATTAAAAAAATGAGTGCAAAATATTTCAAAAAATAAAACAAATATTTAAAATATTCCAAAATATGTTGAAACCAAACCGTTCCAAAACGGCGTTGCTCGTTTTTTATTATTTGCCTATCAATCATTTATTAATTATAACTATTCCTGATTTGGAATTTCTTGCCGTACCCAACTCTGCTTTACTCGTTGTTTGATAGTTTGCCTATCTATTATTTATTAATTATGGTTATTCAATGAATAGTATTCATGATACTGCCTTTCATATATAATAACATAAATTTGTGCTAAAATTCAAACAAATTTAGACAAATAATCGTTTTTAATATCTCAAAAATTAGTGGAAAAATATTTCAAAAATATTAAAAAAAAAATAAAAAAAAATACAACACATATTTCCAATATTACAAAATGTTGCTTAAATATTATTAATACATGTCGAAAACCCAAACCACACCCTGCGTTGATCAATTTTTGATTGTTCTATATATTATTTATTTATTATAGCTATTCCTGATTCTGTATTGCTAGTATATATACTATAGTATATTTTGTTGAATACAACAAATATTTCCAAATATTGCAAAATGTATTTTTTATAAATGTTCTACAAATATTTTAAAAAGTATAATATTTATATCTTATAATATTTCTATCTTATAATATTTATATAATTATTATATAATTATAATATTTTAATTATATCTTAAAATAATAATATTTCAACGATTAGTTGAAAAATATAAAAAATTATTTCAAATAATATCTTTTAAAAATACAAATAATATTACAAAATATATTATAAAAAAATTTCAAAAAAATTTCTTCAAAATATCCAAAAAAATGTTTACAAATATTTCAAAAAAATGTTTACAAATATTTAAAAAAATTGTTTAAACATATTACTAAAAATGTTTAAAAATATATCAAACAATTTTAAAAAATAATCAAACAAAATTTTTTTAATATTTCAAAAAAATGTTTACAAATATCAAAAAAATATTTCAAATATTTCAAAAAAATTTCAAAAATATTTCAAAAAATTTCAAGAATATTTCAAAAAATTTTAAAAATATTTAAAAATTTTCAAAAAAAAATTCAAAAAAATTTCAAAAAAATACTTCGAAAAAATTTATAAAAAATATTTCAAAAAAGCGACGCCGAATATTTTAGATGACAAAAAATCATTTTAATGGCAAAAAGTAAATTTTTTAGGTTTTTCTGGGGTACGCGGTAAAAAATTAAAAAAAATTTCCGGACCAAGACCATACTGTTGCAAATTTATTAAGAATGGGTATAACATATTTTCGCGACGTACCCCGGTTCTCGAGTTACCTCACCAGATACACACATATATATATATATATAATTAAATAGACTTTCTTTTATATATTAGATAGATAGATATATATATATATATATATATATATATATACATATTACCTATATTTAACCTCTATAGGACCCAATACTCGAATGTTCAATTTCGTCGACACCGAATCATATAATTCAGTCTGCCTCAATACAAGAGGTAAAGTTTTATGATTTATATAAAAATTAAATGAAATTCCACTATTAAATATATATATACTTTATATCTTAATTATACAAAATATATTATAAAAAAATTTCAAAAAAATTTCTTCAAAATATCCAAAAAAATGTTTACAAATATTTCAAAAAAATGTTTACAAATATTTAAAAAAATTGTTTAAACATATTACTAAAAATGTTTAAAAATATATCAAACAATTTTAAAAAATAATCAAACAAAATTTTTTTAATATTTCAAAAAAATGTTTACAAATATCAAAAAAATATTTCAAATATTTCAAAAAAATTTCAAAAATATTTCAAAAAATTTCAAGAATATTTCAAAAAATTTTAAAAATATTTAAAAATTTTCAAAAAAAAATTCAAAAAAATTTCAAAAAAATACTTCGAAAAAATTTATAAAAAATATTTCAAAAAAGCGACGCCGAAGATTTTAGATGACAAAAAATCATTTTAATGGCAAAAAGTAAATTTTTTAGGTTTTTCTGGGGTACGCGGTAAAAAATTAAAAAAAATTTCCGGACCAAGACCATACTGTTGCAAATTTATTAAGAATGGGTATAACATATTTTCGCGACGTACCCCGGTTCTCGAGTTACCTCACCAGATACACACATATATCTATTATATAAAAGAAAGTCTATTTAATTATATATATCTATTATATAAAAGAAAGTCTATTTAATTATATATATATACTAGCCGTACCCGACCCGGCGTTGCTCGGTTTTTGAATATTTGCCTATTATCTATTATTTATTAATTATAGATATATTATATACCTATTCATGATTATGCATTGCTATATATACAATAAAATAAATGTTAGCTAAAATACAAACAAAATATAGAAAAATATTTAAAAAATTAGTGGAGATATATTAAAAAATGCAACAAATATTACAAAATATGTTTTAAAAAATGTCTAAAACCCAAACTTAAACCCAAACCGTACCCAAACCGGCGTTGCTCGGATATTGATTGTTTGCCTATCTATTATTTATTAATTATAGCTGTTCCTGATTCTTCATTGTTATATATACAATTAAATAAATGTTAGCTGAAATACAAACAAATGTAGAAAAATATTTTAATAATTAAAAAATTAGTAGAAAAATATTTCAAAAAATATATTAAAAAATACAATAAATATTTTGAATATTACAAAATATGTTTTAAAAAGATGTCGAAAACCCAAACCTAAACCCAAACCGTACCCGACCTGGCGTTGCTCGGTTTTTGATTTTTTGCCAATTATTATTTATTAATTATAGCTATTACTAATTCTGCATTGCTAAATATTTATATTTAATTTGTTCCTAACTATTATTTATATACAATAAAATAAATGTTAGATGACATACAAACAAATGTAGAAAAATATTTTAATATTTAAAAAATTAGTGGAAAAATATTTTAAAAAATATATTAAAAAATACAACTAATATTTCAATTATTATAAAATATGTTTTAAAAAAATATCTAAAACCAAAACCCACACCGTCCTGACACGGCGTTGCTAGGTTTTTGATTGTTTTCCTATCTATTATTTATTAATTATAACAATTCCTGATTTTAAATTTTTTGCCTTACCCAACACGACGTTTCTCGGTTTTTAATTATTTGCCTATCAATTATTAATTATAGCTATTCCTAATTATGCATAGCTAATCTTTAATTTTTAGTCTTCTAACTAATATTTAATAAATCTAACTGTATCCGATGTATATCTAGCGTTGTTCTTTTTTAGATTTATTCGTAAAATATTTTGTAAAAATACAAAAAATAATTTAAAATATTATAAAATATATTTTTAAAAAGTGTCTAAAAATATTTTTTAAATATAAAAAATATTTCAACATATTAGTAGCCATACCCTACCCGGCGTTGCTAGGTTTTTGATTGTTTGACTATTTTTATTAATTATAGCTATTCCTGATTATTCTAAAATATATAATTGCTAAAAAATACAAAAAATATTTAAAATATTATAAAATATGTTTTAAAAAAATGTCGAAAACTCAAACCTAAACCCAAATCCAAACAGTATCCGACTCGATATTTATCGGTTTTTGATTATTTGCCTATTTATTATTTATTAATTAGAGCTATTTCTGATCCTACATTTCTACTATATACAATTAAATAAAGTTTATCTAAAATACAAACAAATGTGGAAACATATTTTTTTTAATATTTAAAAAATTAGTGACAAAATATTTCAAAAAATACAACAGATATTTCAAATAATCCAAAATATGTTGAAAACCTGAACCCAAACAGTTCCAAATCGTCGTTGCTCGTTTTTTTATTATTTGTCTATCTATCATTTATTAATTATAACTATTCCTTATTTGGAATTTCTTGCCGTACCCAACTTTGCTTTACTTGTTGTTTGATAGTTTACCTATCTATTATTTATTAATTATGGCTATTCATGATTCTGCTTTTCATATACAATAACATAAATTGTTGCTAAAATTCAAACAAATTTATACAAATATTAATATCTCAAAAATTAGTGGAAAAATATTTCAAAAATATTTCACAAAATATTTTTAAAAATACAACACATATTTCCAATATTACAAAATATTACTTAAAAAATGTCGAAAACTCAAACTGCACCCTGCATTGCTCGATTTTTGATTTTTGATTGTTGTTGCCCATTTATTATTTATTAATTATAGCTATTTCTGATTCTGTATTTCTGTATTGCTACAAAATATATTTTTTATAAATTTTCTACAAATATTTTAAAAAGTATAATATTTATATCTTATAATATTTATATATTTATTATATAATTATAATATTTTAATTATATCTTAAAATAATAATATTTCAAAGATTAGTTGAAAAATATAAAAAAATATTTCAAAAAAATGTCCACAAAAATGTTTACAAATATTTCAAAAAAATGTTTTAAAATATTTGAAAAAAAATTTTTTAAAATATTTCAAAAAATAGCCGTACCCGACCCGGCGTTGCTCGGTTTTGATTATTTTCCTATATATTATATATTAATTATAGCTATTCCTGATTCTTAATTGATATATATAATAAAATAAATGTTAGCTGACATACAAAACAAAGTAGAAAACATTTTCAAATAATATGTTAAAAAATACAACAAATATTTCAAATATTAAAAAATATGTTTTAAAAAAATGTCTAAAACCCAAACCTAAACCCAAACACAAACCGTACACTACCCTGCGTTGCTAGGTTTTTGATTATTTGCCTATTAATTGTAGCTATTCCTGATTATACTTAGCTAATATTTAATTGTTTTCTTCTAACTAATATTTACTAATTCTAACTGTATCCGATGTAGACTCAGCGTTGTTCGTTTTTAAGATTATTTGTAAAATATTTGGTAAGATTACAAATAATAATTTAAAATATTACAAAATATATTTTTAAAAAGTGTCTAAAAATATTTTAAGAAATATAAAAAATATTTCAACATATTAGTAGCCATACCTGATTTTTAATGCCTATTAATTTTTTTTATTAATTATAGCTATTCCTGATTATTCTAAAATATATAATTGCTAAAAATTGCAAAAAAATATATAAAATATTACAAAATATGTTTTAAAAACAAACCATACCCGACCCGGCATTTCTTGGTTTTTGTTTGTTTGCCTATCTATTATTTATTATTTATTAATTAGGGCAATTTCTGATTCTATATTTCTAGTATATACAATTAAATAAAGTTTATTTAAAATACAAACAAATATAGAAAAATATTGTTTATAATATTTAAAAAATTAGTGAACAAATATTTCAAAAAATATTTTAAAAAATACAACAAATATTTCAAATATTACAAAATATGTTGAAAACCCAAACCCAAACCGTCCCAAAACGGCGTTGATCGGTTTTTAATTATATGCCTATCTATACTTTATTAATTATAACTATTCCTGATTTAGAATTGTTTGCCGAACCCAACCCGACGTTGCTCGTTTTTTTATTATTTGCCTATCAATTATTAATTATAGTTATTCCTAATTATGCATAGCTATTCT
This sequence comes from Osedax fenrisi, assembly GCA_964019155.1. Lineage (NCBI taxonomy): Eukaryota > Metazoa > Annelida > Polychaeta > Sabellida > Siboglinidae > Osedax > Osedax fenrisi. The sequence goes on from OZ025242.1 coordinate 70,054,838, forward strand.
TTAATTGTTGTCTTCTAACTAATATTTAATAAATCTAACTGTATCCGATGTAGATCTAGCGTTGTTCTTTTTAAGACTTATTCGTAAAATATTTTGTAAAAATACAAAAATACAAAAATACTTTAAAATATTATAAAATATATTTTTAAAAAGTGTCTAAAAATATTTTTTAAATATAAAAAATATTTCAACATATTAGCAGTCATACCCTACCCGGCGTTGCTAGGTTTTTGATTGTTTGACTATTTATTTTTATTAATTATAGCTATTCCTGATTATTCTAAAATATATAATTGCTAACAAATACAAAAAATATTTAAAATATTACAAAATATGTTTTAAAAAAATGTCGAAAACTCAAACCTAAACCCAAATCCAAACAGTACTCGACTCGACATTTATCGGTTTTTGATTGTTTGCCTATTTATTATTTATTAATTAGAGCTATTCCTGATCCTACATTTCTAGTATATACAATTAAATAAAATTAAACATATGTAGAAACATATTTTTTTTAATATTTAAAAAATTAGATAAAAAATATTTCAAAAAATACAACAGATATTTCAAATATTCCAAAATATGTTGAAAACCTAAACCCAAACAGTTCCAAATCGGCGTTGCTCGGTTTTTTATTATTTGCCTATCTATCATTTATTAATTATAACTATTCCTGATTTGGAATTTCTTGCCGTACCCAACTTTGCTTTACTCGTTGTTTGATAGCTTACCTATCTATTATTTATTATTTATGGCTATTCATGATTCTGCTTTTCATATACAATAACATAAATTGTTGCTAAAATTCAAACAAATTTATACAAATATTAATATCTCAAAAATTAGTGGAAAAATATTTCTAAAATATTTCAAATAATATTTAAAAAAATACAACACATATTTCCAATATTACAAAATAGTACTTAATAAATATCGAAAACCCAAACCGCACCCTGCGTTGATCGATTTTTGATTGTTTGCCTATCTATTATTTATTAATTATAGCTATTCCTGATTCTGTATTCCTAGTATACGACAAATATTTCCAAATATTACAAAATATATTTTTTATAAATGTTCTACAAATATTTTAAAAAGTATATTATTATATCTTATAATATTTATATAATTATTATATAATTATAATATTTTAATTATATCTTAAAATAATAATATTTCAACGAATAGTTGAAAAATATAAAAAATTATTTCAAATAATATTTTTTAAAATACAAAAAATATAAATAATATTACAAAATATATTTTAAAAAAATTTCAAAAAAATGTTTAAAAATATTTAAAAAAAACTTCAAAAATATTTCAAAAAATTTCAAAAATATTTCAAAAATATTTCAAAAAATTTCCAAAATTTCCAAAAATTTCAAAAAAAAATCAAAAAAAATTCAAAAAAATAGTTCGAAAAAATGTAAAAAAAATATTTCAAAAATGCGACGCCGAAGATTTTGGACGACAAAAAATCATTTTAATGGCAAAAAGTCAATTTTTCAGGTTTTTCTGGGGTACGCGGTATAAAATTCAAAAAATTTTCCGGACCAAGACCATACTGTTGCAAATTTATTAAGATCGGGTATAAAATATTTTCGCGACGTACCCCGGTTCTCGAGTTACCTCACCAGATACACACACACACACACACATCTATTATATAAAAGAAAGTCTATTTAATTATATATATATACTAGCCGTACCCGACCCGGCGTTGCTCGGTTTTGATTATTTTCCTATATATTATATATTAATTATAGCTATTCCTGATTCTTAATTGATATATATATAATACAATAAATGTTAGCTGACATACAAAACAAAGTAGAAAACATTTTCAAATAATATGTTAAAAAATACAACAAATATTTCAAATATTACAAAATATGTTTTAAAAAAATGTCTAAAACCCAAACCTAAACCCAAACACAAACCGTACACTACCCTGCGTTGCTAGGTTTTTGATTATTTGCCTATTAATTGTAGCTATTCCTGATTATACTTAGCTAATATTTAATTGTTTTCTTCTAACTAATATTTACTAATTCTAACTGTATCCGATGTAGACTCAGCGTTGTTCGTTTTTAAGATTATTTGTAAAATATTTGGTAAGATTACAAATAATAATTTAAAATATTACAAAATATATTTTTAAAAAGTGTCTAAAAATATTTTAAGAAATATAAAAAATATTTCAACATATTAGTAGCCATACCTGATTTTTAATGCCTATTAATTTTTTTTATTAATTATAGCTATTCCTGATTATTCTAAAATATATAATTGCTAAAAATTGCAAAAAAATATATAAAATATTACAAAATATGTTTTAAAAACAAACCATACCCGACCCGGCATTTCTTGGTTTTTGTTTGTTTGCCTATCTATTATTTATTATTTATTAATTAGGGCAATTTCTGATTCTATATTTCTAGTATATACAATTAAATAAAGTTTATTTAAAATACAAACAAATATAGAAAAATATTGTTTATAATATTTAAAAAATTAGTGAACAAATATTTCAAAAAATATTTTAAAAAATACAACAAATATTTCAAATATTACAAAATATGTTGAAAACCCAAACCCAAACCGTCCCAAAACGGCGTTGATCGGTTTTTAATTATATGCCTATCTATACTTTATTAATTATAACTATTCCTGATTTAGAATTGTTTGCCGAACCCAACCCGACGTTGCTCGTTTTTTTATTATTTGCCTATCAATTATTAATTATAGTTATTCCTAATTATGCATAGCTATTCTTTAATTGTTGTCTTCTAACTAATATTTAATAAATCTAACTGTATCCGATGTAGATCTAGCGTTGTTCTTTTTAAGACTTATTTGTAAAATATTTTGTAAAAATACAAAAATACAAAAATACTTTAAAATATTATAAAATATATTTTTAAAAAGTGTCTAAAAATATTTTTTAAATATAAAAAATATTTCAACATATTAGCAGTCATACCCTACCCGGCGTTGCTAGGTTTTTGATTGTTTGACTATTTATTTTTATTAATTATAGCTATTCCTGATTATTCTAAAATATATAATTGCTAACAAATACAAAAAATATTTAAAATATTACAAAATATGTTTTATAAAAATGTCGAAAACTCAAACCTAAACCCAAATCCAAACAGTACTCGACTCGACATTTATCGGTTTTTGATTGTTTGCCTATTTATTATTTATTAATTAGAGCTATTCCTGATCCTACATTTCTAGTATATACAATTAAATAAAATTAAACATATGTAGAAACATATTTTTTTTAATATTTAAAAAATTAGATAAAAAATATTTCAAAAAATACAACAGATATTTCAAATATTCCAAAATATGTTGAAAACCTAAACCCAAACAGTTCCAAATCGGCGTTGCTCGGTTTTTTATTATTTGCCTATCTATCATTTATTAATTATAACTATTCCTGATTTGGAATTTCTTGCCGTACCCAACTTTGCTTTACTCGTTGTTTGATAGCTTACCTATCTATTATTTATTATTTATGGCTATTCATGATTCTGCTTTTCATATACAATAACATAAATTGTTGCTAAAATTCAAACAAATTTATACAAATATTAATATCTCAAAAATTAGTGGAAAAATATTTCAAAAATATTTCAAATAATATTTAAAAAAATACAACACATATTTCCAATATTACAAAATAGTACTTAATAAATATCGAAAACCCAAACCGCACCCTGCGTTGATCGATTTTTGATTGTTTGCCTATCTATTATTTATTAAGTATAGCTATTCCTGATTCTGTATTCCTAGTATACAACAAATATTTCCAAATATTACAAAATATATTTTTTATAAATGTTCTACAAATATTTTAAAAAGTATATTATTATATCTTATAATATTTATATATTTATTATATAATTATAATATTTTAATTATATCTTAAAATAATAATATTTCAACGAATAGTTGAAAAATATAAAAAATTATTTCAAATAATATTTTTTAAAATACAAAAAATATAAATAATATTACAAAATATATTTTAAAAAAATTTCAAAAAAATGTTTAAAAATATTTAAAAAAAACTTCAAAAATATTTCAAAAAATGTCAAAAATATTTCGAGGTTCTCGAGTTACCTCACCAGATACACACACACACACACACACATATATATATATAATTAAATAGACTTTCTTTTATATAATAGATGTGTGTGTGTGTGTGTGTATCTGGTGAGGTAACTCGAGAACCGGGGTACGTCGCGAAAATATTTTATACCCGATCTTAATAAATTTGCAACAGTATGGTCTTGGTCCGGAAAATTTTTTGAATTTTATACCGCGTACCCCAGAAAAACCTGAAAAATTGACTTTTTGCCATTAAAATGATTTTTTGTCGTCCAAAATCTTCGGCGTCGCATTTTTGAAATATTTTTTTTACATTTTTTCGAACTATTTTTTTGAATTTTTTTTGATTTTTTTTTGAAATTTTTGGAAATTTTGGAAATTTTTTGAAATATTTTTGAAATATTTTTGAAATTTTTTGAAATATTTTTGAAGTTTTTTTTAAATATTTTTAAACATTTTTTTGAAATTTTTTTAAAATATATTTTGTAATATTATTTATATTTTTTGTATTTTAAAAAATATTATTTGAAATAATTTTTTATATTTTTCAACTATTCGTTGAAATATTATTATTTTAAGATATAATTAAAATATTATAATTATATAATAATTATATAAATATTATAAGATATAATAATATACTTTTTAAAATATTTGTAGAACATTTATAAAAAATATATTTTGTAATATTTGGAAATATTTGTCGTATACTAGGAATACAGAATCAGGAATAGCTATAATTAATAAATAATAGATAGGCAAACAATCAAAAATCGATCAACGCAGGGTGCGGTTTGGGTTTTCGATATTTATTAAGTACTATTTTGTAATATTGGAAATATGTGTTGTATTTTTTTAAATATTATTTGAAATATTTTAGAAATATTTTTCCACTAATTTTTGAGATATTAATATTTGTATAAATTTGTTTGAATTTTAGCAACAATTTATGTTATTGTATATGAAAAGCAGAATCATGAATAGCCATAAATAATAAATAATAGATAGGTAAGCTATCAAACAACGAGTAAAGCAAAGTTGGGTACGGCAAGAAATTCCAAATCAGGAATAGTTATAATTAATAAATGATAGATAGGCAAATAATAAAAAACCGAGCAACGCCGATTTGGAACTGTTTGGGTTTAGGTTTTCAACATATTTTGGAATATTTGAAATATCTGTTGTATTTTTTGAAATATTTTTTATCTAATTTTTTAAATATTAAAAAAAATATGTTTCTACATATGTTTAATTTTATTTAATTGTATATACTAGAAATGTAGGATCAGGAATAGCTCTAATTAATAAATAATAAATAGGCAAACAATCAAAAACCGATAAATGTCGAGTCGAGTACTGTTTGGATTTGGGTTTAGGTTTGAGTTTTCGACATTTTTTTAAAACATATTTTGTAATATTTTAAATATTTTTTGTATTTGTTAGCAATTATATATTTTAGAATAATCAGGAATAGCTATAATTAATAAAAATAAATAGTCAAACAATCAAAAACCTAGCAACGCCGGGTAGGGTATGACTGCTAATATGTTGAAATATTTTTTATATTTAAAAAATATTTTTAGACACTTTTTAAAAATATATTTTATAATATTTTAAAGTATTTTTGTATTTTTGTATTTTTACAAAATATTTTACGAATAAGTCTTAAAAAGAACAACGCTAGATCTACATCGGATACAGTTAGATTTATTAAATATTAGTTAGAAGACAACAATTAAAGAATAGCTATGCATAATTAGGAATAACTATAATTAATAATTGATAGGCAAATAATAAAAAAACGAGCAACGTCGGGTTGGGTTCGGCAAACAATTCTAAATCAGGAATAGTTATAATTAATAAAGTATAGATAGGCATATAATTAAAAACCGATCAACGCCGTTTTGGGACGGTTTGGGTTTGGGTTTTCAACATATTTTGTAATATTTGAAATATTTGTTGTATTTTTTAAAATATTTTTTGAAATATTTGTTCACTAATTTTTTAAATATTATAAACAATATTTTTCTATATTTGTTTGTATTTTAAATAAACTTTATTTAATTGTATATACTAGAAATATAGAATCAGAAATTGCCCTAATTAATAAATAATAAATAATAGATAGGCAAACAAACAAAAACCAAGAAATGCCGGGTCGGGTATGGTTTGTTTTTAAAACATATTTTGTAATATTTTATATATTTTTTTGCAATTTTTAGCAATTATATATTTTAGAATAATCAGGAATAGCTATAATTAATAAAAAAAATTAATAGGCATTAAAAATCAGGTATGGCTACTAATATGTTGAAATATTTTTTATATTTCTTAAAATATTTTTAGACACTTTTTAAAAATATATTTTGTAATATTTTAAATTATTATTTGTAATCTTACCAAATATTTTACAAATAATCTTAAAAACGAACAACGCTGAGTCTACATCGGATACAGTTAGAATTAGTAAATATTAGTTAGAAGAAAACAATTAAATATTAGCTAAGTATAATCAGGAATAGCTACAATTAATAGGCAAATAATCAAAAACCTAGCAACGCAGGGTAGTGTACGGTTTGTGTTTGGGTTTAGGTTTGGGTTTTAGACATTTTTTTAAAACATATTTTTTAATATTTGAAATATTTGTTGTATTTTTTAACATATTATTTGAAAATGTTTTCTACTTTGTTTTGTATGTCAGCTAACATTTATTTTATTATATATATCAATTAAGAATCAGGAATAGCTATAATTAATATATAATATATAGGAAAATAATCAAAACCGAGCAACGCCGGGTCGGGTACGGCTATTTTTTGAAATATTTTTAAAAATTTTTTTTCAAATATTTTAAAACATTTTTTTGAAATATTTGTAAACATTTTTGTGGACATTTTTTTGAAATATTTTTTTATATTTTTCAACTAATCTTTGAAATATTATTATTTTAAGATATAATTAAAATATTATAATTATATAATAAATATATAAATATTATAAGATATAAATATTATACTTTTTAAAATATTTGTAGAAAATTTATAAAAAATATATTTTGTAGCAATACAGAAATACAGAATCAGAAATAGCTATAATTAATAAATAATAAATGGGCAACAACAATCAAAAATCAAAAATCGAGCAATGCAGGGTGCAGTTTGAGTTTTCGACATTTTTTAAGTAATATTTTGTAATATTGGAAATATGTGTTGTATTTTTAAAAATATTTTGTGAAATATTTTTGAAATATTTTTCCACTAATTTTTGAGATATTAATATTTGTATAAATTTGTTTGAATTTTAGCAACAATTTATGTTATTGTATATGAAAAGCAGAATCATGAATAGCCATAATTAATAAATAATAGATAGGTAAACTATCAAACAACAAGTAAAGCAAAGTTGGGTACGGCAAGAAATTCCAAATAAGGAATAGTTATAATTAATAAATGATAGATAGACAAATAATAAAAAAACGAGCAACGACGATTTGGAACTGTTTGGGTTCAGGTTTTCAACATATTTTGGATTATTTGAAATATCTGTTGTATTTTTTGAAATATTTTGTCACTAATTTTTTAAATATTAAAAAAAATATGTTTCCACATTTGTTTGTATTTTAGATAAACTTTATTTAATTGTATATAGTAGAAATGTAGGATCAGAAATAGCTCTAATTAATAAATAATAAATAGGCAAATAATCAAAAACCGATAAATATCGAGTCGGATACTGTTTGGATTTGGGTTTAGGTTTGAGTTTTCGACATTTTTTTAAAACATATTTTATAATATTTTAAATATTTTTTGTATTTTTTAGCAATTATATATTTTAGAATAATCAGGAATAGCTATAATTAATAAAAATAGTCAAACAATCAAAAACCTAGCAACGCCGGGTAGGGTATGACTGCTAATATGTTGAAATATTTTTTATATTTAAAAAATATTTTTAGACACTTTTTAAAAATATATTTTATAATATTTTAAAGTATTTTTGTATTTTTGTATTTTTACAAAATATTTTACGAATAAGTCTTAAAAAGAACAACGCTAGATCTACATCGGATACAGTTAGATTTATTAAATATTAGTTAGAAGACAACAATTAAAGAATAGCTATGCATAATTAGGAATAACTATAATTAATAATTGATAGGCAAATAATAAAAAAACGAGCAACGTCGGGTTGGGTTCGGCAAACAATTCTAAATCAGGAATAGTTATAATTAATAAAGTATAGATAGGCATATAATTAAAAACCGATCAACGCCGTTTTGGGACGGTTTGGGTTTGGGTTTTCAACATATTTTGTAATATTTGAAATATTTGTTGTATTTTTTAAAATATTTTTTGAAATATTTGTTCACTAATTTTTTAAATATTATAAACAATATTTTTCTATATTTGTTTGTATTTTAAATAAACTTTATTTAATTGTATATACTAGAAATATAGAATCAGAAATTGCCCTAATTAATAAATAATAAATAATAGATAGGCAAACAAACAAAAACCAAGAAATGCCGGGTCGGGTATGGTTTGTTTTTAAAACATATTTTGTAATATTTTATATATTTTTTTGCAATTTTTAGCAATTATATATTTTAGAATAATCAGGAATAGCTATAATTAATAAAAAAAATTAATAGGCATTAAAAATCAGGTATGGCTACTAATATGTTGAAATATTTTTTATATTTCTTAAAATATTTTTAGACACTTTTTAAAAATATATTTTGTAATATTTTAAATTATTATTTGTAATCTTACCAAATATTTTACAAATAATCTTAAAAACGAACAACGCTGAGTCTACATCGGATACAGTTAGAATTAGTAAATATTAGTTAGAAGAAAACAATTAAATATTAGCTAAGTATAATCAGGAATAGCTACAATTAATAGGCAAATAATCAAAAACCTAGCAACGCAGGGTAGTGTACGGTTTGTGTTTGGGTTTAGGTTTGGGTTTTAGACATTTTTTTAAAACATATTTTTTAATATTTGAAATATTTGTTGTATTTTTTAACATATTATTTGAAAATGTTTTCTACTTTGTTTTGTATGTCAGCTAACATTTATTTTATTATATATATCAATTAAGAATCAGGAATAGCTATAATTAATATATAATATATAGGAAAATAATCAAAACCGAGCAACGCCGGGTCGGGTACGGCTATTTTTTGAAATATTTTTAAAAATTTTTTTTCAAATATTTTAAAACATTTTTTTGAAATATTTGTAAACATTTTTGTGGACATTTTTTTGAAATATTTTTTTATATTTTTCAACTAATCTTTGAAATATTATTATTTTAAGATATAATTAAAATATTATAATTATATAATAAATATATAAATATTATAAGATATAAATATTATACTTTTTAAAATATTTGTAGAAAATTTATAAAAAATATATTTTGTAGCAATACAGAAATACAGAATCAGAAATAGCTATAATTAATAAATAATAAATGGGCAACAACAATCAAAAATCAAAAATCGAGCAATGCAGGGTGCAGTTTGAGTTTTCGACATTTTTTAAGTAATATTTTGTAATATTGGAAATATGTGTTGTATTTTTAAAAATATTTTGTGAAATATTTTTGAAATATTTTTCCACTAATTTTTGAGATATTAATATTTGTATAAATTTGTTTGAATTTTAGCAACAATTTATGTTATTGTATATGAAAAGCAGAATCATGAATAGCCATAATTAATAAATAATAGATAGGTAAACTATCAAACAACAAGTAAAGCAAAGTTGGGTACGGCAAGAAATTCCAAATAAGGAATAGTTATAATTAATAAATGATAGATAGACAAATAATAAAAAAACGAGCAACGACGATTTGGAACTGTTTGGGTTCAGGTTTTCAACATATTTTGGATTATTTGAAATATCTGTTGTATTTTTTGAAATATTTTGTCACTAATTTTTTAAATATTAAAAAAAATATGTTTCCACATTTGTTTGTATTTTAGATAAACTTTATTTAATTGTATATAGTAGAAATGTAGGATCAGAAATAGCTCTAATTAATAAATAATAAATAGGCAAATAATCAAAAACCGATAAATATCGAGTCGGATACTGTTTGGATTTGGGTTTAGGTTTGAGTTTTCGACATTTTTTTAAAACATATTTTATAATATTTTAAATATTTTTTGTATTTTTTAGCAATTATATATTTTAGAATAATCAGGAATAGCTATAATTAATAAAAATAGTCAAACAATCAAAAACCTAGCAACGCCGGGTAGGGTATGGCTACTAATATGTTGAAATATTTTTTATATTTAAAAAATATTTTTAGACACTTTTTAAAAATATATTTTATAATATTTTAAATTATTTTTTGTATTTTTACAAAATATTTTACGAATAAATCTAAAAAAGAACAACGCTAGATATACATCGGATACAGTTAGATTTATTAAATATTAGTTAGAAGACTAAAAATTAAAGATTAGCTATGCATAATTAGGAATAGCTATAATTAATAATTGATAGGCAAATAATTAAAAACCGAGAAACGTCGTGTTGGGTAAGGCAAAAAATTTAAAATCAGGAATTGTTATAATTAATAAATAATAGATAGGAAAACAATCAAAAACCTAGCAACGCCGTGTCAGGACGGTGTGGGTTTTGGTTTTAGACATTTTTTTAAAACATATTTTATAATAATTGAAATATTAGTTGTATTTTTTAATATATTTTTTAAAATATTTTTCCACTAATTTTTTAAATATTAAAATATTTTTCTACATTTGTTTGTATGTCATCTAACATTTATTTTATTGTATATAAATAATAGTTAAGGAACAAATTAAATATAAATATTTAGCAATGCAGAATTAGTAATAGCTATAATTAATAAATAATAATTGGCAAAAAATCAAAAACCGAGCAACGCCAGGTCGGGTACGGTTTGGGTTTAGGTTTGGGTTTTCGACATCTTTTTAAAACATATTTTGTAATATTCAAAATATTTATTGTATTTTTTAATATATTTTTTGAAATATTTTTCTACTAATTTTTTAATTATTAAAATATTTTTCTACATTTGTTTGTATTTCAGCTAACATTTATTTAATTGTATATATAACAATGAAGAATCAGGAACAGCTATAATTAATAAATAATAGATAGGCAAACAATCAATATCCGAGCAACGCCGGTTTGGGTACGGTTTGGGTTTAAGTTTGGGTTTTAGACATTTTTTAAAACATATTTTGTAATATTTGTTGCATTTTTTAATATATTTCCACTAATTTTTTAAATATTTTTCTATATTTTGTTTGTATTTTAGCTAACATTTATTTTATTGTATATATAGCAATGCATAATCATGAATAGGTATATAATATATCTATAATTAATAAATAATAGATAATAGGCAAATATTCAAAAACCGAGCAACGCCGGGTCGGGTACGGCTAGTATATATATATAATTAAATAGACTTTCTTTTATATAATAGATATATGTGTGTGTGTGTGTGTGTATCTGGTGAGGTAACTCGAGAACCGGGGTACGTCGCGAAAATATTTTATACCCGATCTTAATAAATTTGCAACAGTATGGTCTTGGTCCGGAAAATTTTTTGAATTTTATACCGCGTACCCCAGAAAAACCTGAAAAATTGACTTTTTGCCATTAAAATGATTTTTTGTCGTCCAAAATCTTCGGCGTCGCATTTTTGAAATATTTTTTTTACATTTTTTCGAACTATTTTTTTGAATTTTTTTTGATTTTTTTTTGAAATTTTTGGAAATTTTGGAAATTTTTTGAAATATTTTTGAAATATTTTTGAAATTTTTTGAAATATTTTTGAAGTTTTTTTTAAATATTTTTAAACATTTTTTTGAAATTTTTTTAAAATATATTTTGTAATATTATTTATATTTTTTGTATTTTAAAAAATATTATTTGAAATAATTTTTTATATTTTTCAACTATTCGTTGAAATATTATTATTTTAAGATATAATTAAAATATTATAATTATATAATAATTATATAAATATTATAAGATATAATAATATACTTTTTAAAATATTTGTAGAACATTTATAAAAAATATATTTTGTAATATTTGGAAATATTTGTCGTATACTAGGAATACAGAATCAGGAATAGCTATAATTAATAAATAATAGATAGGCAAACAATCAAAAATCGATCAACGCAGGGTGCGGTTTGGGTTTTCGATATTTATTAAGTACTATTTTGTAATATTGGAAATATGTGTTGTATTTTTTTAAATATTATTTGAAATATTTTAGAAATATTTTTCCACTAATTTTTGAGATATTAATATTTGTATAAATTTGTTTGAATTTTAGCAACAATTTATGTTATTGTATATGAAAAGCAGAATCATGAATAGCCATAAATAATAAATAATAGATAGGTAAGCTATCAAACAACGAGTAAAGCAAAGTTGGGTACGGCAAGAAATTCCAAATCAGGAATAGTTATAATTAATAAATGATAGATAGGCAAATAATAAAAAACCGAGCAACGCCGATTTGGAACTGTTTGGGTTTAGGTTTTCAACATATTTTGGAATATTTGAAATATCTGTTGTATTTTTTGAAATATTTTTTATCTAATTTTTTAAATATTAAAAAAAATATGTTTCTACATATGTTTAATTTTATTTAATTGTATATACTAGAAATGTAGGATCAGGAATAGCTCTAATTAATAAATAATAAATAGGCAAACAATCAAAAACCGATAAATGTCGAGTCGAGTACTGTTTGGATTTGGGTTTAGGTTTGAGTTTTCGACATTTTTTTAAAACATATTTTGTAATATTTTAAATATTTTTTGTATTTGTTAGCAATTATATATTTTAGAATAATCAGGAATAGCTATAATTAATAAAAATAAATAGTCAAACAATCAAAAACCTAGCAACGCCGGGTAGGGTATGACTGCTAATATGTTGAAATATTTTTTATATTTAAAAAATATTTTTAGACACTTTTTAAAAATATATTTTATAATATTTTAAAGTATTTTTGTATTTTTGTATTTTTACAAAATATTTTACGAATAAGTCTTAAAAAGAACAACGCTAGATCTACATCGGATACAGTTAGATTTATTAAATATTAGTTAGAAGACAACAATTAAAGAATAGCTATGCATAATTAGGAATAACTATAATTAATAATTGATAGGCAAATAATAAAAAAACGAGCAACGTCGGGTTGGGTTCGGCAAACAATTCTAAATCAGGAATAGTTATAATTAATAAAGTATAGATAGGCATATAATTAAAAACCGATCAACGCCGTTTTGGGACGGTTTGGGTTTGGGTTTTCAACATATTTTGTAATATTTGAAATATTTGTTGTATTTTTTAAAATATTTTTTGAAATATTTGTTCACTAATTTTTTAAATATTATAAACAATATTTTTCTATATTTGTTTGTATTTTAAATAAACTTTATTTAATTGTATATACTAGAAATATAGAATCAGAAATTGCCCTAATTAATAAATAATAAATAATAGATAGGCAAACAAACAAAAACCAAGAAATGCCGGGTCGGGTATGGTTTGTTTTTAAAACATATTTTGTAATATTTTATATATTTTTTTGCAATTTTTAGCAATTATATATTTTAGAATAATCAGGAATAGCTATAATTAATAAAAAAAATTAATAGGCATTAAAAATCAGGTATGGCTACTAATATGTTGAAATATTTTTTATATTTCTTAAAATATTTTTAGACACTTTTTAAAAATATATTTTGTAATATTTTAAATTATTATTTGTAATCTTACCAAATATTTTACAAATAATCTTAAAAACGAACAACGCTGAGTCTACATCGGATACAGTTAGAATTAGTAAATATTAGTTAGAAGAAAACAATTAAATATTAGCTAAGTATAATCAGGAATAGCTACAATTAATAGGCAAATAATCAAAAACCTAGCAACGCAGGGTAGTGTACGGTTTGTGTTTGGGTTTAGGTTTGGGTTTTAGACATTTTTTTAAAACATATTTTTTAATATTTGAAATATTTGTTGTATTTTTTAACATATTATTTGAAAATGTTTTCTACTTTGTTTTGTATGTCAGCTAACATTTATTTTATTATATATATCAATTAAGAATCAGGAATAGCTATAATTAATATATAATATATAGGAAAATAATCAAAACCGAGCAACGCCGGGTCGGGTACGGCTATTTTTTGAAATATTTTTAAAAATTTTTTTTCAAATATTTTAAAACATTTTTTTGAAATATTTGTAAACATTTTTGTGGACATTTTTTTGAAATATTTTTTTATATTTTTCAACTAATCTTTGAAATATTATTATTTTAAGATATAATTAAAATATTATAATTATATAATAAATATATAAATATTATAAGATATAAATATTATACTTTTTAAAATATTTGTAGAAAATTTATAAAAAATATATTTTGTAGCAATACAGAAATACAGAATCAGAAATAGCTATAATTAATAAATAATAAATGGGCAACAACAATCAAAAATCAAAAATCGAGCAATGCAGGGTGCAGTTTGAGTTTTCGACATTTTTTAAGTAATATTTTGTAATATTGGAAATATGTGTTGTATTTTTAAAAATATTTTGTGAAATATTTTTGAAATATTTTTCCACTAATTTTTGAGATATTAATATTTGTATAAATTTGTTTGAATTTTAGCAACAATTTATGTTATTGTATATGAAAAGCAGAATCATGAATAGCCATAATTAATAAATAATAGATAGGTAAACTATCAAACAACAAGTAAAGCAAAGTTGGGTACGGCAAGAAATTCCAAATAAGGAATAGTTATAATTAATAAATGATAGATAGACAAATAATAAAAAAACGAGCAACGACGATTTGGAACTGTTTGGGTTCAGGTTTTCAACATATTTTGGATTATTTGAAATATCTGTTGTATTTTTTGAAATATTTTGTCACTAATTTTTTAAATATTAAAAAAAATATGTTTCCACATTTGTTTGTATTTTAGATAAACTTTATTTAATTGTATATACTAGAAATGTAGGATCAGAAATAGCTCTAATTAATAAATAATAAATATGCAAATAATCAAAAACCGATAAATATCGAGTCGGATACTGTTTGGATTTGGGTTTAGGTTTGAGTTTTCGACATTTTTTTAAAACATATTTTATAATATTTTAAATATTTTTTGTATTTTTTAGCAATTATATATTTTAGAATAATCAAGAATAGCTATAATTAATAAAAATAGTCAAACAATCAAAAACCTAGCAACGCCGGGTAGGGTATGGCTACTAATATGTTGAAATATTTTTTATATTTAAAAAATATTTTTAGACACTTTTTAAAAATATATTTTATAATATTTTAAATTATTTTTTGTATTTTTACAAAATATTTTACGAATAAATCTAAAAAATAACAACGCTAGATATACATCGGATACAGTTAGATTTATTAAATATTAGTTAGAAGACTAAAAATTAAAGATTAGCTATGCATAATTAGGAATAGCTATAATTAATAATTGATAGGCAAATAATTAAAAACCGAGAAACGTCGTGTTGGGTAAGGCAAAAAATTTAAAATCAGGAATTGTTATAATTAATAAATAATAATTGGCAAAAAATCAAAAACCGAGCAACGCCAGGTCGGGTACGGTTTGGGTTTAGGTTTGGGTTTTCGACATCTTTTTAAAACATATTTTGTAATATTCAAAATATTTATTGTATTTTTTAATATATTTTTTGAAATATTTTTCTACTAATTTTTTAATTATTAAAATATTTTCATAATTTGTTTGTATTTCAGCTAACATTTATTTAATTGTATATATAACTATGAATAATCAGGAACAGCTATAATTAATAAATAATAGATATGCAAAAAATCAACAACCGAACATCGCCGTGTCGTGTACGGTTTGGGTTTAAGTTTGGGTTTTAGACATTTTTTAAAACATATTTTGTAATATTTGTAATATTTGTTTTATTTTTTAATATATTTCTACTAATTTGTTAGATATTAAACAAATATTTTTCTATATTTTGTTGATATTTTAGCTAACATTTATTTTATTGTATATATATAGTAATGCAGAATCAGGAATAGCTATAATTAATAAATAATAGATAATAGGAAAATAATAAAAAACCGAGCAACGCCGGGTCGGGTACGGCTAGTCTATTATATAAAAGAAAGTCTATTTAATTATATCTATACTATATTAGCGAAAATGTCTGTGTGTGTGTGTGTGTGTGTGTGTGTGTGTCTGTGTGTGTAAGTATTAGGATCTCGCGAATGCGAGATCCGTTTTCCGTAAGGAAAACCACAGGTGATAAAGTGGGGCAGCGGGGTTTTAATAGATGATTTACTTTTTTGAATATGTATTCACGTGATACCAATAATCGTTAAATAGTGTCATTTTTTAGTCGATTTACGTAATCGAAAAATTTAAATTCGACGCAAATTTTTAATAACAAACTTTATCGTGAATAATTTGATGGTAAATAATTTCGTAAAAATGAGTTTCTTTAATTTAGAATACATTACGTAGATTTACGAAATCGTACTTCCGGTTTGAATATCTAAATACAAATTTTTAAATCGGAATTTTCGTACCCGTATTATTGAGGTGAAATTTACTAATATGTAAAATCGAGTTAATATTAATTATTTCCTATCTACGCCATGTAAAAATAAATTATTAAACATAGGTGATACGATACAGTGATGTAAAAAATCAAAATCTACAATAATTATTCGATTTTAATAATTTTAACTTTATTAAATAGATAATTAAAATAGAATATAATTTTATAAATTGTGACTTCTTATGTTTAATATTCTTCGAGTTACGGCTTAAATAGTGAAAAATACATGATTTGAGAGTAGTATATTTGACCGACTTCCGGTCATATTTTCATATAAATTATGGATTCATCAGATTAGGAGTACGAAAATACATGTAATAAAATGAGAAAAATCATGAAAATATGAATAACTGGGTTTCAATCTCTATTTTAATATTTCATATAAATGTCATCATATATATGGTCAAAGAAAAAATATAGATTTATAAAAAAATATTTTTTATAAAATCTATTATATAATTATATATGCAATACATACCGAGTGAGCATATACAATCATATATATATATATATATATATATATATATGTATGTGGTCATTGATATTTTTAGTTATAGTTATTTTCACAGTTGTGATTAGGTTGGGTTAAGTTTTAATTTGTGTAGGTTTTTTTTAGCTGCATTACTTCCCGAGTGAGCCTATAAAAGTATATTTATTTATATTGTTATTTTCACAGTTGTGGTAAGGTTGGGTTAAGTTTAAATTTTTGGAGGTTTTTTTTATCTGCATTACTTCCAGAGTTTGCCTATACAAGTAGCTTTTCACGGTTGTGGTTAGGTTGGGTTAAGTTTTAATTTTGGTAGGTTTTTTTAGCTGCATTACTTCCCGAGTGAGCCTATAAAAGTATATTTTCAATGTTGTGGTTAGGTTGGGTTAAGTTTTAATTTTGGAAGTTTTTTTTAGCTGCATTACTTCTCAAGTGAGCCTATAAAGCATATTTATTTATATTGTTATTTTTACAGTTGTGGTTAGGTTGGGTTGATTTTAAATTGTTGGAGGTTTTTTTTAGCTGCATTACTTCTCGAGTGAGCCTATAAAAGTATATTGTCACGGTTGTTGTTAGGTTGGGTTAAGTTTTAATTTGTGTAGGTTTTTTTTAGCTTCATTACTTCCCGAGTGAACCTATTAAAGCATATTTATTTATATTGTTATTTTCACAGTTGTGGTTAGGTTGGGTTAAGTTTTAATTTTTGGATGTTTTTTTAGCTGCATTACTTCCCGAATGAGCTTATAAAAGTATATTTTCACTGTTGTGGTTATGTTGGGCTAAGTTTTAATTTGTGGAGGTTTTTTTAGCTGCATTACTTCCCGAGTGAGCATATAAAAGTATATTTTCACTGTTGTGGTTAGGTTGGGTTAAGTTTTAATTTTTGGAGGTTTTTTTAGCTGCATTACTTCCCGAGTGAGCTTATAAAAGTATATTTTCACTGTTGTGGTTAGGTTGGGTTAAGTTTAAATTTGTGGAAGTTTTTTTAGCTGCATTACTTCCCGAATGAGCTTATAAAAGTATATTTTCACTGTTGTGGTTATGTTGGGCTAAGTTTTAATTTGTGGAGGTTTTTTTAGCTGCATTACTTCCCGAGTGAGCATATAAAAGTATATTTTCACTGTTGTGGTTAGGTTGGGTTAAGTTTTAATTGTGTGAGGTTTTTTTTTAGCTGCATTACTTCCCATGTGAGCCTATACAATTATATTTTCACTGTTGGGGTTAGGTTGGGTTAAGTTTTAATTTGTGGAGGTTTTTTTTAGCTGCATTACTTCTCGAGTGAACCTATACAAGTATATTGTCACGGTTGTGGTTAGGTTGGGTTAAGTTTTAATTTGTGGAGGTTTTTTTAGCTGCATTACTTCCCGAGTGAGCTTATAAAAGTATATTTTCACTGTTGTGGTTATGTTGGGCTAAGTTTTAATTTGTGGAGGTTTTTTTAGCTGCATTGCTTCCCGAGTGAGCATATAAAAGTATATTTTCACTGTTGTGGTTAGGTTGGGTTAAGTTTTAATTTTTGGTGGTTTTATTTAGATGCATTACTGTCCGATTGAAACTATATAAACATATTAATAAAAATTCCCAAGTACATTACATCAACAAGTGAACGTTACGCGCGATCACGGGCGAAGCCGGGCCCCGACCGCCTAGTCTATTATATAAAAGAAAGTCTATTTAATTATATATATATATATATGTGTGTGTGTGTGTGTGTATCTGGTGAGGTAACTCGAGAACCGGGGTACGTCGCGAAAATATTTTATACCCGATCTTAATAAATTTGCAACAGTATGGTCTTGGTCCGGAAAATTTTTTGAATTTTATACCGCGTACCCCAGAAAAACCTGAAAAATTGACTTTTTGCCATTAAAATGATTTTTTGTCGTCCAAAATCTTCGGCGTCGCATTTTTGAAATATTTTTTTTACATTTTTTCGAACTATTTTTTTGAATTTTTTTTGATTTTTTTTTTGAAATTTTTGGAAATTTTGGAAATTTTTTGAAATATTTTTGAAATATTTTTGACATTTTTTGAAATATTTTTGAAGTTTTTTTTAAATATTTTTAAACATTTTTTTGAAATTTTTTTAAAATATATTTTGTAATATTATTTATATTTTTTGTATTTTAAAAAATATTATTTGAAATAATTTTTTATATTTTTCAACTATTCGTTGAAATATTATTATTTTAAGATATAATTAAAATATTATAATTATATAATAAATATATAAATATTATAAGATATAATAATATACTTTTTAAAATATTTGTAGAACATTTATAAAAAATATATTTTGTAATATTTGGAAATATTTGTCGTATACTAGGAATACAGAATCAGGAATAGCTATAATTAATAAATAATAGATAGGCAAACAATCAAAAATCGATCAACGCAGGGTGCGGTTTGGGTTTTCGATATTTATTAAGTACTATTTTGTAATATTGGAAATATGTGTTGTATTTTTTTAAATATTATTTGAAATATTTTAGAAATATTTTTCCACTAATTTTTGAGATATTAATATTTGTATAAATTTGTTTGAATTTTAGCAACAATTTATGTTATTGTATATGAAAAGCAGAATCATGAATAGCCATAAATAATAAATAATAGATAGGTAAGCTATCAAACAACGAGTAAAGCAAAGTTGGGTACGGCAAGAAATTCCAAATCAGGAATAGTTATAATTAATAAATGATAGATAGGCAAATAATAAAAAACCGAGCAACGCCGATTTGGAACTGTTTGGGTTTAGGTTTTCAACATATTTTGGAATATTTGAAATATCTGTTGTATTTTTTGAAATATTTTTTATCTAATTTTTTAAATATTAAAAAAAATATGTTTCTACATATGTTTAATTTTATTTAATTGTATATACTAGAAATGTAGGATCAGGAATAGCTCTAATTAATAAATAATAAATAGGCAAACAATCAAAAACCGATAAATATCGAGTCGAGTACTGTTTGGATTTGGGTTTAGGTTTGAGTTTTCGACATTTTTTTAAAACATATTTTGTAATATTTTAAATATTTTTTGTATTTGTTAGCAATTATATATTTTAGAATAATCAGGAATAGCTATAATTAATAAAAATAAATAGTCAAACAATCAAAAACCTAGCAACGCCGGGTAGGGTATGACTGCTAATATGTTGAAATATTTTTTATATTTAAAAAATATTTTTAGACACTTTTTAAAAATATATTTTATAATATTTTAAAGTATTTTTGTATTTTTGTATTTTTACAAAATATTTTACGAATAAGTCTTAAAAAGAACAACGCTAGATCTACATCGGATACAGTTAGATTTATTAAATATTAGTTAGAAGACAACAATTAAAGAATAGCTATGCATAATTAGGAATAACTATAATTAATAATTGATAGGCAAATAATAAAAAAACGAGCAACGTCGGGTTGGGTTCGGCAAACAATTCTAAATCAGGAATAGTTATAATTAATAAAGTATAGATAGGCATATAATTAAAAACCGATCAACGCCGTTTTGGGACGGTTTGGGTTTGGGTTTTCAACATATTTTGTAATATTTGAAATATTTGTTGTATTTTTTAAAATATTTTTTGAAATATTTGTTCACTAATTTTTTAAATATTATAAACAATATTTTTCTATATTTGTTTGTATTTTAAATAAACTTTATTTAATTGTATATACTAGAAATATAGAATCAGAAATTGCCCTAATTAATAAATAATAAATAATAGATAGGCAAACAAACAAAAACCAAGAAATGCCGGGTCGGGTATGGTTTGTTTTTAAAACATATTTTGTAATATTTTATATATTTTTTTGCAATTTTTAGCAATTATATATTTTAGAATAATCAGGAATAGCTATAATTAATAAAAAAAATTAATAGGCATTAAAAATCAGGTATGGCTACTAATATGTTGAAATATTTTTTATATTTCTTAAAATATTTTTAGACACTTTTTAAAAATATATTTTGTAATATTTTAAATTATTATTTGTAATCTTACCAAATATTTTACAAATAATCTTAAAAACGAACAACGCTGAGTCTACATCGGATACAGTTAGAATTAGTAAATATTAGTTAGAAGAAAACAATTAAATATTAGCTAAGTATAATCAGGAATAGCTACAATTAATAGGCAAATAATCAAAAACCTAGCAACGCAGGGTAGTGTACGGTTTGTGTTTGGGTTTAGGTTTGGGTTTTAGACATTTTTTTAAAACATATTTTTTAATATTTGAAATATTTGTTGTATTTTTTAACATATTATTTGAAAATGTTTTCTACTTTGTTTTGTATGTCAGCTAACATTTATTTTATTATATATATCAATTAAGAATCAGGAATAGCTATAATTAATATATAATATATAGGAAAATAATCAAAACCGAGCAACGCCGGGTCGGGTACGGCTATTTTTTGAAATATTTTTAAAAAATTGTTTTCAAATATTTTAAAACATTTTTTTGAAATATTTGTAAACATTTTTGTGGACATTTTTTTGAAATATTTTTTTATATTTTTCAACTAATCTTTAAAATATTATTATTTTAAGATATAATTAAAATATTATAATTATATAATAAATATATAAATATTATAAGATATAAATATTATACTTTTTAAAATATTTGTAGAAAATTTATAAAAAATATATTTTGTAGCAATACAGAAATACAGAATCAGAAATAGCTATAATTAATAAATAATAAATGGGCAACAACAATCAAAAATCAAAAATCGAGCAATGCAGGGTGCAGTTTGAGTTTTCGACATTTTTTAAGTAATATTTTGTAATATTGGAAATATGTGTTGTATTTTTAAAAATATTTTGTGAAATATTTTTGAAATATTTTTCCACTAATTTTTGAGATATTAATATTTGTATAAATTTGTTTGAATTTTAGCAACAATTTATGTTATTGTATATGAAAAGCAGAATCATGAATAGCCATAATTAATAAATAATAGATAGGTAAACTATCAAACAACAAGTAAAGCAAAGTTGGGTACGGCAAGAAATTCCAAATAAGGAATAGTTATAATTAATAAATGATAGATAGACAAATAATAAAAAAACGAGCAACGACGATTTGGAACTGTTTGGGTTCAGGTTTTCAACATATTTTGGATTATTTGAAATATCTGTTGTATTTTTTGAAATATTTTGTCACTAATTTTTTAAATATTAAAAAAAATATGTTTCCACATTTGTTTGTATTTTAGATAAACTTTATTTAATTGTATATACTAGAAATGTAGGATCAGAAATAGCTCTAATTAATAAATAATAAATATGCAAATAATCAAAAACCGATAAATATCGAGTCGGATACTGTTTGGATTTGGGTTTAGGTTTGAGTTTTCGACATTTTTTTAAAACATATTTTATAATATTTTAAATATTTTTTAGCAATTATATATTTTAGAATAATCAAGAATAGCTATAATTAATAAAAATAGTCAAACAATCAAAAACCTAGCAACGCCGGGTAGGGTATGGCTACTAATATGTTGAAATATTTTTTATATTTAAAAAATATTTTTAGACACTTTTTAAAAATATATTTTATAATATTTTAAATTATTTTTTGTATTTTTACAAAATATTTTACGAATAAATCTAAAAAATAACAACGCTAGATATACATCGGATACAGTTAGATTTATTAAATATTAGTTAGAAGACTAAAAATTAAAGATTAGCTATGCATAATTAGGAATAGCTATAATTAATAATTGATAGGCAAATAATTAAAAACCGAGAAACGTCGTGTTGGGTAAGGCAAAAAATTTAAAATCAGGAATTGTTATAATTAATAAATAATAATTGGCAAAAAATCAAAAACCGAGCAACGCCAGGTCGGGTACGGTTTGGGTTTAGGTTTGGGTTTTCGACATCTTTTTAAAACATATTTGTAATATTCAAAATATTTATTGTATTTTTTAATATATTTTTTGAAATATTTTTCTACTAATTTTTTAATTATTAAAATATTTTCATAATTTGTTTGTATTTCAGCTAACATTTATTTAATTGTATATATAACTATGAATAATCAGGAACAGCTATAATTAATAAATAATAGATATGCAAAAAATCAACAACCGAACATCGCCGTGTCGTGTACGGTTTGGGTTTAAGTTTGGGTTTTAGACATTTTTTAAAACATATTTTGTAATATTTGTAATATTTGTTTTATTTTTTAATATATTTCTACTAATTTGTTAGATATTAAACAAATATTTTTCTATATTTTGTTGATATTTTAGCTAACATTTATTTTATTGTATATATATAGTAATGCAGAATCAGGAATAGCTATAATTAATAAATAATAGATAATAGGAAAATAATAAAAAACCGAGCAACGCCGGGTCGGGTACGGCTAGTATATATATATAATTAAATAGACTTTCTTTTATATATTAGATAGATAGATATATATATATATATATATATATATATATATATATACATATTACCTATATTTAACCTCTATAGGACCCAATACTCGAATGTTCAATTTCGTCGACACCGAATCATATAATTCAGTCTGCCTCAATACAAGAGGTAAAGTTTTATGATTTATATAAAAATTAAATGAAATTCCACTATTAAATATATATATACTTTATATCTTATTTATATAGGAGTGCATTACTTATTCATTGATAGCAGGAACGAGTACATCTAATGAGTAAGTAATTAAGTATAACTAGGAAGTGATTCCCTGGTATGATTTAACATAAATTATATTAAAATTGCAATTACAGTTCAATGATCGAAGAATCTTTGGTGGAGGCATATGATATAAGTAAGCCTTCAAACGGAGAGAGGTGGGGATATTTTAAACGACCCAAATGGATATTGCTATGTTCGAAAAAGAAAGGGTAAATATTTATATATATATATATATATAGAGTATGTTTATATTAATATATATATAGTATATTTATACATACACTATAGGATGGACATGTATGCGAAAGGATTTATGTGTTTCTACTGTTAAATGTATGGGTACCAACTTTAAGCTACTACATAACCATGCAGTCGATTTGACTTTATGTAAAAGAAAAATAATTACCAGAGATGCGAAGAAAACGGGAATAGAACACGTGTACAGGTATATACATATATTAATTATATAATATAATACATATACAATATATAAATATATATATATATATATATATATATATTACATATATAAGATTAGATTATAAATTATTGCAGAAGCAGTGTTGATATTGCATATATTACAATGAAGAAAAACAATGTTACAATAAACCCGACATATTTAGCCCGCAATATAAATAATGCGCGTGCTGGACTCATTCCTAAACACCCCACTTCACTTGAATTTGAGTTACAACATGACAGTATACAGCCTAATTTTTTGGTTGCGGATATTAAGGTTAATAAGAAATATATTATTATAGTAATATTTAATCTATATACATATTACAAAATTGTAAACCAAATTATTAAATGATATTTGTAGTTATACGGACAACGACATTTGGTGTTTTCTACTGAAAAGCAATTGTTACTATTATCTAAATGTAAATGCTTATATATTGACGGCACTTTTAAAACCGTTAAACATCCATTTACACAATTATGGACAATCAGAGGCATGGTGAGAAAGGGCTCAAATATCAAACAAGTCCTCCTTTCGACAATACTAATGAGTCGAAGAAGTTAATATAATTATAATTTATATAATATAAGTTATTTAAATAATACTTTAACATTTCTAGAATCCATAGATTACGTCAACGTTTGGGAGGTATTAAAAAACGCAGTTCCAAAACCAATGAAAGTAAAAAGAGTTATAACGGACTTCGAAAAAGCGGAGTGGAAGGCGACTCGAATAGCATTCCCAGATGTAAAAATAATAGGATGTCTCTTCCATTACTCTCAAGCATTATGGAAGAAGGTATTTAATATATATTAATATATCATTTTCACCTATATCTAGATGGTAGGATATATAGTTTATACTTTATAACTATTATATTATGTAAATCTTTGCTACTAATTACCTATACTCATAGAGAACGAAGTGACTTCGTTCTCTATGCCTATACTACTAGTTAATTCTGATAATATCCTAGATAATGGAACTTGGTTTAAAAACGGAGATCATCAAATTAAGGAGAGTTATGGCTCTGCCATATAACGATTCGAAGGATATTGAGTATGTATTCTATTTCGAATCTTACTATATTTATATTTTAATGTATTATTTTATTAATAACAGTGCTGTATTTAAACGTTTAAAACGTAAGCATTTAAGAGATTCTAAATTCATTCCTTTCTTGGATTATTTCGAGAAGTTCTGGTTGACAGGATATTTTAAACCTTCAAATTGGTCGATATTTAAGTAAGTATATATATATATATATATTTATAATATAATGAAATTATAGTTTACTTATTTACCATATATCATCATAATTTATAAATTATCTAAAATTTACAGAATTCACATACGTACTAATAATGACAGCGAAGGTTTCAATAATAAATTAAACTCCGCAAATAGTAGCAATATGAATATGTACAGACTAATTGAGGCTCTATACAAAGAATCTGAATTAGTAGAAATTGTATGTCGCGTCGTATCCTATGGATACGCTGTAAGAAGGCAGAGGAAACAGGCAGTCAAATTTGATAAAATGTTATGGGATACATGGAATCATAATCACAATGCCCACAAACTGAATAAAAAAATATCTAAATTATTGAATAATAAGCAAAAATGCTTATGAAATTAAATATATATAAAAATTCAATAAAAATACCATACTAAATGACTCTTTTCTAATTTCTTTAACAAATTAGTAAAACGTAAATATAATTATATAAAGTGAAAGTAGGTTAACCCTACTCAAGAACTATATTACAATATTATAGTAACACTTTAAATTTATTATAAATAAATATATTATATATATTTTACACATACTATGTTAATTAATTTTATATTACAAGTTATATTATTTTTAAAATAAATTATATTCTACAATAGAACAACTTAAATAAGTCATTTTATATCTATATTAAATACATTTAAATTTCATCTATTTTATTTATTATAACTAATTATATAATTTCTAATAATATATAGATAATTAATTTACAATACTAATACATTAATAAAGAATTTAGAAACAAAAATCAAAAGTATTTAATATTAACCAAGTTATAATAATGAAAGCAATGCATATTATTATTATTGTAAAACAAGTTATGTAAATTAAAAATAAAGCTACACATAATATTAACTAATTTTATATTACAAGTTATATTATTTTTAAAGTACATTTTATATTATATTATCTTCGTTGTCCTCGTCTGCAACAAGTACAACTGGTAGCCAGACTACAAGAAGACGTATCAATCTATATGAATATAATAATAAATTAGATATATTTAATTAAAGCGATTAAAATCAGATAATATTATATAACAATGTTTTTAATACAGGCAAGTTGGGTATAATATATAAATAATACTATAATATAATAAATATACAACTAACATCAATATGTAAACATGAATTTAATTCCGACCCATCCACGACTGCAACAAGTACAACTGGTAGCCAGACTACAAGAAGACGTATCAATCTATATGAATATAATAATAAATTAGATATATTTAATTAAAGCGATTAAAATCAGATAATATTATATAACAATGTTTTTAATATAGGCAAGTTGGGTATAATATATAAATAATACTATAATATAATAAATATACAACTAACATCAATATGTAAACATGAATTTAATTCCGACCCATCCACGACTGCAACAAGTACAACTGGTAGCCAGACTACAAGAAGACGTATCAATCTATATGAATATAATAATAAATTAGATATATTTAATTAAAGCGATTAAAATCAGATAATATTATATAACAATGTTTTTAATACAGGCAAGTTGGGTATAATATATAAATAATGCTATAATATAATAAATATACAACTAACATCAATATGTAAACATGAATTTAATTCCGACCCATCCACGACTGCAACAAGTACAACTGGTAGCCAGACTACAAGAAGATGTATCAATCTATATGAATATAATAATAAATTAGATATATTTAATTAAAGCGATTAAAATCAGATAATATTATATAACAATGTTTTTAATATAGGCAAGTTGGGTATAATATATAAATAATGCTATAATATAATAAATATACAACTAACATCAATATGTAAACATGAATTTAATTCCGACCCATCCACGACTGCAACAAGTACAACTGGTAGCCAGACTACAAGAAGACGTATCAATCTATATGAATATAATAATAAATTAGATATATTTAATTAAAGCGATTAAAATCAGATAATATTATATAACAATGTTTTTAATATAGGCAAGTTGGGTATAATATATAAATAATGCTATAATATAATAAATATACAACTAACATCAATATGTAAACATGAATTTAATTCCGACCCATCCACGACTGCAACAAGTACAACTGGTAGCCAGACTACAAGAAGACGTATCAATCTATATGAATATAATAATAAATTAGATATATTTAATTAAAGCGATTAAAATCAGATAATATTATATAACAATGTTTTTAATACAGGCAAGTTGGGTATAATATATAAATAATGCTATAATATAATAAATATACAACTAACATCAATATGTAAACATGAATTTAATTCCGACCCATCCACGACTGCAACAAGTACAACTGGTAGCCAGACTACAAGAAGACGTATCAATCTATATGAATATAATAATAAATTAGATATATTTAATTAAAGCGATTAAAATCAGATAATATTATATAACATAATGTTTTTAATATAGGCAAGTTGGGTATAATATATAAATAATGCTATAATATAATAAATATACAACTAACATCAATATGTAAACATGAATTTAATTCTGACCCGTCCACGAATGCAACAAGTACAACTGGTAGCCAGACTACAAGAAGACGTATCAATCTATATGAATATAATAATAAATTAGATATATTTAATTAAAGCGATTAAAATCAGATAATATTATATAACAATGTTTTTAATATAGGCAAGTTGGGTATAATATATAAATAATGCTATAATATAATAAATATACAACTAACATCAATATGTAAACATGAATTTAATTCTGACCCGTCCACGAATGCAACAAGTACAACTGGTAGCCAGACTACAAGAAGACGTATCAATCTATATGAATATAATAATAAATTAGATATATTTAATTAAAGCGATTAAAATCAGATAATATTATATAACAATGTTTTTAATACAGGCAAGTTGGGTATAATATATAAATAATGCTATAATATAATAAATATACAACTAACATCAATATGTAAACATGAATTTAATTCCGACCCATCCACGACTGCAACAAGTACAACTGGTAGCCAGACTACAAGAAGACGTATCAATCTATATGAATATAATAATAAATTAGATATATTTAATTAAAGCGATTAAAATCAGATCTATACATATAAAAGAAAGTCTATTTAAATGTTTATTTATTTATTTATTTATTTATTTATATATAGGCGTTCGATGTTTAAGAAAACGGCTCGACAGATTTACAAAATTTAAATTGCTACTAATTCTCTACGAAAAAAGTATTGTGGTTGTTCGGATGAATTTTTTTATTTCCACCTTTACACCGCTCATAATTACGTAAAACTGTCCTTTTAGAGCTATTTTCCCTATATCGGGAAATCTTTTGATTTTAGAAGAAAATGTTTCACACATGAAATGTATGCGAATGTGAGGCGATTCGTAAAAATGTAATTATATTCACTTTACCATAATTAATGCATTCGTAAAGGGCAATAAACGGTGATAACGTTTACGTTTTCGATATATTTAACGAAGAAATTTTAAATTTGTCAATAAACACTTTAAATTTAAGTGATTTGTTATAAATAAATAAATTGTTTTCTATGAATAAATCTTTGTCTACATCTACGTTGATAACGATTAGTTACTATTATACCCGGGCAACGCCGGGACGTAACCCGGAAAATTGTCAAGCAAATGATGAACAAAAATAGAATAGTTTATAACAAAATCTTACAAAGTGGAAATAACGAAGATGGAAAATTGCTTTTCCTAGATGCACCCGCAGGAACTGGAAAAACTTTTTTGATTAATTTATTGCTAGCTAAAGTGAAGATATGGCAAATAAATAACATATTGCCGTAGCATCATCAGGAATAGCAGCAGCTCTATTATTGAACTGTAGAACAGCCCATTCCATTTTTAAGATTACAATACATGTATGCAGTTAAACTGCAGTTAAACGAAGATTCCATTTGCAGTATAAAGAATAATTAAAAATCAGGTAAACTATTTAGAAGCTCCCAGCAAACAGTAAGAGCAGCATAATAGCAGCATAACAGCAGCATAACAGCAGCATAATATCATTACAAATTAATAGCAGCATAATAGCAGCATAATAGACATTTAATAGCAGCATAATAGCGCAATGTAAACATTTGAGGCTCTAGCATTTGCTGTTATGCTGCTATTATGCTGCTCTTACTGTTTGCTGGGCTGTAGATTTATTGTTTGGGATGAATGTACAATGACTCACAATCACGCATTAGAAACCGTCGATAGAATGGTAAGAGACATAGTAAACAAAGATAAGCCGATTGGAGGACAGACATTAATATTTAGCGGAGATTTCAGACTAATCCTTCCATTAGTTAAAAGTGGTACAAAAACAGACCACATAAATTCGTGTTTGAAAACTTCAGTAATGTGGAAAAATATAAGATTAACTAAAAAAATGAGAGTATTCTTATCAAACAATCAAGATACAGCCACATTCGAAAATCATCTCTTAGATATAGGTAATGAAATGACGCAGAAAAATAATGGTATGGATATTATCCCGTGCGGTAATTAATTGGAAAATAAGAATGAACTCATCACGACAATTTATGAAAATGTAGAAGACCATTATTTGGATGAAAATTGGCTTTGCGAAAGATGTATATTAACACCTAAAAATGACAATGTATATACAATAAATCAAAATTTACTAAATAAATTTCCAGGAGAGATTAAAGTATATAGGTCCATAGACAGAGTACAAAAGAAAAGAAGTTGTAAATTATCCCATAGAATTTTTGAATTTCATTAAACTTTCCGGATTACCAGACCATAAACTAGCACTAAAGTAGGAGCGCCAATCATGCTACTAAGAAATTTAAATCCCCCAAAATTATGTAATGGATCCAGATTGATCATAACTAATTTACAAATAATTTGATAGAAGCCAAAATACTAACGGGTCAATATAAGGGAGAAGAAGTCATGTTTCCCAAAATACCACTGATACAATCAGATTATCTCTTTAATTTTAGAAGACACCAATTTCGAATAAAACTTTGTTTTTACATGACAATAAACACATCTCAAGGACAATCTTTTAAAGTCGTTGGCTTAGATCTTGAAACCGAATGCTTCGCCTACGGTCAATTATATGTAGGCTGTTCAAGAGTACGCAAAGAAAAAAAATTATATATACTTGCCAAAGATTTTCATATATATTATATAATATATATGAAAATCTTATATGAAAAACATATATTTTTTATAAATAAGAAAATATAAATAAAATTCGTAATAATTATAATGTCATTCGTAATAGCAGGGCAACATTTAAGGGGATCCCGCACATTTAAAGTGATGGTAATTTATTTTTTTTAATATTTTATTCTATTACATAATAATACTTATTGTAGTGTTTTTTATTATCTGTAAAAAAATTAGACATGAATTCAGTCTAGAAGTTGCATAAAAATGTGTTTTTTAACGATAAGATAATGCTATTATATGCTATTCAATATTACATTGTTATGCTGTCAAACTTCAAACGCTGTTTTCTCAGAATAATTATTTCGCGCTAGGTATATGCATTCAAAAATATAGAACATAAAAAATATTATAATTATAATATTAATTTGTTGTGCTTTATATAGAATTTAATTATATGAATAGTAAAATTGAGAGATATTTAATAAAATGTATAGAATTCATTGTATTAAATGATAATTTCTATAGAAAAACCATCATTTTAGTATTTCTAATTTTTAATTTAGATATATATAATATAATAAATAATAATATTAAAAATAACTTTCTATTTTCCTATGCATGTATATATTATGAATACATGACATAAACAATTATGTCAATTGAATGAATAGAATATAAGTTCTATTTTTTTTAGTGGACATATATTTTTCCTATCTATTTATACACGAAATTGGCAAATTGCGTGTTATGTGCGGGATCCCCTTAAGACGTTATAATTACCACTACAAGTATAATACCCGGGCAACGCCGGGCCGAAGCCAGCTTGTAATATTATATAACATAATGTTTTTAATATAGGCAAGTTGGGTATAATATATAAATGAAAATTGTAAGGTAATTTTACAATTTAAAAAAATAAATTGAATGTCTGCTAGATTTATATTTTGCTAGAAATATTACATTATAATAATACGTATTACGAGTTTGATTTTATATATCATTAAATTTTATATTTTAAATTAAAATAAATATTATATTCAATATAATTATCAATTTAATTATATATATATAAAGTATAAACATCATTATCAGAATCATTCAGACAGTCCCATACCTAAAATAAATATTATAAAATGAACTATTAAAACTTTGATGAATCTTTAAAATATAATAAATTGTATATGTTCTATATAGTAGGTAATACATGTATGAATTATAAATTATAATTTATAATACATCTGCTATTATAGTACTATACGTATTACATTATATACAATGCATATAATGTAACATTTAAAATAGCAAATATAATAATGTAGAAGATGAATGTAATGTCATTAATTTATAATAATACATTTTTTATAATATAAGTTGTTCAGCTATATACTGTTATTTACTTTTTTTCTATAAATACTATGATTCATAGTATTCATAGTCTATGAATAATATTTTATATTAAACTATATTGACCTCCTTTAGCTTGCGAATCTAAAGGAGGCCATGATAATCGTGATGATTATATATACAAAATAAATCAATTTTTATATAATATTTAATTGTTAACTACGGTATATAATATAATATTATTCATAGTATAATACGTAGTTAACAATTAAATATTATATAAAAATTGATTTATTTTGTATATATAATCATCACGATTATCATGACCTCCTTTAGCTTGCGAATCTAAAGGAGGCCATGATATAGTTTAATATAAAATATTATTCATAGACTATGAATACTATGAATCATAGTATATACTAAGTATAGGCTTAGTTAATTATTATTAAGATAATAATTAACTAACACATATAGAATATTTAATTTTTAACTACGGTATATAATATAATATTATCATAATAATTATGCATAGTATTTATTAAATAATTTAATACATAATTTATAGAAAAAAGTATATAATATATATGTAATTATTATTAAGATAATAATTAACTAACACATATGGAATTTTCTCTTGAAGAGGCACCATAGTAATCTGATGGTAATTCATAAATATATTCATTATTATTTCAATATATTCAACATTATTAAACGCATTTTATTACAACAAATATAAATTTAATTTAAAATCTATTTAAAATTACAATATACAGATTATTAACAATTCCAATAGAACTACTTAAAATGTCAAAGGTTGATATTGCGAGTATTCCGATATTACTACACATACATAATTTATCATAATAACTTTAATAACATTTAATAACTTAACATCATTTAAATTGTCGTATATCACCATAGATCTAGAGAGAAATGTCTCTCTAGCTCTATGTATATCACCGACGAGACCCACGATAGAAGCTATATTTATTATGATAGAAGTATACAATATACAAGTTATTTTAATAAGTGGTCCGAGTTTACTTCACAAGTGGTCCGAGTTTACTTCACAAGTGGTCCGAGTTTACTTCAAAAGTGGTGCGAGTTCAAATTAAATGTTTACCTATTTAAGTATATAATTCCACCAAAATATCATATTAAATGACTCTTTTTATAATTTATTTAGCAGATATAATATAATTATATAAGGTGGAAGTAAGTTGAAGCATATTATATTATAGAAATATCCAAAATATAGTTATTTTAAAAGTGGTCCGAATCTTCTTTATGTTTTTAATAAGTGGTCCGAGTTTACTTTATGTTTTTAAAAAGTGGTCCGAGTTTACTTTATGTTTTTAAAAAGTGGTCCGAGTTTACTTTAAAAGTGGTCCGAGTTTACCTCAAAAGTGGTCCGAGTTTACCTGGTCCGAGTTTACTGGTATTCCTAACGTGCACTGGCAGTCATGTAATAAACTATCTATATACAAGTTATCTTATTTAATACTATATCTATAATCTAATATATATCTATAATCTAATATATATCTATAATCTAATATATATCTATAATCTAATATATATCTATAATCTAATATATATCTATACACATATAAACTTATCAAATAGGTAAACATTTAATTTGAACTCGCACCACTTTTGAAGCCTTTTGAAATAAACTCGGACCATTTTTAAAGTAAACTCGGACCACTTTTAAAGTAAACTCGGACCACTTATTAAAATAACTTATATATTGTATACTAAGTATAATACTTCTATCATAATAAATATAGCTTCTATCGTGGGTCTCGTCGGTGATATACGACAATTTAAATTATGTTAAGTTATTAAATTATAAATTATGTATGTGTAGTAATATCGGAATACTCGCAATATCAACCTTTGACATTTTAAGTAGTTCTATTGGAATTGTTAACAATCTGTATATTCAATATAATATTGTAATTTTAAAGGATTTTAAATTAAATTTATATTTGTTGTAATAAAATGCGTTTAATAATGTTATGAATATATTTATGAATTACCATCAGATTACTATGGTGCCTCTTCAAGAGAAAATTCTATATGTGTTAGTTAATTATTATCTTAATAATAATTACATGTAATTATTTGCATATATATTATATACTTTTTTCTATAAATTATCATAATTATCATAATTATTATGTATTAAATTATTATATTACACTTTATACATATATTTTTAGAAATTCATTATTCCATATATACATGTTTTCATTTAGATTTTATTTTCGTGTGCATTAGAGCGTATCATAAATTTGCGTAACGCACGCCTTACGTGAACTTTGCTATTTATAGTTATTTAATTTTTGCCTACCGTCCGTATTCCCCATTATCATGACCTCCTTTAGCTTGCGAATCTAAAGGAGGTCATGATATAGTTTAATATAAAATATTATTCATAGACTATGAATCATAGTATTTATAGAAAAAAGTACATAACAGTATAGCTGAACAACTTATATTATAAAAAATGTATTATTATAAATTAATTACATTACATTCATCTTCTACATTATTGTATTTGCTATTTTAAATGTTACATTATATGCATTGTATATAATGTAATACGTATAGTAGGATACTATAATTATTATAGTAATATGAACTATACAATATGGCCTCCGTCTATTATGATTACTAATGACAGGGTCAAATCTACAATACGCGTTGAGGGCGTTGACATGCTTGAGCGCACACGATAAAATAATTCGAGAGAGATACATGTATATTATTAAATATATTAAATACGCTATTATTACTAAACTACATTGGAATATATATAAATACAAATTTGTATATATATATATATATATAAAGTTTACACACACACACATACACATACATACATACACACACGTACACACACACACATACAATTTATATACTATAATAGTCATAATTTATAATCATATATATGCTAATGACTTATGTATACATATATGTACAATATGATCACTTATAAATATATATAGCATTATATACATGTGTGAATTTTCGATTTACAATTCAAACAGGTTCTAACACGTTTTTATTGTGAATCATCTCTATGTAATATCATAATGTCAATAGAATTGGTATTGACCTATCTATTAATATGCAAAGATATTATGTAATTGTTTGATAACATGTTATTATATCATAGAGCAATCTATCAGTGAGCATGTGTATATTGTATGTGTATATATCATATGTATATAACATGATCATGTGTATATGTATATTTATATATAGCTATATAAACTACTAATGTATTAAACTATTCTAAAATAATTAAATAAAAAGTTTTATATAGTTTACTTTATCTGATATATTAAAATATTCTAAAATAATTAAATAAAAAGTTTTTATATAGTTTACTTTATCTAATATATTAAACTATTCTAAAATAATTAAATAAAAAATTTTTATATATTTTATTTTATATATGATTCACATTAAAAAATTGTATTATAATAACACAGTTATTATATACAATAGTAATTATATACATATATATGATTCACATTAAATACATTATTATATACAATAGTTATTATATACAATAGTTTAATTCATATATATGATATTTTATATGATTCAAATTAAATAAGTCACATTAATTCATTATGTGGACATATTCAGTGACTTCCTCTTGCTAGAAGTTCCATAGCACTTATTTCATTATGTTCATACATTCTCCACAGTTCTTTAAGCTTTAGATTATTTTCTCTGTATAACTGAAATAATATGAATTAATTTTCTATCATATTATTATAATTGTATATCTAACTTGTTGTTGTTGTCTGGAATCTTTACCACTTTTCACCAATATAGCAGTATTGTGTACATTGATTGCTTCATTATGAAGGAACTCAACAAGTGAGTAGAATGAAAGATGCACTAGTAAACATATTTAATTAATTAGTAGATGGTATTTGTTTATTAGTAAAATAAACATTATAGTATCCTTTATTCGTGTATGAACAAAATAAAATAATAATAATAATGAATGATTAATTTAGTATTAAATAATAAACATAGTATTTGAACACAGAACCATATGCGATAACTCATATTTGTGCATGTGAATTATACAATATACATTACATTATGAATTATTATCTGCATAGTTAATAATCATAATGTTTAAATAGTAATTCAATATACTAAACATTAATATAAACATAATAATAAGCATTAATATTTGTTTAAGAAACATAATAGGACTCGTTATTATACATGTATATGAAATGCGATCATTATTATTTGTCATTTAGTTTTAATTATTTTATTCAAATTATTAATAAATATTATTATTTTTTTTCTATAATTCTATTATAAATATTTATTTTAATTTCAATAACATTTATTAAACAATGTCATCTTAAGGGTTTACTTTAAGGGGTATTATAATGCCACATATTATGATAACAACTAATATAATTACTATTTTAATATAGTATTTTTAATTTTATAATTTATATTAACTATTACATAATAATTATCTTATAAATTAAAATTATTTTTCAAAATAAATATATTTCCTTTATATTTTAATAAAAAAATATGTTATATTTAGAAATATAATTAGTTATTTACCAGTTTTTACCTTAACATGCAAACAATGGGTTTTATCATTTGTGTAACGCTGGGTATAACAGTCAATACTAAGTAATAATAGAGTATTCAGTTGTGTAAACCTTGTTTAGTTTAGAGCTTGAGGATTTAAGCAATTTCTTACCATTTAGTGATGATCTCTTACAATTAAATTCATATTTAGTTAGTCCAAGGTCACGTAACCACTTAACAATGCTCTCATTGGTCCATTTGGACACGGGCGAATCATTGCTGTACGACGTGAATAGTAGTGGTATAGGTGGCAGCACTAGTAGTAGAGGTGGCAGTACTAGTGGTATAGGTGGCAGTACTAGTGGTATAGTATAGGTAGTATCAGTGATGCAGTATCGTGCAAATACGTACCTATATTAAATAAACTGATATGTAATTACAAATTAAATAGAAAATCTTATAGAGAATTTAAATAAAGTTAGTAAACTTACGAATGTAAAAAAATCGACAGTTTTGTCAACATTTACATTTAGAAATATTTTATGTTTTATTAAGAATAATAACAATAATTTACTTTAATAAAATATGTTTAATAGTTAACATATTATGTAATAACGTGTATAGGATTATACAATGGTATAGTAATATATTTAGTGATGTAATGCATTTATTTTTACATAATATCAGAAATATATAGGGTTTTGGTCGATGGCAATATAACCACAACGGTAATAGATATGAAAATATTTTACATTAACGAACTGTGTATAATATTAATGTTACCTAATATTTTAAGAAAAATTGAAGAAAAATTAAATATATTGAATAATATTATCGATTATGTAAAAAGTGCATTTTCTTCTATATTATTGTAATAAATAGCGGAGAGTTAATGGTAAATTACAACACAATTAATAACATTTTTATGATAATTTTTTTATAATTTTAAACTACTCAATATTCTACATAAAATGAATTAAAAATGAATTAAAAATATTAATTATATAATTGAATAAAGATAACATAACAATACTATATGCTATGAGGGTATTTTGGTCGATATCATGAGGGGGTTTTGGGCGATGAATCGACCAATCAACGAAAACAAATTTGCATAATTAAATTCTCTAAATAATATACAAATTGCGGTCGTTCCATTGAATGGTGTAAGATGATATACATTCCATACTATACAATTAATAAATTGTATTAATTATACTATATAGATTGTGCAAATATTAGATACAATTATAATGTATATCTTATATATATATATAAATATAATATAATATAAAAATATATATATATATAATATAAAATAATAATATATATATCTTATTTATATATACTTATTTGTATGTTTTATATATATATATATATATATATATATATTTATATATATTTATGGTATACTTATAATTACATTAGGTATATTTATATATGTAAATGTGTTTAATAATTATGTCTTTGAGATACATTTGTAAAAAATATATAATAAATATTATCTAATAGGTTATTGGTTTTGTATATAACTTATATGATATCATGAACATATTAATGTCCCTATTTTAAATAACCTAATGTTAAAACATTAAACACATAAATTACCGCTAACTCGGAATTATTTATAGATTCTAGTTTAATTCTATGTAAATAGATTAAAGAATAATTAGATGTCTCATAAACTTTTTTGTTCCTTGTTGGTCTGATTAAGCATGACTTGACTGTATATATATATATATATAATTGATTATTTAGTAATCGGAATTATCTAAATATTAAATCTTTTTATCATAATATATATATATATATATATATATATATATATATATGATTATTCAGTAATATATAGGACTGCATGAATATACAAGATAATTATTTATTTTCATAAAATATAATTAATTTGTGAAATTATAAATAATAAAATATTCTATAGATATTATTAATTATATATATTTAATTATTATTATTTTATTTAAAAATACATGTAACTATAATTATAACTATACAAATCAATCTAAATGCAACTGATAGGTTTGTATATTATACAACATAAAATACATAAAAAATATAATTATTATTCTAACAAAATTATAATAAAACTCATAATCTAGTCATATATGTTGAATTTAGTGAAACTGTATATTATACATAGATTAGCCCACATTATATAAATATAGTTATAATGGACAAGTATAATAATGTTATATTTTACACTGTTTACCAGATGATTAATCACAGGATTAATGATTTGTAATTATTTATGTATATTTATATATATATAACATATATTATTTATTAATAGTAATTTTATTTTTATAGTTATCATATAGTTATAAATTAATATATTAACTATTTATATACAGTTATTTCATAATACATTAAATTAATATATAATTTTTTAATTTAACAATAAGATTACAAAAATAGCTTTATATATTGTTCTTAAATTATAAATTAATATATTAACTATTTGTCTAGTATTTATTTAATACATTAATATATACTGGAATAGTATATAATTAATTGATTTTGAAATATTTCATAAATAATAATACATTAACAAGTGATTTATTAAAATATAATTTTATTTATTAAATAGTAATTTCATATATAATTTATTAAATAGTATTACAATATATTCTAGTATATAAATAGTCTAGACTATATGTAAACTATAGTCTACATACAATTTATATAATTAATAATTAATTTTTTATGTAAACTAGTTAATTATAAATTAATATATTCTTTCAATATTAACAGTGAATTAAAAAAAAAACAATTATTTGTATGTAATAAAAAATACAGCCACATATATAAAATGAATTGATTTATAAATATTTCATAAATACTTTATAAATATATACATAAAATATACATAAATATGAATTATTTATTAAAATATAATTATAATGATTATCCTGTGTTCATATATATAATATAATAAAATATACATGAGTGATTTATTCAGATATAATTATATTGATTATCATATGTTCATATATACAATTAATAAAATAAATGTATTTTTTTTTATAAATTTATTTAAATTCACAAATTTAATTTAATGTGTATCATGCATAATGCATGGTACTATACATAGTAACTATATTTATCATAGTTTAAATTAAACAGATGACTTCATAGTAAGATATGATTTCATAGTAAGATTAAATTATATAACATTTTATTTTATTTTTAATTGTTATATATATATATTTTTTAGACATAGTATTTATTTATCTTCCACATTTAGCTTATACTGAGATCCTTGATAACAGCTGTATAATCCTTTCTTTTACCTAATGGAGAATTAATTAGTTATAATATAATAGTTATATTAAAATATCAATAAATGTATATATTAATATGAATTTAATTTTAATAATATGAATATATTTTATGTGATAATATTAAATTAACATATACTTATTCTATACTAATTTTACAAATATTTTTTTTACATTTTGAGAATTAATTTGATTACACATATTTGATTACATACCTATTATATATATTTATATAAATGTAGTTAAATTATATTCATATTATATATATATATACAGTCAACTCCCGATAAGTCGGATTCGCAAGGGACCGGGAAAAGTGTCCGACTTAGCGAGATGTCCGACTTATCCGAGATTCAGAATATCATGCAAATAAGACATGAAATGCGCAGCGCGAGTTAAATAGTTACCGAAATGTGGAATTGTGCAACAATCAACAACATAAAATTTGTATTCATTAATATTACTTACTAAAATTATAATATACATTATTTAAAGTAAACGTTTCTGACAATTTATAAAAAGTCCTTATCCAGTATAAAAATCATAAAAATGACTATAATATGTGTCTGACTTATAGAAAAGTCCGACTTATCCAACCAACTTATCCGACTTATCCGATTAATTTAACATGGAACTAGATACAAATCCAACCAAACCAACTATATGTGTCCGACTTATCGAGAATTCCGACTTATCCGTAGTCCGACTTACCGAGAGTTGACTGTATATATATATATATATATATACATAATATGATTTATACTAATAAATAAATAATATATATTTATATATTTAATAAATTTAACATATTTTAATATTGAAAGTGAAATAGTGAAGTAAAACCATTTTTATGAGAATCTCATAGACTAGCCCAGATTGATCTTCTCTGAATCGGTTTGAATTAACTATAGGAAATTAAATTTATTATTATATAAATGTTTAAACATTATATAAACATTATTATAATATAATAATTATTTAGTAAAAATATTAATTTTTAATATATTCATAATACATTTTTAGAAATTATTTGTTAAAATATATTTATTTAGGTGTATAATTTGATTATTTCTATTAATGTAAAAATTTTAAAATTTATAAAATGTACCTATTTACATTACAAGTAATTTATTTATAATTAATTATTTTTACATTTAAATTAAATGTATATCAGATTACATATTTATATTTTAAATAAATATAATATATTTTAATCTTAATATTGCATAAGTAAGTAAAAACCATGTTAACAAGAGGAACATGAATTAGCCCACCTGCAGGATCTGCAATGCAGGTTGATGATCTCTGAACCGAGCTAACTGTAGAAAATTAAATCATTATTAGTATATAACTATAGTTACATATAACATATATGTATATATGCACACATTATATAGACATAGAATAATAATGTAATTCAAATTTATATATATATATATATTTGTAATATTTTGAGAAATAATTTTATCAAATATATTTTTTTATATAAATAAATGCATTTATATATTATAATTAAATTATTATTAATTAAACTACATGTATATTATAATATATAATTTATGCTAGTAAATATATAATTTAATTATTTCTATTCATGTTAAATTCATCAAAGTACATGTATTTACATTATTTATCAATTAATTATTTATAAAAAAAATACATATAATTAAATTATAATTAAATGTATTTTAATATCCTAATATATGTATAATATACATTGTATAT
The DNA here is from genome assembly GCA_964019155.1 of Osedax fenrisi. Classification (NCBI taxonomy): domain Eukaryota; kingdom Metazoa; phylum Annelida; class Polychaeta; order Sabellida; family Siboglinidae; genus Osedax; species Osedax fenrisi. The sequence continues at coordinate 70,096,695 of OZ025242.1, forward strand.
AATATATATGCATATTTAATGAATTTAATATTTTAATATTTTAAATTCAAACCATTTTTATGAGAATATCATAGATTAGCCCAGGTTGATGTTTTCTGAATCGATTTGATAAGATTTGATTATAACTATAGGACATTTTTATCTTAGAATAATAATTTAATACAAATTATTAATTTCAAATATATAAATATATACAAATATATATTGTATATTTTAAGAAACTGTTGAATAAATGTTAAATATATTTGTTATAAAATATAAATATATATAATTTAATTATTTCTATTCATGTTAAATGTATCAAATTAATACATGTCACATTCTTTATAAATCAGTTATTTATATAAAAATGGTATTCTAAAAAAAGTTTGTATAATTAAATCTATATTCAATGAATTTTAATATCAGAATACATATTTGTATACATAATGAAATTAATATATATATATATAATAGTAATCAATAATGGATGTGTAATAAATAAAAACCATTTCTACTGGAACGACTCAAATTGTCCACCTTAATAATGTTCTCTGAGCTGAGCTGAGTTAACTATAGGAAATTAAATTATTATTATTATATAAATATGCACAATATATTATCATAAATTAATATTTGTATACAAATATATATATATATATATATATATATAATAGTTTTTATGGTGTATTTTTTATGGTGTATAGTATAGTATACTGTATACACTGTATACCCAATATTCTATTCTAGGACAATTACTTTTTTATATATTTATTAATTATATGATATTATGTTCTCCAAAAAATAAATACATATTATTTATTGATAATACTAATATAATTATTACATATAAATTACTTAATAATCTAACAATTATAAATTATAATCAGCATGTGATGACATTTTTCTATGGTATAAACTTAATAAATTATCCATAAATATAGATAAAACGCATTGTATGTATTTAAAAATGATATACTATTTAATATATGTATAGATTATACACTTTTATCTCAGCTAACTTCTACATATTTTCTTGGAATAAATCTGGATACTTGTTTAAATTGTAAATGTCATTTAGGTTATCTTAAAAATAAATTATTGAAAATTGTATTGATTATAAAAAATGTTTCATACTTTGTAAATACATCTGCCATGATCAAACTATACTATGCTTTATTTTATGCATATTTAATTTACTGTATAGAAATATGGGGGCATCGTTATGTATCAAACTTAAATATAATTTATTTTATTCAAAAAATTATTTTAAACATAATTTTTATATAATAACCAAATGATTTTGTTTCTCTATTTAAAATGGGAAAATAATGGAAAATATAACATTATCTTTATGATATTTATAAGTACAAGACTTGCATTTACATGTATAAATTGTGCCATCCTTAGGATGATGCTATTATTTTAAATTGACGACTAAAAAATATTTAATAACAGGAGTTAATGTGATTTTATTCAACCTTATTTTAAATATAATTATATGAATAATACCTTAAGTAATTACTTACACTCGGACAACAACTTTGGAATGCTTTAAGTATAGATATAAGAAAGTCCCATTCCTTATCATTATTTTTTAAAAATCTTAAAATAAATATTATATTTATAAAATAATATATATTTAATATATATTATACTTATTCTATTTGACTTAGGAAAATATTTTTGTATATATTATTTACATTTTTATTTGACATTATAAAAAATACTGTCCTTAGATTAAATTATGACACTATAACAAACTGACATAATACAAATTATTGTATATAATTTTATGATTTTGTTAGCTTTTATTTTATTTGTACATTTGTTTACATTAAATAAATTACTTTAGTAAAATGTGAATTATCAAATTAATTTAAATATAAGTATGTATATATATATATATGTGTATGTATGTATATAGTTATATGTATATATGTATGTGTATGTGTATATGTATATGTGTGTGCGAGTGTGTATATTTGTATGTATGTACATTCGAAATTGTTAACCTATATGTATTGAATATATTTATTTATTTTGTTCTCTTGTTTCTTAGTTTTAAATGTTGGTTATCTCCTATTTATTTCCTCTATATTATATTTTAGTTTATGTTATATTAATTCTTGATGTATTTCTTAGATTTTAATTATAATTTAATAATGTATTTATGTTATACTATTATGACTTACTGGTTACATATATAATATAAAAAAATAAAATATATAATAAAATATATATTATATATTTTATTTTTTTAAATGTATAATTGATTGTATAACATTATAATTATTTATTACTATTATCTATAATGATACTTATAATGTTAATAACGGTGGAATTGATAAGCAACATTGCTTCTATAATGATAATAGCGTATACGCTAAGTATATATACGCTGCCATTACCTAAATATGATAACTTTGATAATAATATATTTAATATTTATATGATATGTATATGCAATATACTTACATAAATACAATATAAATTGCTACTAATATCATAATGATATGTAACTTTCATATTAATGTGATTTAATAAATGATATATATATATATATATATATATATATATACATTACATATAAATTATATAATATAATATATGATATATGATATATAATATATAAAAATATATATATTTAATTTCTTACCGGAGTTCTAGATTTCTGATATATTCATTTATATCTCTTCATAAAGCTCTGTCATAAATACAAGTCATAATATTCTTTATTTAATTTATTATATTTCGTAATTTATTTGATTGGTAAATATATAAACGCGTAACTATATCAAAAACGTAATACAAAGTAATATAAAGTATTATAAAATCATTATAATATTTTATATATTGCGTGTGTTGTATATTTGTCATCGAATTATGACGAATATCCGAAAAAGTTTATTAAAATGCCAAATTTAATGTTTGAGTACATAGGGCGACACCTATTAACACATTCGGAACTATTGCCCAAAACCCCCTCACGTATCATATTTGACTGATATTTACTAGTATTATTAGAATTGATAATACATAAATTTGATATAATGAAATACATATCCGAGATAGCTATCTAGTATATTAACATCTTTTTAATACATAATCTAAATACTAATATTTAATATTCACGGAGTACTGACTACTATGGCGAGGGCTAAATTGTATCGCCCAAAACCCCCTCACGTCCCCTACATATTATAAGAATATTATATACTTAGAATTAAAAGTAATATTTTATTATAGCTATTCTTAATCGCCTGAGTATTAGTATGATTATACATAGCGCTCATTGAGCGCCGCTCAATAAGTTGATATTCGAGGTGTATTTCAGTTAATTGTATTTAAAATAATATAATACCTAATGAAGTTAATCAGAGAATACTATTATGTTACGTATTGAACTTGTTCATATAAGTTGAGGGTGTGCATTTTTAAATAAAAAATATTTTATGTTTTAAAGGTTCCGTCGATATATAAGCATTTACATTTAGACAATAGTAATAATTATTTTTCAGTAGAAAACACCAAATGTCGTTTTCCTTATAACTACAAATATCATTTAATAATTTGGTTTACAATTTTGTAATATATATATAGATTACATATTACTATAATAATATATTTCTTATTAACCTTAATATCCGCAACCAAAAAATTAGGTTGTATACTATCATGTTGTAACTCAAATTCAAGTGAAGTGGGGTGTTTTGGTATACGCCCAGCACGTGCATTATTTATAGTGCGCGCTAAACATGTCGGGTTTATGGTAACATTGCAGTGTTCCATAGGTTATTACCGCCTATGGTAATAACCGCGGTAATAACCGGTAATAACCTGTCCGGTAAAAACAGGTTTTTACCATGGTAAAAACCTAGTGTTGCTATATAATTAAATATAATATTATCTATATTATATTAAACCTACTAGTGTCTATATAATTTACAATTATATATTATTTATAGATTTTATATTTAATAGATAATATACAATTATAAAGTTAAATAATACTACATTAAAATCAATATTATAAGATTTTTTATATTAAAAAAAAACTTTATTAATTTTGACTCTATGTAAAGAAAACATTTTTAAAATAAATAATATGATATTGAAATAAATGAGTAAATAAGTCAATATATATATATATATAAAATATTGAATATAATAATATATTTATTTTTACATTAGTAAAAGGAAAGCCCATTCACACCAAATAAAGCGAGCGATTTATCACCGATATGCGCAGTAACGAAATCGTCGAGAAATAGTTAAATATTTAGAGATATCTCGAAATGATGAATAGTGATATTGTCACGATATCGATGATATATTGGTGATATATCGGTAGGGGTGTAGCACAGAGAGAGAGAAAAATACGTACGATATCGGTGAAAAATCCGCCAACTTTTTCGGTGTGACAGGGACATATCTATATATATTGTTAATTATATATATATATATATATACATTTTTATATAAAAAATAAATATTCTATTCAGTATTGAAATGAATATATGAAATTAAATATAGTTTTTACAAATATTTTTTACAAAACTGTATAACTATTTAGTAATATTTTCATTGTGTAATTTTATGAATATATAACACAGTATGATTTTATTTCATTTATAAAATATATCCAATTACATCAACTTGTTAATTTTACAATATAAGGGTGGCAGACCTCAAAATCCAGTTGGATTTAAAATAATAAATGTACTATAAATGGCATAATAAAGCAGAAAAATGTTGACAAATTTTCAAATAAATCTGCTAGATTAATTAGCCATAACATTTATATATAAATGAATCAATATTACCTTAAATTTCAATATAAATTTTTTTTAAAGGTATTATATTTTATGAGTACTAGGTTTTTACCGGTAATTACCGGTTATTACCGGTTTTTACCGTAAATTAACATGGTAGAGATAGGTTTTTACCGGTTATTACCGGTTTTGCCCGGTAAAAACAGGTTTTTACCGAAAATAATGGAACCCTGTAACATTGTTTTTATGGTAACATTGTTTTTCTTCATTGTAGTATATGAAATATCAACACTGCTTCTGTAATAATTTATAATCTAATCTTATATATGTAATATATATATATATATATATATTTATATATTGTATATGTATTATATTATATAATTAATATATTATATATGTATATACCTGTACACGTTTTCTATTCCGGTTTTCTTCGCATCTCTGGTAATTATTTTTCTTTTACATAAAGTCAAATCGACTGCATGGTTATGTAGTAGCTTAAAGTTCGTACCCATACATTTAACAGTAGAAACACATAAATCCTTTCGCATACATGTCCATCCTATAGTGTATGTATAAATATACTATATATATATTAATATAAACATACTCTATATATATATATATATAAATATTTACCCTTTCTTTTTCGAACATAGCAATATCCATTTGGGTCGTTTAAATATCCCCACCTCTCTCTGTAGCACCACTATGCATTGTCCATTCGTTTGAAGGCTTACTTATATCATATGCCTCCACCAAAGATTCTTCGATCATTGAACTGTAATTGCAATTTTAATATAATTTATGTTAAATCATACCAGGGAATCACTTCCTAGTTATACTTAATTACTTACTCATTAGATGTACTCGTTCCTGCTATCAATGAATAAGTAATGCACTCCTATATAAATAAGATATAAAGTATATATATATTTAATAGTGGAATTTCATTTAATTTTTATATAAATCATAAAACTTTACCTCTTGTATTGAGGCAGACTGAATTATATGATTCGGTGTCGACGAAATTGAACATTCGAGTATTGGGTCAATAACTAAAACTAAACCTTAATCCTTGGTTACTCTTAAATTGATCCTATTTTCCACCCTACATGTCTGGCCAAATTTAATTTTATAGGCAGAAGTACCTTTAACTCTACCTTCAACTTCCCATTTTTCCTCACCCCAAATATTTTCTAATTTCCGTCTACCTAATTTACGTTTTTTTATTCTAACTATAGTCCCAGCCTCTAATTCGTCTTCTTTCTTTTTGTCATTTATTTTTTTTCTAGTTAATTCTATTCTATGTTTTACTTTACTGCCGATTTCTCCCATTTTCTGCTTCGTCTCCCATAACCAATCACTGTCCGTGCCTCTCCCATACCTCTCTAATCTTAAATCCACTGGTAATTTTTCTTCACGTCCAAACATTAAAAAAAATGGAGAAAACCCTGTTGTCGCATGAGGCATAATATTATACGCATGAATCATTTTGGGTAAATGAATCGGCCATTTGGACTTTTCTTCCGTACACAAAACTCTTAATAAATTAATAATAGATCTATTCATGCGTTCGCATTGTCCATTACCTTCTGGATGATAAGGACTAGTCCTACTTTGGTTAATATTAAATAACTTACATATTTCCCTAACTACTTCCGCTTGAAAATTACGTCCTTGGTCGGTATGTATTCTCTCCGGAGTCCCATAACAATAGATCCACTCATTCATTAATATCTTAGCTACCGTAATTGCTAACTGATTTCTAGTAGGAATAGCTCTAGTAAACTTAGTATATGAATCGGTCATTACTAATATACTCTCTCTTCCATCTGAGGATTTATCAATATTAACGAAGTCTAGAAACACTAACTCCAATGGTCTAGTTGCACCTAAATATCCCATATCTATTTTAGGATTTCTACCCCCTCCCTTAGATACTTGACATATTTCGCACTTATCTATATACTCCTTAATATCTCTATATCTACCTACCCAGGTATACTTTAGACTGATTCTCGCTACCGTTCTATCTATACCCTGGTGACCATTGGCATCGTGTACCCCTTGTAAGATCTCCCTAATTAACTCACGTGGAACTACCAATACCTTATCACCATTTTTCCTATTCTTATATAGAACTCCTTCTTCTATTATGTAGTTATCATTATTTATTGACCCACTTTCTAAATGTTTTATTATCTCTTTTAACCTATGCTCCTCCATTTGCATCTCCCTTATCTTCCCTTCCTCTATGCCTGCTATTATACTAATATCATTGATCTCTAGATCATCCTCATATAATCTTTTGAAATCATCCCCTTCTACCTCCTTATTCTCCTCACATCTCCTAGATAACGCATCTGCTACTATATTTGTACTACCTGTTCTATATTTAAAACGTATTGGAAATGGCGCTAGTCTTGATACCCACCTCTGCTCTAAAGCTGTTAACTGTTTCTTATTTTCTATACACGCTACAGCGCTATTATCTGTAAATATTGTACACTGTTTAGCCCCCATTAAGTAATGTTTAAATTTATCAGTTACCGCCCATACTACGGCAAGAAACTCTAGTTTCTTAGCCGAGTAATTAGCTTGATTTTCTTCTCCTGCCTTTAATGATCTACTAGCATATGCAATTACCTTCCTCTCCCCATCTATCACCTGGCTAAGAACAGCACCTAAACCAATATGTGATGCATCTGTCTCTAATATGAATGCTTCCTCGAATCTAGGTAATGCTAATATTGGTGCACTACTTAACTTATCTTTTATCTTCTGCATCGCTCTTTCACAGTCATCATCCCACTTAATATTTACCCGTCTACTCATTCTCTTACTTATACTACCTACCCCTGCCTCAGATTTCGTTAATTTTAATAATGGATGTACAATCTTAGTATATCCTTCTATAAACCTACGATAATATGATCCTACACCCAAGAATGACCTTAACTCCTTCAAGTTCTTTGGCCTTTTCCACTCTATTATCGTCTTAATCTTATCCGGTATCGTTCCTATCCCTTTATCTGATATCTTAAAGCCTAGAAAATGTATTTCATTTATAAATAATCTACATTTCCCTGTATTTAACTGAAATCCAGCTTCTTCCAACCTCATCATTACAACTTCAATATGTCCTAAATGTTCCTTCCATTTCTTAGAATAAACTAATATATCATCTAAATAACATACTACAAATTTATACATCTCTGATCTAAATAAGTTTGATATTACTCTCTGAAATGTAGCTGGAGCATTGGTTAAACCAAATGGCATTCTAGTAAACTCGTAGAGTCCCCACGGGGAACTGAATGCTGTTTTAAATTGATCCTCTTTTACTATTTTTATCTGGTGATATGCTGACTTTAAATCGAAAGACGAAAATACTTTAGCTCCCCCTAGTGCCTCTAATGAATCATCTATCCTAGGAATTGGATATGCATCCTTAATAGTCTTATTATTCAGCTGCCTATAGTCTACACATAATCTAATTTCTCCTGTACCCTTTTTTACTACCACTAGTGGACTTGCATATTCACTATTGGACTTAACTATTACCCCTCCCATCTCCCACTTAACAATCTGATTCTTCACTGCCTCTACCTGGGAAGGTATTATTCGTCTATAAGGTTGAGCGACCGGTATTTTGTCTATTGTTCTAATACTGTGTAATCCTACTTTAGCAGAAGCTAATCTATCATTATTTAAAAAAAATATTTTTCTATATTTATAAGTTAATTTTTCTATGCTCTCCTTAAAAATTCTATTTTTACACCCTATATAAACTTTTACTATCTCCTCATTATTAATACTAACACTACTTATTCCATTTGATACCCTACTTCTTATATGAATTCCCCTACTCACTCCAGTAATCGATATAACCCCATAAGTCTGTAAAATATTCATACCTATTATAAACAATCCCTTAATATTAGTTACTATGAAACCTACCTTCTCACTCTTCTTATCCCATAATATAATATCCGTTATTACTTGTCCCCTATAGTCTAATTTAGTGCCATTTGCTGTTTTTAAATCAACTTTTGGGTTTACAGGTATTACTTTCAAGTCTAATGACCTTACCATCCCCTCTGATATCACTGAAACCTGACTACCTGTATCTATTAAACATTCAACTACCATCCGATTTATTACTACCTTTTCCCTAGGACATCTTCCTATTAACCTATTATTATTACCTATTTCCCTTGTACCTCCCTTTATTTTCCAGGCATTCGCCCCTTTCCTAGTTGCCTGATCTACTGGAAAGGTTGGCGGTTTAAATTCCTATTCCTACACCATCTACTAGTATGCCCTTCCCCTCCACATGTAAAACATCTAACTCTGTCTGTCCAGTTACCTCTTAATCTACCTTCCAACTCAGTATTCCTCCTCTCTAATATTTGTATACGTTCCTCCAACCTACTACCATCATTCCCTCTATTAGTTACTTCACCTATTACTTTATTAGTTTCTATATTATAGCATATACCACCCTCCTTCACATTACTCATAGATTCAAACTCCCTCGCCATTGAGCGTATTTCAGAAAAACTTTTTTTTTTTCCTGATATTAATAAATATCGCCGTAATTCGCAGTCAAATACATTTGTTTTGAATGAATCTGTCATTAGCCCCTCCCACCCATCTACATCCTCTTTCAAACTTAACCCTAATTTTAATATAGCATCTATAAACATAGTAATATTCTCCCCTTCTCGTTGTTTCCTATCAACTAAATCATGTAACCTCTCACCCCGTGACCTCCTACTACTACATCTCTCCCTTAAACTATTAAATATATGCTCTTTATTTAAAAGTTTATTGCCTAACATTGATAATTCTAATTTTGCACCACCTCTTATATGATATAAAATATACCCTGCCGCATCCTCACCCTTATGCCCCAATAAATCTACACATTCCTCAGCTCTTGCAATCCACTCACCAGCATCTGTACCCTCATTAAAATAATCTAGTTTAACATATGCTAAATCTTTCTTAGCAGGTCTACCTACTGGCTTACTATCTTCTCCCATATCTTCTATATCCCTCTTATAACTATGTTTAATTACGTAAATAAACTAAAAATATTATTTTAAAAATAATATTTTATTATCTAAAATAATATTTTATTATACAAGTGTTTGCAAAGTAACAATATCAATACACAAACCTGTTATCCTATGTTGTATTTCAATTTCTTCCTCTAGCCACTGGTCCTAGTCAGCACTGGATACCGCTGTCACCAATGTTATATGCGCTACGCTTGTTTTATATATCTAATATAGATGTTTAAGTACTGACTGTATTTCTAGAAGTGACTTGTTGAATTTAGGATATGACTTTTATCAAATCATTCATGCATATCAACAATGGAAATAGGAATGCATATGATACGCTACAGTGCACACACTTGTATAACACTAATAATATACCTTACAACATATATAATTATAACTTTCTTTATATATAACCAGTAATTCAATAAACTTTTGATCTATCTATAAGTATTATAAAACTGTAAAACAAAAAATAAAAAAAATAATTTAAAACAAAATTAACTATGGAGATTGTATTTAAATTGTAATGGTAAAATATAAGAATTATACAAATTAAAAAAAAAATATAAAAAAAAATAATTGTATAAATAAATTTAAAATTTATAACATAAGCTAGGTTTGAGTAAGATAATACATTATGCAAGTCTGAAACAACATAATGTTATCTATTAGAAGAATATAGTATTTAAGAAAATTACTCATTATATACTCATTACAATAAAATACAAATAAAATGTACAACATTCAAATAAATGTCTTGAAGGACATTTGTTTATAAACATATACAATACAATTACATAGGAGTAGCGAAATTTTGAGATTTTTTTTTTTATTATTATTTTTTTTAAAACCTCCATCGCATCACCAATATTGAACCAAAATGTATATGTTTTAATCAAATAGTATCATGAACATCATATCTATAGAATCTAATATGAAGCAGTATGATCTGTAAAATAAAATCACTCTTAGCGTACCATTGTTAATCTTTATGTCGAGCATTCTGTAGAATTCTATTTGAGAATTCGTATTGACCCTGGGTAAAGTGGTTTATGTTAAATACCATGTGGGTTATTGGTCAGTGGTAATATATATACATCTATTCCTCATAATAATTGATATAACATAATATAATTGATATAGCTATATCAATTATTATGAGAAATAGATTTATATATATATACCTTTATTTGTTTTATATATATATATATATAAAACAAATAAAGGTCATTATAGACTTTTATGAGTCGCCTACACATTGAATCATCAACTTATGGTTAAGCAGTATCTTTGAATCCTCATACGATAATGGATAGCTTGTAACATTCACTTGTACGCTGTTAGTAGGCAGAATAACTCTATGATTAGGTAATGATAAAGGTAATATTTGTAATCACAACCACATTTGCAATATTAAGTTGTACCGCCATTTTGCTTAATTCCTCGAAACCGGATTTCAGAGTCTTATTAGAAAATAACACTTATTATGTGTACTGTTTATATATCCTATAATAACACCTTCTTTGATACTAGCGCTTCCGGTATTACTATATAATCCATATATATATATATATATATATATATATATATATATATATATATATATATATATATATATATATATATATATAATAAGTTATATACTGTATATACAAAATAGTATAATTTATATCATATTTATATATTTCAAATATACTTTAAATACAATATATATATATATATATATATATATATATCATTACTAGAACTATTATTGTAGTATAATATATATATATATATATATATATATATATATATAAACGTATAAGTATAAAAAGCCTATACCACAACAACAATCATCTATGATTTCGATCTATATATCGACGGGGATATCTACGACGATTTTAATTTAGAACTTTTATTTTAGAAACTTTTAACATTTTTTACTCAATTATTTGAAATATATATAAAGTTTTATATGGGGTGCAAAATAGTATTCTATTTGTATATATATATATATATATATGCCAATGAGAGTAGAGAATTGATGCGTTGATGTATAATAATTGTTGTTTATATTATTATCTCATACGATAACACATAGAATAGGTTAGAATATGGGTGGGATTATCGTCGGTGAACAAATAGTTACCATTTTCCCATCTAACCAGTGTAATATCCCCATCGATATCCTCATCGAAATCTTAGGTAAAACTTTAGTGTGGTATAGGCTTAGTCGGTTGAAATTCCAGTAATTCTCACTTAAAAAGTAAGTCAAAACTCCACTAAAAATGCGGTACCTTGACGTTGGTTTAGTGGCTCCTACTAACGTAGGTCTAAATCTGCATATACATCTTATAATGAATCATTACATACAAGTATGTCCTGTGATGTATGCGACTCTCGACACGGGTGATATAACGTGTGACTGGTAAGCTCAATCGGCGCGTATGTAATTGTATTAATATAATACATTTTATTTTATTTAATAAATTTACATATATCTCTATCAGAAATCCGAATCTGAGTGAAATTGTGAATGTATGGTTAGATTTTCTATAATTTTTGTAAGAAATATATATAATTTGTATAATATTATGACTTTATACGTAACAAGTATTCCTCAGCTTACACAGTATTAAGAAGAAGACGTGCCTAATATACTTTCACGACTGGGTTAATACATCCTTATCAAGAACACATACATCGGGAGAAACAATAAATATAACCCCTACATCATTTCGATCAGATGATATCATTTAAAACACACCTATAGGTGGGTGTTCTAAATATGCGATTATGCTTAATGTGCCGGTTGTCCTAGGTCCCCACTATTCCATTTTAATTGCATGCGTCGGATGCCCACCACTGAATGAAATGTGACTTCTTATTTTAATGAAGGTATTCAAAAAGTTATAAACTTAGCAAGTGTATACGAGAATATTGACAGTTTCTATCCATGTGAATTTGTTTGTTGGTATTTCAATATAAATCGCAGTTTTTTATATTTGTATCCATATATCTTTATTATTTACTTGTCAACTATATCCATGTGAGTTATATTGCCACACACACACGTATATATATACTATACATTGTATAGTATACAACTTACATGGACATACTGGGCGTCATGGTGGTGGCGATCATTTACGTTTGCTTATTTATGTATATAAATGATAGCTTTAATTATGTAATATGTATTATGTATTATATAAATGATAGTTTTAATTATGTATTATGTATCGGCATATGTATAATCAAAAGACCGACCCACATACAGTGACCCCTATACAGTGACCTACAATACCCGAGCAACAATAATACATTTATCCCTATGTATACACGGTACTGACTATACATGAATGCTAAATACAAATACTAGAAGACTAAAAACTACTAACTCTAAATTACTAGAATTATGTAATTATTAATTATTATTTTATTTTCAATATTATGAATTTTAATTCTATATTTATTAATAATCAATTAACTATACATTATATAATAAGAAAATAATCAAATATCGTTTATATATATATTACTAAATTAATTAAAAAATGTAAACAATATTATTTTCGTCTGATGTCCTAACGCCCCCACCATTTATATCATACATTAGTTTATATTTGTATTAATGGACTAGCAAACTATATTATATGTGTGTAGATATATCACCCCCACCATTATATGTTCACAGTTCACAGTATATGTGCATTAATGAACTCACCTATTAACATTACATGTGATGGACTCACCCAGGGTCACGCTCCACTGATCTCGGTTCGCTTAAATACACATTTACATGCTCATCATACCTATGCTTATTCGCCATTCCATATTTCAAAATTGTAGAGCGTGAAAGTTTGGAAAGAAGATACGCGAAGAGGAATATGATGAAATCAGTGACGACAAAGAATCATTCTATGGCCACTGTTTGGACACTGACTATTCTTTGAAACACTCTTCACTACCGCAACAATAACTACCCCCCTCTGCTAAACTATTCGCTATCGTAAACAGATTGTATGAATCCATATCAATATACTCGACCCAAGGTTATCTCCACTATTTTTGATTTTACATTTTCCATTTCTTTGTATTTCTGATATTTAATAACAAAGCATCAATAATTAAGTTATTAATTTTAACTAGATATATATGTTATCAATGCTATGTTTTTTTATTTTCAAGATTTTGAATAGATATATATCAATATATATATATATATATTTAAAAATTAAATTTGTATCTTACTCAATTTTATTTAATAAAAGTACTCTTCTTTATAACTCCACATTGATTCTTATTTTGATTATACTTATTATTATTATGAATAGCATATTGCATTATATTAGATAAATAACTTATCAAAATATGTAGGGGAGGGAAGGGGGTAGTGGCCGAGGACGTAGTAGTGGCCGTTTTAATTAACGCTTACATGGTGCTTGATATGATAAAAAGTTCTATTTACAATATTTAGATAATCAAAATATCTATAATATATAGTACACTTTTTTTTAAATAATTAATTAATTACACTAATTTATTATATAATCATTTTTTGTCAAATTTTGACAAAAAACATGATTATATATATTTATGCTTATTTATGTGTAAGAGTATATGTATATATAATGTAATCATTGAATCAAATAAGGTGCGTATGCATCATAAATATAATTAATTAATATTACATAATTAACAAAATATAAATTGAATACATTACGAGACACCTATCGCATTTTCTGGTACTAGCGGCCACTACTACGGCCTTTCCTTATTTTAGTGATTTTTTTAATGCCTAATCAAACATTTATATTTTTAGGTTAAACACTTTATATATAAAAGTGAAATCACAGTATTCTAGAACTATATGATTTCTAGTTAATTGAAAAAAAATAAGAGCCTATAATTCAGTATTTATTGATATATTAGAAATCTTCTGAGGCATATTAATTATCGGCCACTACTCCCTTCCCTCCCCTAATGAAATATCTCTAATACTATAAAGATAAAGATTGTTTAGTAAAATAGTATGATGTAATATAACAGTAAAACTATAGACAATTATTTTTGTAATTTTATAACTAATATTTATTAAATAATATCAATTAATTATTTATAGATATATAATTAATGCTAAGGTATTTAAGGAAATGAACAAATAACGGATTCAATGGCAAATTAATTTATTAATATAGCGATAGGTTATAGTTGTTTTGGATAAATATATAATTATTACAATTTAGCATTTAGAAGCCATTTTGAACTTTCTTATCTCCTTGTTTAATTTATCTCCTGTTGAAATTTATATTTTAATATAATTAATAAATTTGTATAATGTATATATATATATATAAAATAAATAAAGATATGATATAATATTATATATATATATATATATATATTTATAGATTTATTTTAAATATATTATAATAATGGATTCACTAATATTAATATTGTGGGAAGTGGGGGTATGAATATATCTTTTTTTTGCCGATATGAATATATCTTTAAATATAACATTTCAGAAAGAAGTACATATAAGAGATTATCACTGTCATATCACTGTCATAATTGATAATTATATTTGTTATATTTGTTATATTTGTATATATATTATTATATATTAAATATTAAATTAACTTATAAGTAGTATTTTAGTGAAAAAATATCAAACTTTATTTTATAAACTACAAATTATAAAATAATTACAATTATTATTATATAAATGTTTATATTTATATAAACTATAATATATTATCTACACATTGTATAAACATATCTTTGTATTACTAGAGGTATATCAGAAATGAGGTTTTTACCGATTAACAGCCAAGAAGCATTTAGATTGTTTTATTTTCATTTGCATATCTTTGTTAAATATATTTATACAAATAAATATAATTATGCTTTCATGAATTATACTACTTATGTATTAGAATTATATTTAAAACAAAATACAGATGTAATTAATAAATATACATTTAATAAATAGGTATCCTATAACCATAACTAAATAATTATAATCTAACCATATATTTATTAATTTATTATATTTGCATATATATATATATATATATATATATATATTAAATTATGCCTATATATTAGTTGTTATTTTTCTTAAATGTATATATATATATATATTACAGCTATACACCTATATATAATACGGTACACACATAACTTATAACCTGAGTATGATTCGTACTGCACTCTTGTCTGAGGTATTGCCGTATGGAGTCGTAGTCAACCCGCCGCTGACACACGACGCTCTGCACTCTGATCTCTAGGTACCACAAGTAATCGCACGTGCAGTCGACCATCTCGGACACTTCGATTCGGTTCAGCTCGGGCAGTTCCGCGAGCGCCCCCTCCGATAACGACACTGTACCGGGCGTCAAGCGCAGCCGAGCGAGTTTACCGGCGCCGTCGAACGTGTTTCGCGTTAAGCCCGCGATCTCGTTCTCCGAGAAGTGCAACGTCGTCAATTCGGCTGGCAACCAGCGGTCGGGCAGCGCGTGAAGGTCGTTCGCGCTGACGTCGAGCGCGTTCAGTCGCCGCAGGTTTATCACCAGCGAGTCGGCTATCTCGAGCAGCCGGTTGCCGTGCAAACACAGGTAGACTAGGTTGACGAGCGGGTCGAACGTTCCGGCGGCGATGTGTCGGATTTTAGTTTGCATCAGCGACAGGCGTAACATTTCGTCGTGGCTCGTAGAGTTCACCGTCGAGTTTAACCAGAATGCCTGCGGGGCTATGCTTTCGATGCGGGCATCTATTATAGCGAGTTTCAGTGTTCGGACGCCGGTCAGGATGAACGGCTGGATACGCTTGATGTTCATGTTCGTGAGGTACACCTTGAGGTCGAGAGGTGGCGCGTGATTAACGTAAGCCTATCTTAATATAGTAATAATGGTTTATTTAGATACTTAAGTAATGGTAGAAACTATTCTCTAACGTGTAATCAAATAATAATTTATTTACAATAACAAAATATTTCTTTTCTAAGTCTTTTGTGGAATATTGAAATGATAAAAATAAAAATTCAATTAAGAATAGATAATAAGTATTCTTATCATCGGAGGTAACATTAGATGTCTATGCGATAGCCTTACGTAATATATTAAAGTACTATTATATACGGTGATATATTTAACATCTTTGGGCTAACGAATGTGATTGTTATTCTTCTTAAAGGATATGCAGTAAACATACGTGTAAATGATAGTAAAGGGACTATAAGTAATATATCACTTATTCTCATTAACATAATATATTACTTAACTATAGTTGACGAGGTTATTTTTTGTATGTTTATAAAATTTATATAAAATTTGAATATAGGATATCATTTTTTTGATAAAATATTTTGTTAAACTATATATTATTATATATTAAACTATATATATATTATATAAAATATGTTAATATAATAATGATTTACTATTCACGCCTATATAATTCATGATATATGTTAGTATACCATAATATATTGCATATTTTTACTTCAAATCATCAAGGTAATTAAATCGTAGGTTGAAATATTAATCCTGACTTATCATGATATAAATGTTTTCTAAGTAATATTGAAAATTTGAACTAATAATATGCATTATTTAAATGATATCATAAATTATATGAGCGTGAACCGTGACAAATCATTATTTCGAGTAGTCTTAATTAATTTCTTTTAATGAATTTTAATTGATTTTCTATTTTGTACTCATTCTAATATTTCATTATATTTTATACCTGCTAACCTCTTCGTGAAGACCGTCGAACTCGCCGAAAGTAGGCACCTCGTCGTAAGCGCTGATGTCCGTGATACCCGTGCAGTGCATACCTAGCCCGCCGTAGTGGCTGCACCAACACTCGCGGATGTTGTCGCCGGCGCAGGTTGCCGTGGTGACCGCCGAGTGTTGCGTAATCACAGCCACCAGGATCACGTAACGTACGAACACATCGCTGTAGCGAGATAACGTCATGTTCTCTACTCCGTCGCTGAACACTAATGAACCGGTCGTGAGCGTGTGACGTGGTTATATACGCGGAGTGGAGGTGGCGGCGGCGTCTCGTCTAGGCTATTATCTATTGTTATAGTTAGAATCGGGGTATCGAGATTATATATATACGCTTATAATATTAAAGTATCTTTTCTATCTGTTATATAGTTTACTATTATTTATTGTGATTTATATAAAAAAAACGATATCTGTTGATAATTCACTAGATTACCGATACGCTTATTGGCAATACCTCGTGAATCATGTATTATTGTACGAACTCGTGATTCATGGCCGTGGTGCCTAATTAAATCGGACATGGGGTGTATATCAAATATAATAATTGCTATATGGAATATCATGAATCTACTATTTTACCCGCTACTATTAACTACAAACTTAGTGATTCATAAAGTGTTACTTTATCATTTTTAAACAACATCCATATTATATATCCTAGAACATTATTTACTTTTCTACATAATAAACAACCTAGTATAGTGATTATTTAACTAAGAACTTAATTTAACTTTATTATTTTTGAATTTATATACATATTTAATACCCGAGATTTATGAAAACAGATACCTACATAATGAGTTGTTTATCTAATAAATAAATGCATTTGCTTATTGGAAATATTACTATTAATTGATTATATTTTAATATTATATACAATTGTATATTAATGTATATTAATAGCCTATAGTCAATAGGACACTACATTAATAATGAAATCCTCATTAATTTAATATAATATATTAAATTAGAATTAAATAATATATATTAAAATAAAGTCACTTTTCAAATATGTAGATCTCATGCTAAAGTTGGCATGCATAAACTATGTATTTGTTATCTATACACATGTGATATGAGTATTACTCATTGAGTAATATATAATTCCCTATAGGGAATACTACAAATATAGGATACTGATATCATTATATAAATACAAAAATTATCTAGAGAATGTATATACATCCAATATGTATATATATATATATAAACTAAATAATAACTATAAATAGAATAGTTTATATCTTATCAAGTTATGTATTATTTGAGATTATAAAATACTTTTCAATGAATTGCCTATCTAATAGATAGTATCTATTTCCTATACGAATACGTATATATTGTGTATATTTTACTATTTATCCTATTTAAATATGATACGTTACGATATTTATATGACTTATGCTTTAATGATAGTTAGGCTTTACTAGTGTTTCAATAATAGAGTGTAATTTAACGAATAATAGAGTGTATATAATAACGTACTTACATGATAATTGTTAGTACCCTCTACACCAGTGGTTCCCAAACTGGGGGTCGCCTGGCATTTTGTTAGGGGTGGCTTTATTTTATATATTGTATAACATTCAAATAAATAAAAATTCATTTATTTAATAATTATGTCTTTAAGGAGTCATTTATTTATAAATATACATTCATTTATAAATTACTGATCTCAAAATGGTTAAATTTATATTTTATTTACATTTTTATATATTTTTTTATTAATTTTAGTTTATTTGTGAAGTCAAAAATAGTTCAATATCTATTATACAATTGGATAAATCCACCGATATAACTCACATGTCACAATTGGTGGTATTTGTATGTTACATACTAAACAAATCTATAAAAGAAGAGTTACTATGCAGTGAACAAATTACAACAACATCTAAAGAGTGGATGTATTATATATTTTAAATTCATTTTATATTGCTAGCGATTAAAAATGGATTACATTAATTTCGGTGAGTAGGTAACTACAACTACTAACGGAGTAGGTAACCAATTATTTTGGGCATAACATTAGGATTAATTTAAACTTATCAAAGGCAAATCACCAGAAGTAATCAGCATACACTGTTTAATTATTAGAAAAGCATGGTCTTCGTGAGTTATTCCAGAATATTTAAGAATATATTAGGAATATTTATCAAAAATTTTAAATACAGTAATAAAAACCGTGAATTACATTAAGTCGAGTTCTTTGAGAAATCGACTATTTAAATTCAAAATGTGTGAAGAAATGGACTCATACTTTGACAAATTGTTATATTATATTCGGGACCGATGGTTATCAAAAGACAAGGTTGTAAAGAGATTTTATTCTTTTAAGAATGACATTATAACCTATTATTTGTCTTCGAGAATGAAATATGAGTGAACTAGCAATGAAATGGGAAGAACATAAGTTCATA
This sequence comes from Osedax fenrisi, assembly GCA_964019155.1. Lineage (NCBI taxonomy): Eukaryota > Metazoa > Annelida > Polychaeta > Sabellida > Siboglinidae > Osedax > Osedax fenrisi. The sequence goes on from OZ025242.1 coordinate 70,116,731, forward strand.
TTGGGATTGTCATATTTTGTTGACATATTTGATTTACTTATACATTGAACACTTCTTTAGGTAATATTTATTTATATATAATCTGATATAATATTTAAATTATTTATCTAGGAATAAATAAAAATTTTATTGAATTAATATCTCATATTCATGGATTTATTGGAAAATTGAATAACTGGTATCGTAAGACTTTTGAAGACGTTTAAACAAGAACTTCGCAATGTTACATATGTATACTGAATATGTTGATTCTTCTAATCATGATTGGAAATTGCAATTTCCGAAAACTGAAATACGTATTATCTTGTATAAGACAATATAACAACGCATTTAATTAATATTTCAGATGAATTATTTATATATTCCAGAAATTGACAATTATCTTTATAATATAGCAATTCATAATATTCATCCATTTTATGCAGATATTAAAGATATCGATTAATATAATCTGGAACAAAGTGAACTCATAATGATGCAAAATGATATTAGTGCAAAGCGAGAATTTGAAACAAAAGAACTAAGATATTTTAGGATATCATTTTTTAGATTACGGTGACAATATCCACATTTTTTTAATTTAATAATTAAATATATTTTACCTTTTACAAGCACATATTGATGTAAAATGGCTTTTTCAGATTTGGTAAATTTGAAAAATAAAAAAATAAAAAAACCAGACCTGATCAGTAAACCTCGAGGTTTACTCTATCAGAAACACAGACAAATATTGATAAATTAGTATAAATAATGCAAATACACATTATTTAAAAATAATATATTACATATTATATATATTTTTAATAAATTTATTTTAAAAAGTTAACTTATTTTTTTAAATATTTTATTTAAAAAAAATTATACTCAGGAGTCGTTTTTTATTAAAAAAAACTTAAAAGGGGTCGCCGAAGAAAAAAGTTTGGGAACCACTGCTATACACCCTCACCTACACTATCGCCCTACCTCGATGAATCATCAGAACATATTGAAGCCAGTAAAAACATTACACATATGCTCTCTAACTCCTACTGATCTCTATACATCATTACACTTAATATATTACTGATACAACTACATATGCAGGTTACTACAGGTTACAATACCTCCACTATACCCCTTACTACAGGTTACACTACCTCCACTATACCCCCTACTACATGTTATACTACCTCCACTATACCCCCAAATGATCCCTTACTCCTAGAACACATCTATCCGCACATAACCTACTACATCATCCATTGAATTATGGATCATTATTATTAGTATTTATAAACGGATTCATTGATATCAGTAACACCTCCTATTATATCTTCTCAATCTAACAATAATGCACTTCACACTGGCTTAACACTCATCAATAACAGGTCCCTATGATCTAATTCATTATTGTTAATATCTTATCTAGAAAATAGATATATATAATATAAGTATATAAAAAATATATTTTAAACAGATATTTTATATTAAATAATATTATTCCAATTATTTTATACAAATCTAATATCCTTATTTATATCCTACTCATTATATTAAATAAAATTGCAAGATTTAAATGCAGTAGATATATTATTGCTTTGTAGAGAAATTGCTTAAATTCTAATTGGTAAATATTTAGTGAAGTTGACTATTAGAATACTTTAGAAGATTCGCAGGGAAGAATAGAGGTCTAAAATGTACTTACAATAAAATATAGAAATGCAATTATAATTGCTGTTATAATCAGATGGTATTTATCTCTAAATTACTAGTAGTTACTAATTTACTACAAATTATTATATTACAATAAATAAATGCTAACATGGGATAACTAATATAAAAACTTAATAAATTAAAATTATATAAATGTAGGGAACATATAAATAAGAGTTTCTAAATAATAATTAATATAATTATATATAACTAAAATAAGTACTTTCACAGGTATCAAGTAAGTCTGCTCGCTATCTATAAAAGGCATGCATATGTTTTGATTATTAGGCTCGACTCCTAAATAATATTTAAACTAATATCTGAAATATCTGACATATATTAAATGAACAAATAAAATGTGTATATTATTTAAATTTATTAAATTCGTATATAGGAATTATTCACCGAGAGAATAGAATACTGAAGAAGGATTAATTTTCTTTGTCCTTGAATTCCTGACGCTTTATTAGATTCCAGTAAGGTCCTTTCTTCTGCCTTAGTTCATCATGAGTTCCAGCCTATGTATAGTATAATAAATTGATTAATATCACTATAATTAATGTTATATATCATATAAATGTATAATCTACATATCTACAGACATTTTTAAATTAAAATGATACCACAGTGTAAACTATATAATATTTATAAAATAATAAAATAAATGTTAATATGTAATATGTAATCGATCAATGTTATTTAGTATCTGTCAACAAAATTATCTATACAATTAATTTATAAATAGCATACAAAGTATATCTTTTATAGCCATAGAGCTAGAGAGAATAGAATGGTAAACAAGGTATCCGACACGCAGAGAGTGTCAATATAAATTGGTTTAAGCGAGATGGCGGATTTGATCTAGTTTCTATTTAAAAATTAATCGAATACAAATTATATTTGTCATAATAATCATTTATATGATATATTTACTTATATCTATCTAGCTCTATGGGGTGAAGCCATAGGTATTAATATATGATGTAGTTGTCTACAACAGGAGAAAATCTTTGCTAAAAGAGCTACAACTATGGAGCTTCATTAAGATCCATATGTTATATTTATAAATTAAGGAAAATAATTAAAATATCAAAACCCATTTACATAATATGTATTACACAAACACACAAACATGTTAATTATTTATATAGAATAATTTACTAATAATTATATAAATATTGTCTGTAAAATAATAATAAATAAAATAATATAATGTTTGAATTATATTTGAATATTTGGTCTGAACAAGTGGCTGATTTTTATATTTCCGCTCCTCATTGGCTTACGCTGCCAGGCATTGTGTATTACCACTCTAGACAGCTTGAAACTGGTTCAGCTATCTACCTAATTTCTGTTGCTATATATAAATATCATATGTATCTATAGTAATCTAACCAAAGTCACTAATATAATTACAAATAATTACTAATGTAATTCTCTTTTCAGATTATATTAGATGTGAATATCCTATGTATATAACAAAAATTAGTTGTAATAGTTTTTTAGTTTTACTTTATACATAATGCCATATACATAGCAAAGCATTCACTATCTTTTAAAATGTGAATACGTGAAATGACGTGAGCACTGCAGTATCCCCTTAATAATGTAATTGAATATATATATATATATATATATATATATATATATATATATTCAATATCCATTATTAGTATATATTTTAGACATTAGAAATCTTATGTTAATATTGTCATAATAATATTTCACTATTATATGTAATTAAAGTACACTGTCAAATTAATATAATATTAAGGTATTTAATTTTATACTCTCAACACTATCATTCATATTGAATCTATATAGTGGCGTTCATATTAACACTTGTATAGAAGAAATAGGTGTCAACGAATGATTTTCTGGTGGAATTTCTATATGAATATCGTACGGAAATAAAATTCAACATGTTTTATTTGTTTTTAATTTCTGATGGAAATCAATTATCCGGGTTATCGGCATTGTCTAAAAATGTTATAACTTACAACTTATACATATATCGTATGTATAAATGAATATATCGTATATATATATATATATATATATATATATATATATATATTCTGTATTCTTTATGAATATACTATATTAAACTTAAATTTTAAATAATTCTTAAATTTCCAGCAGAAATTGTAAATAACCAGTATGAACGGACGTAAAAAAAATGTACAAATTTCCAGCAGAAATATCTAATATAAATTGTTGGTATGAATGTCCTTAATAGTGAGATATTTATTAATTATTTAATAGTTAATAGTTATTTAATAAAAGTAAAGTATTTTAATGAAACTATTATATAATCGTTTAATCATTGGATGGAATATTAATGAATACAATAAGTATGATTATTTACCTCTACAATTTTTCCGTTGGACATCACTACGATGTTATCAGCTTCTTTAACCGTGCTCAGTCTATGGGCAATTACAATCACAGTGTATTCTGTGACGGGCATTGTTTATGAAATATTATAATGAAATATATATATTGTATAAATATGTTACGTATTATTATTTAATATCATCAATTTTGTATATATTTGTTAAAATTCTAAATAAAATAATTAATATATAAATAAAATTGATGTGAGAAATTATTTTAAATACGTAGAATAAGAATTAGATATATTATAATAAATAATAATAATGATGATAATAATGTAGATAATATTTTGACTTTATCAACTAATTTGTTTGTGTATAAATGTTATAATAAATATTGACTTATTAAAATATATTTAGATATTTAATAAAAAATTAGAATACACTAGATGTATGTATTACACGTTAATAGAGTTGCAGTACAATAAGATATTACAATGATCTTTCATTATTATAATTATAAAAATACTTATTTATAATTCATTCAAATTAAAAATCTAATTATTATAATATATATGTATAAATAATGTTATGCCATCATTTAATATAGTATAAATACACTCGTATATTTAAAAACCTTTCATTATTCTATTTAGGGTTCCCTGTACAATTTGTTCAGACTCAGTATCCAAGGCACTATTCAAGGTGATGTAATATTATTCAATAATTAATTATAAACTAACTAATTAATTATAAACTTATATAATGAATTCTCGAGATATAAAGAATAGATATTTAAATAGATAAGTAAGATGTCATAATGCATGATGACGATTACACCAATATGAGATGATGAGATAAAGGTATATATATATATATATATATATATATATATATATATATATATATATATATATATATATATATATATATATATATATATATATATATATATTTCAATTAAATAAAAGGATATTAACTAAATGTAAGAATGAATACTAAAAATTGCCCCTGATTATCGTGGCACTATACTGCTACACTGAAACTTGAATAGTAATGTCAGTGTAAACAGTTTACACTATAACCTCATGAATACTAGTTATTTAATGATAATGTTTAATATCTAAATAAGTATATACTTTAATTTAAAAATTATGTAAATTAAGTATTATAAAATGTATTAATATTAATGCAAAAAATTAAAAATCTAAATGTTAACGCATAACAAATATACATCGTACATTCCTTATAGAATTAGTTTAGTATTCAAATGTGCATAATTGTAAATCTAGATAAGTTGCCATGCCGACATTACGAGAGAGTCACCTGGTGGCTTCGTCGAGAATCAGAATACTGGGTTTCTTGATGAGGGCGCGAGCTATGGCGACACGTTGCTTCTGTCCCCCCGATATGGTAACGCCCCTTTCTCCGAGCACCGTATCGTAACCGTCCGGGAATGTGTTTATGAAGTCGTCGGCGTTTGCTAGCTTCGCAGCCTCTATGACCTTAATAGGTTAAGGTCGCAATGTTAACGCAGCCATCGTTTACTTTAAAATTGTGTAAGATAGATTAGTATGAGTTATTAATATTTACACTTTCTTACGTCAAATACCGTACACTTTCATGTTTAATATTAATAGTGACATTATATTGAAACTGACGACATCCACACATTCCTACGTTCCCTACATTCCCTTACCCCCCACCCCGTACAATGCCCTATATTCCTTTACCCCCCACCCCGCACAATGACCTACATTACCTTACCCCCCACCCTGCACAATGCCCTATGTGATCTTGATCCCTAACCTCACTATCGGTGGCGCCGGGTTTACCGTAGCGAATGTTCTCCATGATGGTGGTAGCGAACAGAACGGGTTCCTGACTGATGAAGGCGATGGCTCGGCCACGTAACCAGCGCGGGTCCAGCTCTCTGATGTCGTAGCCGTCGATAGAGATACTGCCGCTGTTCACGTCGTAGAACCTATCCAGTAGAGAGGCTACGGTGGACTTACCTGTGAAGGGAGGGGGCGATGGGGGTTGTAAGTGAGGGGTGAGGGGTGATGGGGGTTGTAAGCGAGGGGTGAGGGGTGATGGGGGTTGTAAGCGAGGGGTGAGGGGTGATGGGGGTTGTAAGCGATGGGTGATGTGGGTTGGTAAAGTGGGGCTGTAAGCGAAAGATAGTGATATGAGGGACAGTAGATGGTAGAGGGGGGATAGCGGTATCGTAGTAGAAGAGGTTTACAAGTCTATTAAATAGATTTATCTCATTGAAAATTATACTTAAAATGCTATATATATATATTTAAATTAAGTAGAATGTGTGAAGATTGTGACTGATGAACTGACCATTACCGGAGAGACCCACGAGAGCTACCATAGTTCCGCCGGGTACCTTGAGGTTGAAGTCTTCGAGAATTGTCTGAATAATAATCGTACCCATTATACTAATGAATATTGGAGGCGAATATTTGAGTTTAGAATTAAAAGATTCTCGAATAAATAAAAAATAATAGGAAATATAATGGAAATATAATCATAACGAACTTGTTCTCTGCGAGTCGGATACGCGAAATTAACGCTTTTAAATTCCACATTTCCCATTATCGAGTGGTACGGTATTATCTTTCCACCTTCGATATTGATCTTTTGGGTTCTGAACATGTACTAGTAATAATGATTCATGTCTTAGTTGAGGTATTTGATTATTATAATAGGCCGCTTGCACAGTTTGCAGTCCCAAAACTGAACAATGTATGTAATTCAACATAGTTGTATTGATATTATTGGGTATGAAATAAATCGCGTAATAATAAATATAATTGAATCACTTTTATTCAAAGAATAATGATTTCACGATTTTTAAATGTACTCGTCATTTTTATAAAATAATAAATATCATCATAAGCTAAAATTTGAATTTTGATATAAAAAAGAATCAGGCATATAATATATAAACTGAGGAAATGCAGGTAACAATTAAGTGACAGGTTACTGGCAGGGTAGCGCTAACCTCGAATACACGAGACCCGGCGCTCATACCGCGAATCACCTGCCCAAAGACCACAGACACCTGAGATAGAGAACGTTGGATGTTCTGCGACGCCACGATGAAGGACATCAAATCGCCGGGTTTCATCATGTCCTTAGCAATCAGAAGACCTCCGCCGTAAATAGCCGCCAATACTATACCTGTCATCGATGTCATCAATATATTCAAATTCGATTTCGGTGTGTACAAATGATGAACAATAATTTTTATTATAATATAATATAATGAAAGAAAAATTGAAATGATTATAGGTATACGATATACGATATATGATATATAATGATATTTATTTAATATTATATAATTTAAAAATATATGATAAATATAAAATATTGTAATATCAAACCTATTTATAAAAACTTAAAATGATTACGAAACCTACAAATTATATCTAGATTACTATAGAATTATTAAAATATAAATATTTAAATAATTAAATATTTAATATAAAGATTTTAATATAATAATACAATATAATAGGATTGTATAGTATATATATATATAGTGTTGTGAGTTAATAAAAAACACGTTTTAAACAGACGTTTTAAACGCGTTTTAAACCGTTTTAAACATAGAATAAAAAACGAAAAAAACAAGAATGATACATTTATACATATATTTATTTAATTGTTAATATTTAAATTTAAATTTAAATTTAATTTGACAAATAATAATTTATCTGCTCTTTTTTTTGATATAATAACTTGTATAATAATTGAAAAATGAATGATTATTTAATAAATGTATAAAATAAATGTATAAAAATATAATATTATTATAATAATAAAGTTAAATTAGATTTCTTTTATGTTTTGATATAATAAATTGTATAATAATATATATTATGTTTAAAATAGTATGATCTATATAAAGAAAGAATAGAATATTTTCTTTATATCTGTGGAATTTTCATATTTTTTTAATAATAATTTATTAATATATAAAAGAAATATGAGAGTTTATAATATATATTATTATATCAGAACATAAAAGAAATCTAATTTTGCTTTATTATTTATAATAATTTATTATAAAATAAATATGAAAGTTCATACAGCTTTTATAATATTAATTATATAATGTACATATATCTATAGATTGTGATACAATCTCCATGTCTATAACATTAAATAATACAGAAATACTCTATATATTGTAACAAAACAAATATTATAATTATTATAATTGTCATACTAATGTATAGTTTGACAATATGATTTAATGATGCTAATAATACAGATAATATATTATTTTAATTATTACAGATTATTCATATAATATGTACTTATTTTATTATTATTTTATTATTTAACAACATATTTACTTTATTTAAATAATTTTATTTTTTGTAACAGAAATAAACGGATAAAAAAGGAATAAAACGTATTAAAAACGAAAAAAAACCGTTTAAAACATGTTTTAAACAAACATTAATAAAAAACGCGTTTTTTAACAACACTATAATATATATATATATATATATATATATATATATATATGTATATATGTAGTAGATAATATAATATTAAGATTACTAATGTAAAATTAAAGTTAATAACTATCAGTAGGTTTACCTATTAAGTAAATATCAGTTAATTACATATTTGTAATATAATTAAAAATATTATATAATAATTTAAATTTATTTAATAATAATATATAATAATTAAATACCTTGGTATCCTACCATAATATTACTAAGATATAGTTAATATATAACTATAAAATAAAAATAACTATTCATATATAATAATATATAAAGCACATGTTTATAGAAAGTTTCTTTATATCGATGGTTTAATCTCATACAATTTTAGAGGGGAATTTGAATATTTTGAGGCGTAGCTTAGTGTTTCCAATTGAAAAGTATATAATTACTTTGACTACAGTATCATTTTTAAATTGAAATTATTATATTAGTAATATTATAAGATAAATGACAATATAATATAGGCTTAATAGTTAATAACTGACAATTTCAATATGAAATATAACAAAATATTGTAAATAAAATAAAAATATATAATTAATAATTCACCTGTAAATAATAAATATATATAACAATATAATATAATATAATTAATTAATTATTATAAATTTATTATAAATATTATAAATATTATTATAAATAATTATTTAATATTTTGGGGCTTAATAGTTAATAACTAACAATTTCAATATGAAATATAACAAAATATTGTAAATAAAATAAAAATATATAATTAATAATTCACCTGTAAATAATAAATATATATAACAATATAATATAATATAATTAATTAATTATTATAAATTTATTATAAATATTATAAATATTATTATAAATAATTATTTAATATTTTATAAAAAAACCTATTTAATTAAAATTCATTAGTATATTATTTTATATAATTATACAATAATAAATCTATACATATAAAATAAAATTAACAAATCATAAAAATAATATCGAGATGTATATTCCAAATATTCCAAATTATTTAAATAATCATTATATCTAATTATTTCAATAACATTTTATTATAGACAATTTATTCAATTATAATTTATCTAAATTTCTAAAATTAACATTAAATATTGACTATTTTGAAAATTAACCTTTGTAAAATAAATAAAATTATAATAATTAGATAACAAAATGAATACTATTCATATGTTAAAATGATGATGATATAAGGTTTATCAGGCACTCAAATATGGTAGTATAGACCCCTTCGCCTGTGATGGAATAAAATAATAATAAGATAATAATAATACGATAACAATTAGATAATAATAATAATACGATTACAATTAGATAATAATAATACGTTGTAGATTACACGACACAATATAATAATTTGGATGATTTAATGATTAGAGGTAGAGAGAAAAGAAGTAGAAAGATTTAAAAAATCTTTTGTGGGATCTAATAGAACGAATCGTGGGAGGGAATTCCATAGGGTGGTAATGGAATTTTTAAGCTCTAGAATTTAAGGAAGTTTTACTAGTATTCCGGGAGATAAGGTTGGAGCAATTTAGTCACAAAGATAAGGTAATATTTTTCGCTTTTTAATTAGATCAGAGATATAGCTAGAGGTAAAAGGTAAACAGTTGAATATCATCAGCAGAAATATGGTAGTGTATATTTGGAAAGTTCTAAATTAGATCAACAATAGGGCAGATATATATAGAAAAGAGGGATGGAACTAAAACGGATCCCTGAGGAATACTGTGGTTAAGCGGAGAAAAAGGCGATTAAGATTTTTCAATTATAATAGAGATATTGCAGTTTGTTAGATATGAAGTAAACCATTTAAATTCTAAACCAGATATACCCATTATAATAAGCCGCGAGATTAATATGTTATGGTCCAGGGTGTCAACAGCAGATGAGAGATCAAGTAGGATTAGCTGGCAATATTTGTTGCTATTCAAGGTAGACATATTATGTCAGTAATACAGGAAAGAGCTGTTTCGGTCGAAAATTTTTTATAATATTTTACTTAATAAAGGTAGGTGGGAAATGGAGCGATATTTTCTAAGGGAGTTTGGGTCAAGTTTTTATTTTTTTAGAATAGGAGATATTATGGCAGTCTTGAGGCAGGGTGAAACCTAACCAGAATTTAACGAGAATAATATCCAAAAAAAAGGAGAAAATAATGGTGAAAGTTTATGATATAATGAGATAGGTAGGGGATCAGTGGAGGAGGTACAGTGAATTTCATAAGTAGATCATTTACTTCATACAGTGAAGGGATAGTGAATGTACTTAATGAGTCAATGGGATGGGTAATATAGATGGTAAGATTGAGTATGGATGGAGTAGATACGCACTTCATATTATTAATGTTTGCAATTTCATTTTCAAAGAATTTTTCATAAAGAGAGCATAGTTGAAAATGTGCTGTGTTTGGTAAAATGGGTAAAATATAACACATATATAGTTAATAATTAAATAATAATATTTAATATTTAATTAATATATCGCATAAAATAATAAATATTTATTAAAATATAATATAATATAACTAATTATTTAATAAATGATAACAAACCAATATAATTGAAATTCAAATACTAGTATATTAATTTATATATTTAGTAAATAATAAACCTATACATATAAACTATTTGTGATATCATAATATATATAAAATAAAATTAACAAACCATATAAATAACATTGTAAATGTATTTTTATTCTAAATATTAAACATAAAATAATAGTAATATGAGAATATTATACATTAATTAATAATATGTAATTAATATATAGCATACAAATAATAAATATTTATTATTTTTATTAATTAAATATTAAATATTATTATTTAATGTTTAATATTTTCATATTATATTAATATTATTATATGATAAATAATGTTATAATATTGGCTTAATATTTAATAACTAACAATTTCAATGTAATATATGTAGTAAGCTTAAAAAATAACAAAGTGTCATAAATAAATTAAAATATTTAATATAAAATGAATACTAAATAATAATATAAAATAAATATCATAAAAATAATAAATGTTTATTTTATTTATAATATAATATAACTAATTATATAATATTCTATAACAAACCTATATAACTAAGATTCAGGGATTAGTACATTATTTTATATAATTATCCAATAATAAACCTATACATATAAACAAATTATGATATCATAATACATACAAATTAAAATTAACAAACCATAAAAATAAAATTGTAGATTTATATTCCAAATATTCCAAATTATTTAAATATTCATTATTATATAATTATTTCAAATAAATTTTATTATAGACAATGTAAATTTCTTAAATTACCATTAAATTGACTATTTTGAAAATTAACCTTTGTGAAAATAAATAAAATTATAATAATTAGATAACAAAATTAATACTATTCATATGTTAAAATGATGATGATATAAGGTTTATCAGGCACTCAAATATGGTGGTATAGACCCCTTCGCCTGTAATGGAATAAAATAATAATAAGATAATAATAATACGATAACAATTAGATAATAATAATAATACGATTACAATTAGATAATAATAATACGTTGTAGATTACACGACACAATATAATAATTTGGATGATTTAATGATTAGAGGTAGAGAGAAAAGAAGTAGAAAGATTTAAAAAATCTTTTGTGGGATCTAATAGAACGAATCGTGGGAGGGAATTCCATAGGGTGGTACCGGAATTTTTAAGCTCTAGAATTTAAGGAAGTTTTACCAGTATTCCGGGAGATAAGGTTGGAGCAATTTGGTCACAAAGAGAAGGTAATATTTTTCGCTTTTTAATTAGATCAGAGATATAGCTAGGGGTAAAAGGTAAACAATTGAATATCATCAGCACAAATATGGTAGTGTATATTTAGAAAGTTCTAAATTAGATCAGCAATATGGCAGATATATATATAAACGAGGGATGGACCTAAAACGGATCCCAGGGGAATACTGTGGTAAAAGGCGAGTAAGATTTTTTAATCATAATAGAGATATTGCAGTTTGTTAGATATGAAGTAAACTATTTTAATGCTAAACCAGATATACCCATTATAATAAGCCGCGAGATTAATAGTTTATGGTTCAGGGTGTCAAAAGCAGATGAGAGGTCAGAGTAGGATTAGCTGGCAACATTTGTTGCTATTTAAGGTAGAAAATATTGTGTCAGTAATACAAAAGAGAGCTGTTTGGGTCGAATGATCATTACGAAAAGCGGTATGAAACGGGTCGAAAAGATTATTATTATATATAGGGGAAATAAGTTGTTTGGAGAAAATTTTTTATAATATTTTACTTAATAAAGGTAGGTGGGAGATCGGGCGATAATTTCTAAGGGAGTATGGGTCAAGGTTTTATTTTTTTAGAATAGGAGATATTATGGCAGTCTTGAGGCAGGGTGAAACCTAACCAGAATTTAACGAGAATAATATCCAAAAAAAAGGAGAAAATAATGGTGAAAGTTTATGATATAATGAGATAGGTTGGGGATCAGTGGAGGAGGTACAGTGAATTTCATAAGTAGATCATTTACTTCATACAGTGAAGGGATAGTGAATATACTTAATGAGTCAATGGGATGGGTAATATAGATGGTAAGATTGAGTATGGATGGAGTAGATACGCACTTCATATTATTAATGTTTGCAATTTCATTTTCAAAGAATTTTTCATAAAGAGAGCATAGTTGAAAATGTGCTGTGTTTGGTAAAATGGGTAAAATATAACACATATATAGTTAATAATTAAATAATAATATTTAATATTTAATTAATATATCGCATAAAATAATAAATATTTATTAAAATATAATATAATATAACTAATTATTTAATAAATGATAACAAACCAATATAATTGAAATTCAAATACTAGTATATTAATTTATATATTTAGTAAATAATAAACCTATACATATAAACTATTTGTGATATCATAATATATATAAAATAAAATTAACAAACCATATAAATAACATTGTAAATGTATTTTTATTCTAAATATTAAACATAAAATAATAGTAATATGAGAATATTATACATTAATTAATAATATGTAATTAATATATAGCATACAAATAATAAATATTTATTATTTTTATTAATTAAATATTAAATATTATTATTTAATGTTTAATATTTTCATATTATATTAATATTATTATATGATAAATAATGTTATAATATTGGCTTAATATTTAATAACTAACAATTTCAATGTAATATACATGTAGTAAGCTTAAAAAATAACAAAGTGTCATAAATAAATTAAAATATTTAATATAAAATGAATACTAAATAATAATATAAAATAAATATCATAAAAATAATAAATGTTTATTTTATTTATAATATAATATAACTAATTATATAATATTCTATAACAAACCTATATAACTAAGATTCAGGGATTAGTACATTATTTTATATAATTATCCAATAATAAACCTATACATATAAACAAATTATGATATCATAATACATACAAATTAAAATTAACAAACCATAAAAATAACATTGTAGATTTATATTCCAAATATTCCAAATTATTTAAATATTCATTATTATATAATTATTTCAAATAAATTTTATTATAGACAATGTAAATTTCTTAAATTACCATTAAATTGACTATTTTGAAAATTAACCTTTGTGAAAATAAATAAAATTATAATAATTAGATAACAAAATTAATACTATTCATATGTTAAAATGATGATGATATAAGGTTTATCAGGCACTCAAATATGGTGGTATAGACCACTTCGCCTGTGATGGAATAAAATAATAATAAGATAATAATAATACGATAACAATTAGATAATAATAATAATACGATTACAATTAGATAATAATAATACGTTGTAGATTACACGACACAATATAATAATTTGGATGATTTAATGATTAGAGGTAGAGAGAAAAGAAGTAGAAAGATTTAAAAAATCTTTTGTGGGATCTAATAGAACGAATCGTGGGAGGGAATTCCATAGGGTGGTACCGGAATTTTTAAGCTCTAGAATTTAAGGAAGTTTTACCAGTATTCCGGGAGATAAGGTTGGAGCAATTTGGTCACAAAGAGAAGGTAATATTTTTCGCTTTTTAATTAGATCAGAGATATAGCTAGGGGTAAAAGGTAAACAATTGAATATCATCAGCACAAATATGGTAGTGTATATTTATAAAGTTCTAAATTAGATCAGCAATATGGCAGATATATATATAAACGAGGGATGGACCTAAAACGGATCCCAGGGGAATACTGTGGTAAAAGGCGAGTAAGATTTTTTAATCATAATAGAGATATTGCAGTTTGTTAGATATGAAGTAAACTATTTTAATGCTAAACCAGATATACCCATTATAATAAGCCGCGAGATTAATAGTTTAAACAGGGTGTCAAAAGCAGATGAGAGGTCAGAGTAGGATTAGCTGGCAACATTTGTTGCTATTTAAGGTAGAAAATATTGTGTCAGTAATACAAAAGAGAGCTGTTTGGGTCGAATGATCATTACGAAAAGCGGTTTGAAACGGGTCGAAAAGATTATTATTATATATAGGGGAAATAAGTTGTTTGGAGAAAATTTTTTATAATATTTTACTTAATAAAGGTAGGTGGGAGATCGGGCGATAATTTCTAAGGGATTATGGGTCAAGGTTTTATTTTTTTAGAATAGGAGATATTATGGCAGTCTTGAGGCAGGGTGAAACCTAACCAGAATTTAGCTATAATAATATCCAAAAAAAGGAGAAAATAATGGTGAAAGTTTATGATATAATGAGATAGGTTGGGGATCAGTGGAGGAGGTACAGTGAATTTCATAAGTAGATCATTTACTTCATACAGTGAAGGGATAGTGAATATACTT
This sequence comes from Osedax fenrisi, assembly GCA_964019155.1. Taxonomy (NCBI): domain Eukaryota; kingdom Metazoa; phylum Annelida; class Polychaeta; order Sabellida; family Siboglinidae; genus Osedax; species Osedax fenrisi. Next base: position 70,132,172 of record OZ025242.1, read on the forward strand.
AATGAGTCAATATGATGGGTAATATAGATGGTAAGATTGAGTATGGATGGAGTAGATACGCACTTCATATTATTAATGTTTGCAATTTTATTTTCAAAGAATATTTCATAAAGAGAGCATAATTGAAAATGTGCTGTGTTTGGTAAAATGGGTAAAATATAACACATATATAGTTAATAATTAAATAATAATATTTAATATTTAATTAATATATCGCATAAAATAATAAATATTTATTAAAATATAATATAATATAACTAATTATTTAATATTTGATAACAAACCAATATAATTGAAATTCAAATACTAGTATATTAATTTATATATTTAGTAAATAATAAACCTATATATATATAAACTATTTGTGATATCATAATATATATAAAATAAAATTAACAAACCATATAAATAACATTGTAAATGTATTTTTATTCTAAATATTAAACATAAAATAATAGTAATGTGAGAATATTATACATTAATTAATAATATGTAATTAATATATAGCATACAAATAATAAATATTTATTATTTTTATTAATTAAATATTAAATATTATTATTTAATGTTTAATATTTTCATATTATATAATAAATAATATTATAATATTGGCTTAATGTTTAATAACTAACAATTTCAATGTAATATACTTGTAGTAAGCTTAAAAAATAACAAAGTGTCATAAATAAATTAGACAATGTATGTAAATTTCTTAAATTACCATTAAATTGACTATTTTGAAAATTAACCTTTGTGAAAATAAATAAAATTATAATAATTAGATAAAAAAATTAATACTATTCATATGTTAAAATGATGGTTATGATGATGATATAAGGTTTTCAGGCACTTAAATATGGTGGTATAGATCCCTTCGCCTGTGATGGAATAAAATAATAATAAGATAATAATAATACGATAACAATTAGATAATAATAATAATACGATTACAATTAGATAATAATAATACGTTGTAGATTACACGACACAATATAATAATTTGGATGATTTAATGATTAGATGTAGAGAGAAAAGAAGTAGAAAGATTTAAAAAATCTTTTGTGGGATCTAATAGAACGAATCGTGGGAGGGAATTCCATAGGGTGGTACCGGAATTTTTAAGCTCTAGAATTTAAGGAAGTTTTACTAGGGTTCCGGGAGATAAGGATAGGAGCAATTTGGTAACAAAGAGAAGGTAATATTTTTCGCTTTTTAATTAGATCAGAGATATAGCTAGAGGTAAAAGGTAAACAGTTGAATATCATCAGCAGAAATATGGTAGTGTATATTTGGAAAGTTCTAAATTAGATCAGCAATAGGGCAGATATATATAGAAAAGAGGGATGGACCTAAAACGGATCCCTGAGGAATACTGTGGTTAAGCGGAGAAAAAGGCGATTAAGATTTTTCAATTATAATAGAGATATTGCAGTTTGTTAGATATGAAGTAAACCATTTAAATTCTAAACCAGATATACCCATTATAATAAGCCGCGAGATTAATATGTTATGGTCCAGGGTGTCAACAGCAGATGAGAGATCAAGTAGGATTAGCTGGCAATATTTGTTGCTATTCAAGGTAGAAAATATTGTGTCAGTAATACAAAAGAGAGCTGTTTGGGTCGAATGATCATTACGAAAAGCGGTTTGAAACGGGTCGAAAAGATTATTTTTATTTATAGGGGAACTAAGATGTTTGGAGAAAATTCTTTATAATATTTTACTTAATAAAGGTAGGTGGGAGATCGGGCGATAATTTCTAAGGGAGTATGGGTCAAGGTTTTATTTTTTAGAATAGGAGATATTATGGCAGTCTTGAGGCAGGGTGAAACCTAACCAGAATTTAGCTATAATAATATCCAAAAAAAGGAGAAAATAATGGTGAAAGTTTATGATATAATGAGATAGGTTGGGGATCAGTGGAGGAGGTACAGTGAATTTCATAAGTAGATCATTTACTTCATACAGTGAAGGGATAGTGAATATACTTAATGAGTCAATGGGATGGGTAATATAGATGGTAAGATTGAGTATGGATGGAGTAGATACGCACTTAATATTATTAATGTTTGCAATTTTATTTTCAAAGAATATTTCATAAAGAGAGCATAATTGAAAATGTGCTGTGTTTGGTAAAATGGGTAAAATATAACACATATATAGTTAATAATTAAATAATAATATTTAATATTTAATTAATATATAGCATAAAATAATAAATATTTATGAAAATATAATATATTATAACTAATTATATATTATTTTATAACAAACCAACATAATTGAAATTCAAATACTAGTACATTAATTTATATAATTAACAAATAATAAACCTATAAACTATTTATGATATCATAATACATATAAAATAAAATTAACAAACCATATAAATACATTGTAGATGTATTTTATTTCTAAATATTAAACATAAAATAATAGTAATATAATATGAAAATATTATACATTAAATAATAATATTTAATATTTAATTAATATATCGCATACAAATAATAAATATTTATAATAGAATATAACTAATTATGTAATATTTTATAACAAACCAATATAATTGAAATTCAAATACTAGTACATTAATTTATATATTTATCAAATAATAAACCTATACATATAAACTATTTATGATATCATAATACATATAAAATATAATTAACAAACCATATAAATACATTGTAGATGTATTTTATTTCTAAATATTAAACATAAAATAATAGTAATATGAGAATATTATACATTAATTAATAATATTTAATTAATATATAGCATAAAAATAATAAATATTATATTGTCATACATATTTATTATTTTTATTAATTAAATATTAAATATTATTATTTAATGTTTAATATTTTCATATTATATAATAAATAATATTATAATATTGGCTTAATGTTTAATAACTAACAATTTCAATGTAATATACTTGTAGTAAGCTTAAAAAATAACAAAGTGTCATAAATAAATTAGACAATGTATGTAAATTTCTTAAATTACCATTAAATTAACCTTTGTGAAAATAAATAAAATTATAATAATTAGATAACAAAATTAATACTATTCATATGTTAAAATGATGGTTATGATGATGATATAAGGTTTTCAGGCACTTAAATATGGTGGTATAGATCCCTTCGCCTGTGATGGAATAAAATAATAATAAGATAATAATAATACGATAACAATTAGATAATAATAATAATACGATTACAATTAGATAATAATAAAACGTTGTAGATTACACGACACAATATAATAATTTGGATGATTTAATGATTAGAGGTAGAGAGAAAAGAAGTAGAAAGATTTAAAAAATCTTTTGTGGGATCTAATAGAACGAATCGTGGGAGGGAATTCCATAGGGTGGTACCGGAATTTTTAAGCTCTAGAATTTAAGGAAGTTTTACTAGGGTTCCGGGAGATAAGGTTGGAGCAATTTGGTCACAAAGAGAAGGTAATATTTTTCGCTTTTTAATTAGATCAGAGATATAGCTAGAGGTAAAAGGTAAACAGTTGAATATCATCAGCAGAAATATGGTAGTGTATATTTGGAAAGTTCTAAATTAGATCAGCAATAGGGCAGATATATATAGAAAAGAGGGTTGGACCTAAAACGGATCCCTGGGAAATACTGTGGTTAAGCGGAGAAAAAGGCGAATAAGATTTTTAAATCATAATAGAGATATTGCAGTTTGTTAGATATGAAGTAAACCATTTTAATGCTAAACCAGATATACCCATTATAATAAGCCGCGAGATTAATAGTTTATGGTCCAGGGTGTCAAAAGCAGATGAGAGGTCAAGTAGGATTAGATGGCAACATGTGTTGCTATTTAAGGTAGACATATTATGTCAGTAATACAGGAAAGAGCTGTTTCGGTCGAAGGATCTTTACGAAAAGCGTTTTGAAACGGGTCGAAAAGATTATTTTTATATATAGGGGAAATAAGTTGTTTGGAGAAAATTTTGTATAATATTTTACTTAATAAAGGTAGGTGGGAAATGGAGCGATATTTTCTAAGGGAGTTTGGGTCAAGTTTTTATTTTTTTAGAATAGGAGATATTATGGTAGTCTTGAGGCAGGGTGAAACCTAACCAGAATTTAGCGAGAATAATATCCAAAAAAAAGGAGAAAATAATGGTGAAAGTTTATGATATAATGAGATAGGTTGGGGATCAGTGGAGGAGGTACAGTGAATTTCATAAGTAGATCATTTACTTCATACAGTGAAGGGATAGTGAATATACTTAATGAGTCAATGGGATGGGTAATATAGATGGTAAGATTGAGTATGGATGGAGTAGATACGCACTTCATATTATTAATGTTTGCAATTTCATTTTCAAAGAATTTTTCATAAAGAGAGCATAGTTGAAAATGTGCTGTGTTTGGTAAAATGGGTAAAATATAACACATATATAGTTAATAATTAAATAATAATATTTAATATTTAATTAATATATCGCATAAAATAATAAATATGTATTAAAATATAATATAATATAACTAATTATTTAATATTTGATAACAAACCAATATAATTGAAATTCAAATACTAGTATATTAATTTATATATTTAGTAAATAATAAACCTATACATATAAACTATTTGTGATATCATAATATATATAAAATAAAATTAACAAACCATATAAATAACATTGTAAATGTATTTTTATTCTAAATATTAAACATAAAATAATAGTAATATGAGAATATTATACATTAATTAATAATATGTAATTAATATATAGCATACAAATAATAAATATTTATTATTTTTATTAATTAAATATTAAATATTATTATTTAATGTTTAATATTTTCATATTATATTAATATTATTATATGATAAATAATGTTATAATATTGGCTTAATATTTAATAACTAACAATTTCAATATAATATACATGTAGTAAGCTTAAAAAATAACAAAGTGTCATAAATAAATTAAAATATTTAATATAAAATGAATACTAAATAATAATATAAAATAAATATCATAAAAATAATAAATGTTTATTTTATTTATAATATAATATAACTAATTATATAATATTCTATAACAAACCTATATAACTAAGATTCAGGGATTAGTACATTATTTTATATAATTATCCAATAATAAACCTATACATATAAACAAATTATGATATCATAATACATACAAATTAAAATTAACAAACAATAAAAATAACATTGTAGATTTATATTCCAAATATTCCAAATTATTTAAATATTCATTATTATATAATTATTTCAAATAAATTTTATTATAGACAATGTAAATTTCTTAAATTACCATTAAATTGACTATTTTGAAAATTAACCTTTGTGAAAATAAATAAAATTATAATAATTAGATAACAAAATTAATACTATTCATATGTTAAAATGATGATGATATAAGGTTTATCAGGCACTCAAATATGGTGGTATAGACCCCTTCGCCTGTAATGGAATAAAATAATAATAAGATAATAATAATACGATAACAATTAGATAATAATAATAATACGATTACAATTAGATAATAATAATACGTTGTAGATTACACGACACAATATAATAATTTGGATGATTTAATGATTAGAGGTAGAGAGAAAAGAAGTAAAAAGATTTAAAAAATCTTTTGTGGGATCTAATAGAACGAATCGTGGGAGGGAATTCCATAGGGTGGTACCGGAATTTGTAAGCTCTAGAATTTAAGGAAGTTTTACTAGGGTTCCGGGAGATAAGGATAGGAGCAATTTGGTAACAAAGAGAAGGTAATATTTTTCGCTTTTTAATTAGATCAGAGATATAGCTAGAGGTAAAAGGTAAACAGTTGAATATCATCAGCAGAAATATGGTAGTGTATATTTGGAAAGTTCTAAATTAGATCAGCAATAGGGCAGATATATATAGAAAAGAGGGTTGGACCTAAAACGGATCCCTGGGAAATACTGTGGTTAAGCGGAGAAAAAGGCGAATAAGATTTTTAAATCATAATAGAGATATTGCAGTTTGTTAGATATGAAGTAAACCATTTTAATGCTAAACCAGATATACCCATTATAATAAGCCGCGAGATTAATAGTTTATGGTCCAGGGTGTCAAAAGCAGATGAGAGGTCAAGTAGGATTAGATGGCAACATGTGTTGCTATTTAAGGTAGACATATTATGTCAGTAATACAGGAAAGAGCTGTTTCGGTCGAAGGATCTTTACGAAAAGCGTTTTGAAACGGGTCGAAAAGATTATTTTTATATATAGGGGAAATAAGTTGTTTGGAGAAAATTTTGTATAATATTTTACTTAATAAAGGTAGGTGGGAAATGGAGCGATATTTTCTAAGGGAGTTTGGGTCAAGTTTTTATTTTTTTAGAATAGGAGATATTATGGTAGTCTTGAGGCAGGGTGAAACCTAACCAGAATTTAGCTATAATAATATCCAAAAAAAGGAGAAAATAATGGTGAAAGTTTATGATATAATGAGATAGGTTGGGGATCAGTGGAGGAGGTACAGTGAATTTCATAAGTAGATCATTTACTTCATACAGTGAAGGGATAGTGAATATACTTAATGAGTCAATGGGATGGGTAATATAGATGGTAAGATTGAGTATGGATGGAGTAGATACGCACTTAATATTATTAATGTTTGCAATTTTATTTTCAAAGAATATTTCATAAAGAGAGCATAATTGAAAATGTGCTGTGTTTGGTAAAATGGGTAAAATATAACACATATATAGTTAATAATTAAATAATAATATTTAATATTTAATTAATATATCGCATAAAATAATAAATATTTATGAAAATATAATATATTATAACTATATAATATAATTATAACTATATAATTATAATTATATATTATTTTATAACAAACCAACATAATTGAAATTCAAATACTAGTATATTAATTTATATATTTAGTAAATAATAAACCTATACATATAAACTATTTGTGATATCATAATATATATAAAATAAAATTAACAAACCATATAAATAACATTGTAAATGTATTTTTATTCTAAATATTAAACATAAAATAATAGTAATATGAGAATATTATACATTAATTAATAATATGTAATTAATATATAGCATACAAATAATAAATATTTATTATTTTTATTAATTAAATATTAAATATTATTATTTAATGTTTAATATTTTCATATTATATTAATATTATTATATGATAAATAATGTTATAATACTGGCTTAATATTTAATAACTAACAATTTCAATGTAATATACATGTAGTAAGCTTAAAAAATAACAAAGTGTCATAAATAAATTAAAATATTTAATATAAAATGAATACTAAATAATAATATAAAATAAATATCATAAAAATAATAAATGTTTATTTTATTTATAATATAATTATAACTAATTATATAATATTCTATAACAAACCTATATAACTAAGATTCAGGGATTAGTACATTATTTTATATAATTATCCAATAATAAACCTATACATATAAACAAATTATGATATCATAATACATACAAATTAAAATTAACAAACAATAAAAATAACATTGTAGATTTATATTCCAAATATTCCAAATTATTTAAATATTCATTATTATATAATTATTTCAAATAAATTTTATTATAGACAATGTAAATTTCTTAAATTACCATTAAATTGACTATTTTGAAAATTAACCTTTGTGAAAATAAATAAAATTATAATAATTAGATAACAAAATTAATACTATTCATATGTTAAAATGATGATGATATAAGGTTTATCAGGCACTCAAATATGGTGGTATAGACCCCTTCGCCTGTAATGGAATAAAATAATAATAAGATAATAATAATACGATAACAATTAGATAATAATAATAATACGATTACAATTAGATAATAATAATACGTTGTAGATTACACGACACAATATAATAATTTGGATGATTTAATGATTAGAGGTAGAGAGAAAAGAAGTAAAAAGATTTAAAAAATCTTTTGTGGGATCTAATAGAACGAATCGTGGGAGGGAATTCCATAGGGTGGTACCGGAATTTGTAAGCTCTAGAATTTAAGGAAGTTTTACTAGGGTTCCGGGAGATAAGGATAGGAGCAATTTGGTAACAAAGAGAAGGTAATATTTTTCGCTTTTTAATTAGATCAGAGATATAGCTAGAGGTAAAAGGTAAACAGTTGAATATCATCAGCAGAAATATGGTAGTGTATATTTGGAAAGTTCTAAATTAGATCAGCAATAGGGCAGATATATATAGAAAAGAGGGATGGACCTAAAACGGATCCCTGAGGAATACTGTGGTTAAGCGGAGAAAAAGGCGATTAAGATTTTTCAATTATAATAGAGATATTGCAGTTTGTTAGATATGAAGTAAACCATTTAAATTCTAAACCAGATATACCCATTATAATAAGCCGCGAGATTAATATGTTATGGTCCAGGGTGTCAATAGCAGATGAGAGATCAAGTAGGATTAGCTGGCAACATTTGTTGCTATTTAAGGTAGAAAATATTGTGTCAGTAATACAAAAGAGAGCTGTTTGGGTCGAATGATCATTACGAAAAGCGGTTTGAAACGGGTCGAAAAGATTATTATTATATATAGGGGAAATAAGTTGTTTGGAGAAAATTCTTTATAATATTTTACTTAATAAAGGTAGGTGGGAAATGTAGCGATATTTTCTAAGGGAGTTTGGGTCAAGTTTTTATTTTTTTAGAATAGGAGATATTATGGTTGTCTTGAGGCAGGGTGAAACCTAACCAGAATTTAGCGAGAATAATATCCAAAAAAAAGGAGAAAATAATGGTGAAAGTTTATGATATAATGAGATAGGTTGGGGATCAGTGGAGGAGGTACAGTGAATTTCATAAGTAGATCATTTACTTCATACAGTGAAGGGATAGTGAATATACTTAATGAGTCAATGGGATGGGTAATATAGATGGTAAGATTGAGTATGGATGGAGTAGATACGCACTTCATATTATTAATGTTTGCAATTTTATTTTCAAAGAATATTTCATAAAGAGAGCATAATTGAAAATGTGCTGTGTTTGGTAAAATGGGTAAAATATAACACATATATAGTTAATAATTAAATAATAATATTTAATATTTAATTAATATATCGCATAAAATAATAAATATTTATGAAAATATAATATATTATAACTATATAATATAATTATAACTATATAATTATAATTATATATTATTTTATAACAAACCAACATAATTGAAATTCAAATACTAGTATATTAATTTATATATTTAGTAAATAATAAACCTATACATATAAACTATTTGTGATATCATAATATATATAAAATAAAATTAACAAACCATATAAATAACATTGTAAATGTATTTTTATTCTAAATATTAAACATAAAATAATAGTAATATGAGAATATTATACATTAATTAATAATATGTAATTAATATATAGCATACAAATAATAAATATTTATTATTTTTATTAATTAAATATTAAATATTATTATTTAATGTTTAATATTTTCATATTATATTAATATTATTATATGATAAATAATGTTATAATACTGGCTTAATATTTAATAACTAACAATTTCAATGTAATATACATGTAGTAAGCTTAAAAAATAACAAAGTGTCATAAATAAATTAAAATATTTAATATAAAATGAATACTAAATAATAATATAAAATAAATATCATAAAAATAATAAATGTTTATTTTATTTATAATATAATTATAACTAATTATATAATATTCTATAACAAACCTATATAACTAAGATTCAGGGATTAGTACATTATTTTATATAATTATCCAATAATAAACCTATACATATAAACAAATTATGATATCATAATACATACAAATTAAAATTAACAAACAATAAAAATAACATTGTAGATTTATATTCCAAATATTCCAAATTATTTAAATATTCATTATTATATAATTATTTCAAATAAATTTTATTATAGACAATGTAAATTTCTTAAATTACCATTAAATTGACTATTTTGAAAATTAACCTTTGTGAAAATAAATAAAATTATAATAATTAGATAACAAAATTAATACTATTCATATGTTAAAATGATGATGATATAAGGTTTATCAGGCACTCAAATATGGTGGTATAGACCCCTTCGCCTGTAATGGAATAAAATAATAATAAGATAATAATAATACGATAACAATTAGATAATAATAATAATACGATTACAATTAGATAATAATAATACGTTGTAGATTACACGACACAATATAATAATTTGGATGATTTAATGATTAGAGGTAGAGAGAAAAGAAGTAAAAAGATTTAAAAAATCTTTTGTGGGATCTAATAGAACGAATCGTGGGAGGGAATTCCATAGGGTGGTACCGGAATTTGTAAGCTCTAGAATTTAAGGAAGTTTTACTAGGGTTCCGGGAGATAAGGATAGGAGCAATTTGGTAACAAAGAGAAGGTAATATTTTTCGCTTTTTAATTAGATCAGAGATATAGCTAGAGGTAAAAGGTAAACAGTTGAATATCATCAGCAGAAATATGGTAGTGTATATTTGGAAAGTTCTAAATTAGATCAGCAATAGGGCAGATATATATAGAAAAGAGGGATGGACCTAAAACGGATCCCTGAGGAATACTGTGGTTAAGCGGAGAAAAAGGCGATTAAGATTTTTCAATTATAATAGAGATATTGCAGTTTGTTAGATATGAAGTAAACCATTTAAATTCTAAACCAGATATACCCATTATAATAAGCCGCGAGATTAATATGTTATGGTCCAGGGTGTCAATAGCAGATGAGAGATCAAGTAGGATTAGCTGGCAACATTTGTTGCTATTTAAGGTAGAAAATATTGTGTCAGTAATACAAAAGAGAGCTGTTTGGGTCGAATGATCATTACGAAAAGCGGTTTGAAACGGGTCGAAAAGATTATTATTATATATAGGGGAAATAAGTTGTTTGGAGAAAATTCTTTATAATATTTTACTTAATAAAGGTAGGTGGGAAATGTAGCGATATTTTCTAAGGGAGTTTGGGTCAAGTTTTTATTTTTTTAGAATAGGAGATATTATGGTTGTCTTGAGGCAGGGTGAAACCTAACCAGAATTTAGCGAGAATAATATCCAAAAAAAAGGAGAAAATAATGGTGAAAGTTTATGATATAATGAGATAGGTTGGGGATCAGTGGAGGAGGTACAGTGAATTTCATGAGTAGATCATTTACTTCATACAGTGAAGGGATAGTGAATATACTTAATGAGTCAATATGATGGGTAATATAGATGGTAAGATTGAGTATGGATGGAGTAGATACGCACTTCATATTATTAATGTTTGCAATTTTATTTTCAAAGAATATTTCATAAAGAGAGCATAATTGAAAATGTGCTGTGTTTGGTAAAATGGGTAAAATATAACACATATATAGTTAATAATTAAATAATAATATTTAATATTTAATTAATATATCGCATAAAATAATAAATATTTATGAAAATATAATATATTATAACTATATAATATAATTATAACTATATAATTATAATTATATATTATTTTATAACAAACCAACATAATTGAAATTCAAATACTAGTATATTAATTTATATATTTAGTAAATAATAAACCTATACATATAAACTATTTGTGATATCATAATATATATAAAATAAAATTAACAAACCATATAAATAACATTGTAAATGTATTTTTATTCTAAATATTAAACATAAAATAATAGTAATATGAGAATATTATACATTAATTAATAATATGTAATTAATATATAGCATACAAATAATAAATATTTATTATTTTTATTAATTAAATATTAAATATTATTATTTAATGTTTAATATTTTCATATTATATTAATATTATTATATGATAAATAATGTTATAATACTGGCTTAATATTTAATAACTAACAATTTCAATGTAATATACATGTAGTAAGCTTAAAAAATAACAAAGTGTCATAAATAAATTAAAATATTTAATATAAAATGAATACTAAATAATAATATAAAATAAATATCATAAAAATAATAAATGTTTATTTTATTTATAATATAATTATAACTAATTATATAATATTCTATAACAAACCTATATAACTAAGATTCAGGGATTAGTACATTATTTTATATAATTATCCAATAATAAACCTATACATATAAACAAATTATGATATCATAATACATACAAATTAAAATTAACAAACAATAAAAATAACATTGTAGATTTATATTCCAAATATTCCAAATTATTTAAATATTCATTATTATATAATTATTTCAAATAAATTTTATTATAGACAATGTAAATTTCTTAAATTACCATTAAATTGACTATTTTGAAAATTAACCTTTGTGAAAATAAATAAAATTATAATAATTAGATAACAAAATTAATACTATTCATATGTTAAAATGATGATGATATAAGGTTTATCAGGCACTCAAATATGGTGGTATAGACCCCTTCACCTGTAATGGAATAAAATAATAATAAGATAATAATAATACGATAACAATTAGATAATAATAATAATACGATTACAATTAGATAATAATAATACGTTGTAGATTACACGACACAATATAATAATTTGGATGATTTAATGATTAGAGGTAGAGAGAAAAGAAGTAGAAAGATTTAAAAAATCTTTTGTGGGATCTAATAGAACGAATCGTGGGAGGGAATTCCATAGGGTGGTACCGGAATTTTTAAGCTCTAGAATTTAAGGAAGTTTTACTAGGGTTCCGGGAGATAAGGATAGGAGCAATTTGGTAACAAAGAGAAGGTAATATTTTTCGCTTTTTAATTAGATCAGAGATATAGCTAGAGGTAAAAGGTAAACAGTTGAATATCATCAGCAGAAATATGGTAGTGTATATTTGGAAAGTTCTAAATTAGATCAGCAATAGGGCAGATATATATAGAAAAGAGGGATGGACCTAAAACGGATCCCTGAGGAATACTGTGGTTAAGCGGAGAAAAAGGCGATTAAGATTTTTCAATTATAATAGAGATATTGCAGTTTGTTAGATATGAAGTAAACCATTTAAATTCTAAACCAGATATACCCATTATAATAAGCCGCGAGATTAATATGTTATGGTCCAGGGTGTCAATAGCAGATGAGAGATCAAGTAGGATTAGCTGGCAACATTTGTTGCTATTTAAGGTAGAAAATATTGTGTCAGTAATACAAAAGAGAGCTGTTTGGGTCGAATGATCATTACGAAAAGCGGTTTGAAACGGGTCGAAAAGATTATTATTATATATAGGGGAAATAAGTTGTTTGGAGAAAATTCTTTATAATATTTTACTTAATAAAGGTAGGTGGGAAATGGAGCGATATTTTCTAAGGGAGTTTGGGTCAAGTTTTTATTTTTTTAGAATAGGAGATATTATGGTTGTCTTGAGGCAGGGTGAAACCTAACCAGAATTTAGCGAGAATAATATCCAAAAAAAAGGAGAAAATAATGGTGAAAGTTTATGATATAATGAGATAGGTTGGGGATCAGTGGAGGAGGTACAGTGAATTTCATAAGTAGATCATTTACTTCATACAGTGAAGGGATAGTGAATGTACTTAATGAGTCAATGGGATGGGTAATATAGATGGTAAGATTGAGTATGGATGGAGTAGATACGCACTTCATATTATTAATGTTTGCAATTTTATTTTCAAAGAATATTTCATAAAGAGAGCATAATTGAAAATGTGCTGTGTTTGGTAAAATGGGTAAAATATAACACATATATAGTTAATAATTAAATAATAATATTTAATATTTAATTAATATATCGCATAAAATAATAAATATTTATGAAAATATAATATATTATAACTATATAATATAATTATAACTATATAATTATAATTATATATTATTTTATAACAAACCAACATAATTGAAATTCAAATACTAGTATATTAATTTATATATTTAGTAAATAATAAACCTATACATATAAACTATTTGTGATATCATAATATATATAAAATAAAATTAACAAACCATATAAATAACATTGTAAATGTATTTTTATTCTAAATATTAAACATAAAATAATAGTAATATGAGAATATTATACATTAATTAATAATATGTAATTAATATATAGCATACAAATAATAAATATTTATTATTTTTATTAATTAAATATTAAATATTATTATTTAATGTTTAATATTTTCATATTATATTAATATTATTATATGATAAATAATGTTATAATACTGGCTTAATATTTAATAACTAACAATTTCAATGTAATATACATGTAGTAAGCTTAAAAAATAACAAAGTGTCATAAATAAATTAAAATATTTAATATAAAATGAATACTAAATAATAATATAAAATAAATATCATAAAAATAATAAATGTTTATTTTATTTATAATATAATATAACTAATTATATAATATTCTATAACAAACCTATATAACTAAGATTCAGGGATTAGTACATTATTTTATATAATTATCCAATAATAAACCTATACATATAAACAAATTATGATATCATAATACATACAAATTAAAATTAACAAACAATAAAAATAACATTGTAGATTTATATTCCAAATATTCCAAATTATTTAAATATTCATTATTATATAATTATTTCAAATAAATTTTATTATAGACAATGTAAATTTCTTAAATTACCATTAAATTGACTATTTTGAAAATTAACCTTTGTGAAAATAAATAAAATTATAATAATTAGATAACAAAATTAATACTATTCATATGTTAAAATGATGATGATATAAGGTTTATCAGGCACTCAAATATGGTGGTATAGACCCCTTCGCCTGTAATGGAATAAAATAATAATAAGATAATAATAATACGATAACAATTAGATAATAATAATAATACGATTACAATTAGATAATAATAATACGTTGTAGATTACACGACACAATATAATAATTTGGATGATTTAATGATTAGAGGTAGAGAGAAAAGAAGTAGAAAGATTTAAAAAATCTTTTGTGGGATCTAATAGAACGAATCGTGGGAAGGAATTCCATAGGGTGGTACCGGAATTTTTAAGCTCTAGAATTTAAGGAAGTTTTACTAGTATTCCGGGAGATAAGGTTGGAGCAATTTGGTCACAAAGAGAAGATAATATTTTTCACTTTTTAATTAGATGAGAGATATAGCTAGGGGTAAAAGGTAAACAGTTGAATATCATCAGCACAAATATGGTAGTGTATATTTAGAAAGTTCTAAATTAGATCAGCAATATGGCAGATACATATAGAAAAGAGGGATGGACCTAAAACGGATCCCTGGGGAATACTGTGGTTAAGCGGAGAAAAAGGCGAGTAAGATTTTTTAATCATAATAGAGATATTGCAGTTTGTTAGATATGAAGTAAACTATTTTAATGCTAAACCAGATATACCCATTATAATAAGCCGCGAGATTAATAGTTTATGGTTCAGGGTGTCAAAAGCAGATGAGAGGTCAGAGTAGGATTAGCTGGCAACATTTGTTGCTATTTAAGGTAGAAAATATTGTGTCAGTAATACAAAAGAGAGCTGTTTGGGTCGAATGATCATTACGAAAAGCCGTTTGAAACGGGTCGAAAAGATTATTATTATATATAGGGGAAATAAGTTGTTTGGAGAAAATTCTTTATAATATTTTACTTAATAAAGGTAGGTGGGAGATCGGGTGATAATTTCTAAGGGAGTATGGGTCAAGGTTTTATTTTTTTAGAATAGGAGATATTATGGCAGTCTTGAGGCAGGGTGAAACCTAACCAGAATTTAGCGAGAATAATATCCAAAAAAAAGGAGAAAATAATGGTGAAAGTTTATGATATAATGAGATAGGTAGGGGATGTGTGGATGAGGTACAGTGATATTTCATAAGTAGATCATTTACTTCATACAGTGAAGGTATAGTGAATATACTTAATGAGTCAATGGGATGGGTAATATAGATGGTAAGATTGAGTATGAATGGAGTAGATACGCACTTAATATTATCTGCAATTTTATTTCCAAATAATTTTTCATAAAGAGAGCATAGTTGACAATTTGCTGTGTTTGGTAAAATGGTTAAAATATAACATATATATATATTTAATAATTAAATAATAATATTTAATATTTAATTAATATATCGCATAAAATAATAAATATTTATGAATTAAATATAACTAATTATATAATATTTTATAACAAACCTATATAATTACAATTCTATTAGTATTAGTATTAGTACATTATTCTATATAATTATCCAATAATAAACATATACATATAAACACATTATGATATCATAATTAATTTAATACATAAAAATTAAAATTAACAAACCATAAAAATAATATTGTAAATGTATGTTCTAAATATTAAAAATTAATCAAATATTCATCATTATCTAATTATTTCTAATACATTTTATTATAGATAATTTATAAAATTGCAATGTATGTAAATTTCTAAAATTAACATTACATAATATTGACTATTTTGAAAATTAACTTTTGTGAAAATAAATAAAATTTTAATAATTAGATACAAAAATTAACACTATTCATATGTTGAAATGATGATGCTGATGATGATTATGATAATGATATAAGGTTTATTAGGCACTCAAATATGGTCGTATAGACCCCCTCACCTGTGCGGGAATAAGATAATAATAAGATAATAATAATACGATTACAATTAGATAATATTAATACGTTGTAAATAAAACGACACAATAATAATAATTTGGATAATTTAATGATTAGAGGTAGAGAGAAAAGAAGTAGAAAGATTTATAAAATCTGTTGTGAGATCTAATAACAAATGGTAGGAGGGAGGTAGTTCCATATGGTGGGACCGGAATTGTATTAAGATCTAATTAAATAATAATATTTAATATTAAATTAATATATCTCATAAAATAATAAATATTTATAAAAAATATAATAGAATATAATTAATTATATATTATTTTATAACAAACCAATATAATTGAAATTCAAATACTAGTACATTAATTTATATATTTATCAAATAATAAACCTATACATATAAACTATTTATGATATCATAATACATATAAAATAAAATTAACAAACCATATAAATAACATTGTAGATATATTTGTATTCTAAATATTAAACATAAAATAATATGAAAATAATATGAAAATATTATATTACTATTATTATATGATAAATAATATTATAATATTGGCTTAATATTTAATAACTAACAATTTCAATGTAATATAAATGTAGTAAGCTTAACAAATAACAAAGTGTTATAAATAAAATTAAAAATATTTAATATATAACTTAAAAATATATACATATAAAATATAAATATATAAAATATATATATATATAAAATATATATAACCTGAAAATAATATATATTTATGACAATATAATAGAATATAACTAATTATGTAATATTTGATAACAAAACAATATAATTAATATTCATGAAGTAGTACACTATGTTATATAATTATCCAATAATAATATTAATTAAAAATAATATTATAATATTTATTATATTATTACTAAATAACAATAATTATAATAATAATAATAATAATAATAATAATACTACTACTACAATAATTTTACAATTATTTTAATATCTCTTGGATAAGTTAAATGCATGAATTCAGTTTCTACAAAACAATTATATATATAGTATATTGTTTAACTAATGATAAACAAATATAAATATATTTAAATAATGAAGAAAAGGTCTAACCATTAATTGCCATGTTAGAAAGTCCCTGGAATATGCCAATACCGATTCCTAAATATTGATTTTGTTTCGATGACTTCTCAATCTCCTGATTATATAAACTGTAATAATGAATTAAGATATTATATTTATATATAATATTTGCTATCATCGAAGTAAAATTCTTGACTGAATCAAAAAATATATATTTATGAATATAATATATTTTATAGTCTACTTCTTTAAATAATTTCAATAAATAAATATGATTTTAATGGACTTAAATATTATTTAAAGTTATTGTTATGTTATTTTGGTGGAGTTATCCCATCCAGGAACTTGGATGAATTTGTATCTAATATTCCTTCGAAGCCACACTCATGTTAAGGCATCTATTATTTAAAGAAAACCGATCATTTTTTATATATAATTGTATACACATAATATAAAATCACTTCTAAATATTATTTTAAGATGTATTTTATTGGTTTGGACGGGGATAGAACTTGTATCCTACTGCTTGTGTATCTGACGCTTAGTAAAGAGGCAGTTTTGAAAAAATGTAAATATAATTTTAAAATATATTATTCTAAAATAATAAATTATATTTATTTTATAATGTTCCTATTATTGAAAATATTTCATTAATCGAATTAAAATACCTTTTTATTAATAATTCACTAATAACTTGAATTGAAATTTTATTTTTCACGATATTAACATTTTTTTTGATGTTTACATGTAAAGTTAACGTATTTTGCCCTTCCTTTTAAATGTATATATCATACAAATATTAATACTACTATGGAATTACCATGGGCTTACTATATAATATCTATATAAAGTGAATGATACCTTCTAATATAGTATAAAATACAGTATGATATATATATAAATATATATTATTATGTAGCATGTATACGTCCTGTAGGTTGGTATAAACCTAATCTCTGTAGACTCCATGGCAAAAGCTCGAACAGTTCTTACATTACCGATAGCTTCATCTGCTACCGAGGTAGCCTTAGCTACCTATATGTGCGTAAGTGTATGTGTATGTGTGTGTATGTGTGTGTAGGTTACTGAGAATGTACGTTAGGGTAGGTGACAGTCGCGGATAAGGACACTTTGAGATATGTGTTAATGATAATAATGTTAGAGTGATGATATAGATACAATTATTGTTTACTATGGTTGTTTTCACATGGCGCACTGAATTACCCAGTTGGGTTGATTGTTACGTTACACTGTCTACTAGACAGTGTCTAGGTAATAAGCATGTTTTCACACGGCATATTAACCAGTAGTGCTTATAGGAGTAGCAGTGTTAGTAGAATATCAGTATCTGTACTGGTAACAGTAGAAGTAGAAGTAGAAGTAGAAGTAGAAGTAGAAGTAGAAGTAGAAGTAGAAATAGAAGTAGTAGTAGTAGTAGTATAAGTAGAAGTAGAAGTAGAAGTAGAAGTAGAAGTAGTAGTAGTAGCAGTAGTAGTAGTAGTAGCAGTAGAAGTAGTAGTAGTAGTAGTAGTAGCAGTACTGGTAGCAGTAGCAGTAGCAGTACTGGTAGCAGTAGCAGTAGCAGTAGTAGTAGCAGTAGCAGTAACAGTACTGGTAGCAGTGCTGACCTGAGCCTGAGAGGAAGAGGACATCTTACGAAGGTAGCCTCCGATAACAGTACCGACCCCAATCAACATGGGCAGCGTAATGCCCAGGACACCGGTCAACAGGGGAGAGATCGTGTACAAGGCGTACGTTGAACCTATTACCTGGCAGCAGGGGGGTTCAGAGGTTAGAGTGGGCGTAAGGGTGGCATCTTACGGGTTTGTGTAACCACGCGAACGTAAGTAGTCAAGGGATGGCAGGATAGTTTGTTAAAGTGTTTAATGGTTTAAAGATAGATATTAAGCTTATTGAAAAGCTGCGACCACTAGTGGTCATCGGTTCTATCACCACTAGTGGTCATCAGTGCTAATGCCACTAGTGGTCATCGGTGCTAATGCCACTAGCGGTCATCGGTGCTAATGCCACTAGCGGAGTAACGCCGTATATAGCTAGCGAGCCTACAATGTAGGTAACCTACAGGTATGTAACCTGGGTGACGCAGCGAAGCCCTTGAGACACTCCGAGTTTGAATGAACTCTTGAAGTCTTGCACGTCGGTTGTCAGTCTGCGGAGGTGTCAGATAGAGAGATTGGCGGGTGTCGAGAATGTGGCATGTCAAGTTACGTGGGTCAACGATGTTATATAGTGTGATACGGGTCGCATTATATTATCAACATTCTTGACATTATGACGATGATGATGATGATGATGATGATGATAATTTTAACATTAATTTAACTATAAAATTCTTAGTGTGACAATAATAGTTACAATAAAAGTAATAAAAGTCATAATAGTACAGACACATGTACAACCTGGCGAAAACGAATATAATTGCAGTTAATATATCGTGAACAAGGAGGTCATTATTTAGTTTGTGTTTGAAGGTAGTAGTTAATAGTGTTAAGGAAACATGGGTAAATATGTTCAAATAGCGCGATGCAGGCAAACTGTGTAATATAGTGACATGGATCAATAGTATTGGATAGAGTGACACATGTCCAAAGTGCTGGATAGAGTGACGCGTGTCCACAGTGTCAGATAGAGTGACACATATAATAGTGTCAGATTGAGTGACGTGTATTAACAGTATCATAATGGTGGTTAAATTAGACGCATGCTTTACAGACATGTAAACAGTATTAGGTAATGGTGTTTGTAATGGTGTGTGTGTATTACTTCAGCTGATGTGTGTGTGTGGGAGTGTGTGTGAGTGTGACACTCCCTTACTTATGTGCATGTGTGTGTATGTATGTATGTGTGTGTCTGTACTTATGTGTGTGTGCTTATGCATGCTTATGTGTGCATGTTGCTGTTATTGTTGAAAGTATCTATTTAGACACATCATAATAGTAATAATTCTATAATGTGTACTTTTCAAACAATAGATATCAAACAATAGATACAAACGGTGAATAAAGATGTTACACATATTGTAGTGTATCATTAGGATAGAAATAATAACGATGCGAAACAAGGAGATAGTTTTACATTCTATGTGAAGGGGGGTAGTTTGGGGTAGTTTGTTACATCAAATTAATGATGAGGAACTATATTTTTTCCTCTCGTATTTGATCCAATGAGTAATTTAATGAAATTGGTATTTCATATTAAAGTCTTCAGTGTATGTGTGCTATGTGTGCATTTGTATGTGCCTTAGGCTTATGTGTGTACTTATGTGTACTTATGTGTGTACTTATGTGTGTACTTATGTGTGTATTTATGTGTGTATTTATGTGTGTACTTATGTGTGTACTTATGTGTGTACTTATGTGTGTACTTATGTGTGTACTTATGTGTGTACTTATGTGTGTACTACACTTCTGTATATCATGCCCGTTACTGATAAGTATATGTATGTAGGTGTGTATGTATGTTTGTGTTTAGATATGTGTGTATGTTTGTGTTTAGGTATGTATGTATGTTTATGTTTAGATATGTATGTATGGTTGTGTTTAGATATATGTGTATGTATGTGCGTCTATACTATTCATATATGCTAAAACTTACCCATTTCACATCCATTGTATTGTGGTGATTTAATGAACTGCATATTATTATTAAATAGTTGTATACTTTTGTTATTTACTGCGTTTTCTAATTTAGCAAAATTTTATTTAGTTTTAATATTTAACTCGTTATAATTTTAATTGATATTACATAATAATATTAAATAAATGCATATTACATAATAAATGCATAGTTATATGTACAATGAACGTTAAACATTGTATGTACAATTGTATTATGTATTAAATTAAACATGTGAAAAAGAATGCGTTGTTATTTTTAAAAACTACACCAACTTAACTCTGAAATGTCTAGTGTAAATGTTATTGTGCATATGACAAGTGTATTTAATAACATATACTAGTGTATGTGTGTGTGTATGTGTGTGTATGTGTGTGTGTATGTGTGTGTGCGTGGGTGTGTGCGTATGTGTATATGTGTGTCACTAGCAGAGTTTATACTGTATAGAGTGAGTTAGGATGTGTTTTTGGTCAACCACTAGTGGTGCACACACTAGTAATAAGTGCAAGTATGTATGTATGTATACTTATACTTGTAATGTATACATTATATGTATTACATATATATATATATATATATATATATATATATATATATATATATCTTTCAGATTTATTAAAAATATAATTATATCAATTAGCCAACCATTGACTATATTAATCAATAACATATTTTTACAGGGTATATTTCCTAATTGTTTGAATATTATGTCTTTTGACAATATTATATTCTATAAAACTTGTAAAATTATGTATAAAGTATTTATAAATGACTGTCATATCAATATACAAAATATGTTTCAATTAACATTAAATAAATATTCAATGCGCAATACTAATACATTCATTTTACCTATGATCGATAATAATACTAAAAAATTCCATACAGTTTATTACGGACCGGTAAGCTGGAACAGCATTCCATCACCAATACGACGAAGTAAATGTTTATCTTTATTTTTAAAACGATTAAAATATGAATTAATATTTATATGAAATATCCTAATATATTGAGTTTATTAAAAATTGATTTTATTTAAATTTTGTTTTTTCTTGTGTTTTTTGTTTTATATTTATTTTTGTTAGAGGCTATATATTTTTTATATTGTTTATATATATATGTATAATTCGATTTGTATATTAAAGTGGAGAGCGGCATGTGTGTGGTGGATACTTGGTGATAGGTCTACGGGGGTAGGGAGCTATCTTGTGCCTATCTTGTGGCAGAATGTAGGCACCCAAGACATAGGATTTGGTGAACCATTTACCTAAAAGCTGAAACGTCATCAAGTCATTTGACACATATATGTCTATCTCTTAGTGATATATAATATCTATATTCATGAGCCTCTAACCTACAACCTACAATTTATTGAATATGTTGTTTGTTTATTGTTTATATTTGTTTTTTTCTCTATCTGGTGTATAATTCATATAAGTCTTAAAAAAGACTTCTTTATATGCCTTAAATGAGCTATTTTTATTATATTCGCAAATAATTGTTTATTATATATATATTATTCAAACTGTTTCTTTAAAAAAAATTAATTTCATTTCATTTCATATACATACATATATACATACATACATACATACATGCATACATACATACATACATACACTATCGAGGTACATAAATTCAATTTAATTTTAGATAATAATAAATAAAGGCGCGCATATCTAAAAATAGCAATACCATCACGATTGTGACGTATATTTATGATTCAATATATGGGTGGAGCTTAAAAGTTGTGTTTTGAGAAAATTTGGGAAACTCTAACAACTGCCTTAAGACGTTGCTACTATAGTTTCTACTATAGGGATTTTTTCGTGTGGGGAACAACAATTGTTTTGGAAAAAGATTGATTTTACGCGATTACGAAGCATTTTAATGAAAATAAATATGGAAAAATCAAATTTCTTGATTTTTGAAATAATTATGGCCGTCTGGTTATGTCTATCGATAGTGATTTAACGTTATATGTAGAGTTCATTAATGTCAATAAATTCACATATAACGTTAAATCACTATCGCGAGACATAACCAGACGGCCATAATTTTTTCTAAATTCACTCCAACCTAGACTTATGTATGTATTTATGTGTGTACTTATGTATGTACTTATGTATGTATTTATGTGTGTACTTATGTATGTATTTATGTGTGTACTTATGTGTGTACTTATGTGTGTACTTATGTGTGTACTATACTTCTGTATACCATGCCTGTTACTGATAAGTATATGTATGTGCTTAGATATGTGTGTATGTTTGTGTTTAGATATGTGTGTATGTTTGTGCGTCTATACTATTCATATATGCTAAAACTTACCCATTTCACATACATTGTATTGTGGTGATTTAATGAACTGCATATTATTATTAAATAGTTGTATACTTTTGTGCTTTACTGCGTTTTCTAATTTAGTAAAATTTTATTTTGTTTTAATATTTAATTCGTTATAATTTTAATTGATATTACATAATAATATTAAATAAATGCATATTACATAATAAATGCATAGTTATATGTACAATGAATATTAAACATTGTATATACATGGTATACAATTGTATTATGTATTAAATGAAACATGTGAAAAAGAATGTGTTGTTATTTTTAAAAACTACACCAACTATAACTCTGAAATGTCTAGTGTAAATGTTATTGTGCATATGACAAGTATATTTAATAACATATAATACTAGTGTGTGTGTGTGTGTGTGTGTGTGTGTGTGCGTGGGTGTGTGTATATGTATGTATATGTGTGTCACTAGCAGAGTTTATACTGTATAGAGTGAGTTAGGATGTGTTTTTGGTCAACCACTAGTAATAAGTACAAGTATGTATGTATGTATGTATACTTGTAATGTATAAATTATATGTAATACATACATACATGCATACATACATACACTATCGAGGTACATAATTTCAATTTAATTTTAGATAATAATAAATAAAGGTGCGCATATCTAAAAATAGCAATACCATCTCGATTGTGACGTATATTTATGATTCAATATATGGGCGGAGCTTATTATGCGTGCGTTCAACATAATATGTAGGAGACAGACATATTCGTCTAACTAAAAACACGTTACACCACTAATGGTGTGGTACGAATAAATAGTGCTACCACTATTGGTTCGGTTTTACATGCAGTGAATACAATTGTGTCACCTGCACCACTAGTGGATGACCAAAACACACCCTTAATACCTATTACAAGTAGGTAGGCTCTGCATGCAGCACCCAGTGTAAACTATGCTATTATTCTATGCATTCAAATACTTACATATGAATGCAGTACATATCATGGATGGGGTCAAATACGTATTTGTGTTTGTATTTAAATACACTGATTTGTTGTATTTGTATTTATATTTGTATTTGAATGAAAACTCAGTGATGTATTTGTATTTGTATTCGATCTAATACACTATTTATTTGATGGTTTACAAATACACTATCAAAATAAATATATATAATTATTAAATAGACAAAATATTGTATATAGAATTTAAATAGGTTAGTAAATGTATGTAGTTAATAAATCAACAAGTCATTAATACATACACTTTTATATAGGAAATATAACAACAAATAATATAAATATATAAAGTATTTGGTTACAAGTAATATTGGATGAGGTCATTCTGGACATATAGCAAAGTAATTTCAGATCAAAGGTCTCAGTGTAGAAATAGATAAATTTTTATAAAACATAAAAAAAATATTATTCCATATAACTACTCTTTAATGTGTAACTTAGGGTGTATTTTTGGTCAAACACAGGTGGTGCGCAGTTAGTAGAAACAAATTTCAAGTGTTTTTGGTCAACCACAAGTGCGTGGTTCAATCACTAGTACAAATATGTATATATGTATATATATAAATAAAATGTATTACATATATATATATATATATATGTATATATACTTGTACCAAAGCCCTTGGACCAGTAGGCTTTGCTTGTACTAGTAAATATAATTGAATACATACTTGTATACATATACATATATATATATATGTAAATATAATAATATAATATATATATATTTATATATAATAATAATTATATTAATATAATATATATATATATATATATATATATATATATAATAATAATTATATTATATTAATATAATTATATATAATAATAATTTAAATTATATTAATATAATTATATATATATATTATATATATAATATATATATATATATATATATATATATATATATATATATATATATATATTAATATAATAATTATAATATATTAATATAATTATACATGTATACATACATACATACATACATACATATATACATACATACACGCTCACATACATAACTTCAATTTCATTTTTAATAAACAAAATGCGCGCATACTTAAAAATAGCAATAACGTCACGATTGTGACGTATTTTATGATTCATTTCATGGGGGGAGCTAATTATGCGTGCATTCAAAGCTACATCCAGAGTGCACGCAGTTCGCAAGTGCACTGGTAAGAATAATTAGTACTACCATTTGGATTTTTACATGCAGTGAATACGAGTTTCTCGGCCAACTGCGCTTTGAACACCTGTAGTTGTGGGATCAATGGTTGACCAAAAAAAAACCCTTAGTATCTGTGAAAAAATGGTATCGCAAAACAATCTATAAACCACATAAAAACATGTTTTTATCTATAATTATTACACATATATTATTTGGCATGAAACTTTAAACGCCAATTACTCAATGATAAATTTGTATAGAGTAATAAGGTATGTATGCATTAGAATCGCTAATGAAAAATCTATTGTAGCTTTTTTAATAATTGTTAGTATTATATAGAGAATACAGTTATATGAATAATTGCAAAGAACAATATTATAAAAAAATATTTCAAGTAATTCTAGATTCATTTAAAAAAAATATATATGTAATATAGTATATCTAGAAAATGTATTCTTTGCAAAGATGCATTTATATAATTTGACAACAAAATTGGCTCAATACAATGAATAGTTCTATTGTAAATGTTATTTGAATAACCCTATATATTTCCTATCTACTACATGTCAAATAAACAAAATATCGCTACACTGGGACCGTGCCTTAAAGTATTTATAAATAACATTATTTTAGGTAATAATATTATTAATAAATGTATAGGTAGATATACTCTTAGTATTTATCATATAATAATATTAACAGCTATTCATTTATTAGATCGGTTAATGTGAATATGATATGTATTTTTTTTTTATATTGACAATGATTACGAAGTAATCCAGTAATATTGGATGACTTTATTTAATAGTCAAATATCATTATTTATAGTATTACATTATTAATGTGTATTGTTTAATAAATGTTGTCATGATATATTTGAAATAATACATTTATATTATTTATCTTAATATATATATTATACATAATATCAGAGATATCAGAGATATATGATCATAACTTACACTTAAATATTTTAAGGCTGTGTTTTAGGACGGACACTAGTGGTGCAGTCAAGACACGTGTATTCACTGCATGTAAAACAGAGACTTTTCAAATGGATATAAATTTTAAATGGATATTTATATTTATATTCTGTATGTTAATGTATGCGATTATATATGTGCTTATGTGTATACTAATGTGTGTTTATATGCGCTTACATGTGTTCTCTTAAGTACGTGATTGTTGCGTATGTGTGCGCATGTATTCACTCGTGTAGTTGCCTATGTGCGCGCTTGTACACGTCGGTATGTATGCGCTTATGTATGCGTACATACTCGCTAGCGCGCGTGTGTATGCGATTATGTATACGCTTGTGTGTTTCCTTACGTATGCGATTATGTATACGCTTGTGTGTTTCCTTACGTATGCGCGCGTGTGTATTTGCTTGTGTGTATGTGCGTATGTGTGTACTTATGTATGTGCGTATGTGTGTGTGTGCGTATGTGTATGTATATGTAGGTGTGTATGTGTATGTTACTGTATATAGTGGTACTTACCCAGTACACATATATCAGGGGCTTATTGAACACATCACTGTTTAGTTGTATTGTTTATTTCAATGCATTTTGTTATTGTTATTTATTGAAATTGTGCTAATTTTGATATTTATTTTTCAACATTTTATTTGTTTTTAATAATTTTATTTGTTATGATTTTAATTAATTTTACATAATACAATTAATTAAATACATTATAGAATAATGACATTATTCATCTGTATATTATATATATATAATACTACACTGTATATTATACATGTAGTATGCATAAAATGCATATATCAGTCTTCACAAGTTTACATTTAAAAATTAGGGAAAATTACTTTTTAAAGGATATGAACTTTTTTATTTTTTATTATTTTTTATATAAATCAATAATACTTAGTTTCGTTATATTTACTATTGATTATTTTGTATATAGTACACAATTTTCATATATATATATACATTTATGTAAGTGTTTTTTTGTAATACATAGGGTGCGTTTTTTGTACATACCAACATCCCAACATACCACGTTAGCATGCATTTTTTGTAACATACCAACGTCACAACGTCCCATCTGTATTGATATACATGTAAATGATGATGGCGCATCGGTATGTTCCAACGTCCCATCTACACAATGGAACGATAGTATATTACGGTGCATTTTTCGTAGATATACCAACGTACCATCCGTACTCATTATATGTATAATTGCGGGTATTTCAGATGGTACTTTAGGATGATTGGACGTTAGTACGTTGGGATGTTGGTACGGTGGGATGGTAAGTCGAAAATGTAGTACCAACGTACCATCTGAATTTACATCGAATGAATACAAATGTTGGTATATTACAAATAACGGAGCCTTAAAAAATATATATATAGGAACATTTTGTACAAATCAGTTTATTGACAATGTCCAACTAGAATCAGTGAAAGCGATTTGCTTTATTATATATATATATATATATATATATATATGTGTGTGTGTGTGTGTGTGTGTATTATCGGATGATTACCTGCTAATAAGTTCACCGGTCTTGTGTGAATCGAAGAACTCGATGTCCTGGTTGATGATACAGTTGAACAGTTGACAGCGCATACGTGCTGCGCTCCTCTCGCCCACCGCAGCCAGCATCGAGATGTACGACGCAGTCATTATCGCCTGGTCGGATGATTCATAGTTATTGTTGTTGTTGTTGTTATTGTTATGTAGGTGGAGTGCTTTCATCCCGTCCAGGAACTTAGATGAAGTTTACACTTATAACCATATATGGCTCTAATGTCCTTTCGATGCCGCTCTCGTGTTAAGGCATCCATTGTTTAAACGAGAGCCGATCATTTATTTATACATCATCCGGGTATGGTTACCAGGGATGTAATATACAGTTAGTGAACCATTCCAATACTATAGTGTATTTATATATAGTTATCTGTGATGCAGTAGTTACCCGATGATGTAATGTAGGGTTAGTAAAGCAGTAGTAGTATCAATAGTATTTGGGGTGTCGTATTGAATTATGCATAGAGAGTCACGCGCGCATATTATATATTTATTATACACGACATGTGATTATCGCTATATTGGTTAGCGATTAAAAATGGTGGAGCTAAAATAGGGTTACACCTATAGGTTTTAAAGGTACACCACGAAAATAACAAATAAATTTAATATAATCTACGAATGTTATCGAATGACCAGGTTAAGTTTTACAATAATGAATATATTTATAATTATTATTAATGGGAATACATTAAATTAGGAAAAATAATATGTTTAGCACCTAAATCATCGTAACGTTTAGTGGCATCACAAAATTCCGATTTCTATAACACCCATTCAAATAGAGCAGTACAATAATCTAAATATAAGATATTATTATTATACTACAAAATGTTATCTTATTTATGTGTAGGTTTTACTTTATTAAGCGGACACTTTTGAATGTACAATATTAATGTTATTGAACCTTACTTATTTTAACATTTTTATAAATAAATAATAATATTATTTGATAGAAAACTTGTAATATATTAAATAAATAATCATTACATAAACAAATATATATATATATATATATATATATATAATTCTGTAATTCATTTTGATCTAACTATTAAGCATATTATTAAATCTGAGTTTCTATCAAATGCATACTTATGTATCAATAACAATTGTAAACAAATTACATTCATTAGCTGATGATAATAATTATGTATTATTTTTATTAATGTTTAATAATATAAAAAATCTATAATTATGTATTCACATTTATTTAAAAATATTTTATATTAATTAAATACTTTTTAGATTTAACAAGATTAGTGAACACAATTTATATTTATAATTATAATGAATAAACTATCTAAAATACAAATTGTACAAAATATATTTCATGATAGTGATTTAATTTAATTTTAAATTAAATTAAATTCAATAGAAAATCAATAAAAAAAATGTTTATATATAATATATTCTTCTAGGATTAATATATTATTTATACTTGACAAATTCTATTGAAAAAATAATCAATACATGTCTAAACATTATATTATATTATATTACATATTAAGCAGATATCTCAAAAACTATGCTTTTATATTACTGTATATATTAAATTTGTCTATGAATTAATTTCTGAAATAAATAATTAAAAAGCACACACATATATATATATTCGTATTCGTTATGATATTGATGACGTACACGGACCACGGCCTATTCGCACCGACCTGTAAGACACTGTAACGGAGCAGCTTAACGGCGGGTTCGTAGAGCCGACTGGGGATAGTGTCTCGGTTACCGTCGCAGTTTCCGGCCAGCACGTTCGCCATCTCGCCGATCACCGCCGGAATCTGAACGTTGATGAAGGCCGCCGCCAGTGCTGCCTACGCGGCAGTAGTAGTAGTAGTAGTTATATGTATAATTATATATACAATATTGTTTATTGAGATATAACAGTTCGTATGAAATAATAAATATAAGTTATACATTATAATGTATAGTTATTTTAAATCTCAACTGGCCATAGAGTTAAGGTTATGTTGAGGTCCTTTTCTGGTCTATCGCCGGGGTGTATATTACTGATGCGCATACATTATCTGTATACACGCGTACACATTTATATATATACCTATCTCATACTATATCCAACTAGCACAGCTACACAGCACAGATATACAACAGTAGCGATCGAACGCGATGCGGCGATGATGTTAGACGTGGTTACTTACTAGACCGATAGCAGCGATTATTTGTTTATAGCGGCGATACTCGTTTGCGGTTGTTCGCGATAATGGATGGCTGTTGTCCGTTGATGGACAGTCGGTTTTAAACTCTACAAACTAGCTGATATGCTGGCCCGTATCGCTTACTAACAAATATTGCGGTATACTATCTAAATATTGCGGTATACTATCTAAATATTGCGGTATACTATCTAAATATTGCGGTATACTATCTAAATATTGCGGTATACTATCTAAATATTGCGGTATACTATTTAAATATTGCGTATATAACCTCGTACATAAGCGATGATTACGTTAATAGTTAAATAGTCAATAATAGTTATATCACAATGATAATAGGTATCCTATCCTATCCTAGGATCATAATAATTCTATAACAATCATAAAGCTTATCCTATCCTATCCAAAGATCATAATAATTCTATAACAATCATAAAAGTTATGCTATCCTATCCAAAGATCATCATAATTCTATAACAATCATAAATGGTATCCTATCCATTTAGACTGCGATTACAAGCGCGGCGGTGGCGGCTCGTAGATTGCGCTAACCAAGATGGCGGCCAGTAGTATCCCGATATCGGGCAGGAGGACCTTGAGGAACTCGAGGTAGGGGAACGAATAGGACCACTCGAGTTCGTCGCGGGCATTCTCGCTGACCACTCGGGTCTTAGACGGGCTGAAGTCGCACAGGGCTTTAGTAGTGTTCAAGCTCTGGTGGGTGGTGAGGGTGGGTGGGTGGGTAATGGTATTAAACGTAGGCGTGTATACGAGTGCGGATAGTAGAGTACAGATGATTCTTACGATGTACACATTATATTACGATAATACATTTTTATTTTTATTTTCAATTATAAATAATAATTTATAATCGATGAAAATAAAGAAAACAACAGCTAGAATAATCGTATACGAAAGATGATAAATAAACGACGAGAATCATTGCGATCGGCCGAAGCATTCTTCGAGACTTACCTTGTAGGCGTAGAGAACGGTAGTCAACGGAATGCATAGGGAGGCGATTGAACGCGAGATACGGCCCATTTTAGCTAGGGAAGCTCCCCCCGCAGTACCGGTGCTGACCCCATCCCTGGCCGCGGTTCGGAAAGCTCTGGCCGTCTGAGAGGAGAAATTCACGCGGGTCGGCAGTCTGAGGGATGCGTGGAGTTAGATTGTGGACCGGTGATAGCATACTCATTCATTTGATTATTGTTCATCAATATTTATAACATTGATCAATCATATATTATATATATATATATTATTATTATTATTATTATCTGATTTAGGCAATGCCAGAGTAATTATAGAAGCAGTGTTGCTTATCGAGACAATTACCCCTAATAAATATATAATAATAATAATTATTATTTATTAGAAGTGTCGTTATTATTGTTATTTATAATAATAATTTGAATACAAATATTATACGGTTATTATTGCTTCTAAATGACTTAAAACATAAAGTGTTCATCTTTTCTAAGGTTTTTACCCGGGATATATACAATATATACCATTTTATACTACTATATATAATTAAATATCAGTTATAAAATTGACATATTAATAATACATATGAAAGCATATTAAATATATATATAATATATAAATATAGAGTATATAAATCAGGGTTGGCGGTTTTTATGGTTTTTTTATGGTTTTTTTGGTTTATTTGGTTTTTTTGGTTTTTTTATAATTAAATGTTAAGATTATTAATTAGAAAATATTATATATACCTAGATCGATTATTAAATTTCTGTGCAAAACATACATATATAGAGTAAGTATAAAATATACAACACTAATGAATATTAAATGTTAATAAAATTATTTTATAAAAATATATTTATTATAAAAATAAAGTAAAATATAATAAAAAAAATAGTTACAAATTGTAACAAAATAATAATTAAAAAAAATAACAATACAGTAATTAGAAATATAATCAATATAATTCTCGCAATAAAATAACAAGTTACAAATTGTAACAATATAATAATTTAAAAAATAATAATAATAATAATTAGATGATTTCTAATAGAAATATAATCAATTTAATTCTCGAAATAAAAAAATAAGTTTTACAGCCTTATCATTGCCTAATCGATTCCTTATTTTGATTGAACGCTTTTATAATGTTAAAAAAACCAAAAAAACCAAATAAACCAAATAAACCAAAAAAACCAATGTTTTTTTGATCAAAAAAACCAAAAAAACCGACCAACCCTGATATAAATATATATTATTTCATCTTATATTATTTTATTTTATCATGTAAATAAGTTACAAATTAAAAGATTCATAATTAGTTACTAAACATAAACATTTCTCAATGCTTTATCCAAATAGAATACAATTATTCAGGATTATTTATAAAAAACTAAATCATCTTAATATTAAGTTATACGATAATTGAATATAGATTATATACAATATTAATATACTATATACTATATAACTATATAGCAATAGATATGTTATAAATATTAATTTAACTTCACCTCATTGGTATTTCACTACGTATCTTTTCTACATTATAATTACCCACATGAATGGTATTATCACATGATCTATAATATAATATTGTATAATGTATGGTATAATATAGTGTATACTATACACTATATATATATATATATATATATATATATATATATATATATATATATATATATATATATTATATATAATATATATATATCCTCACAAATATATTTTTATATATATATATTTATTGAAATTGAGATATTCGCCATGTTTTCTATGTATATATGCATTATTTGTTCGATATCAAATTATAATTCATACTTATTTAAATTTAATATATACAATCAGAATTTATAATAGATCTTAGCTAAGTTGTATACGTATCAAGGCATATCGTACACAACTGAACTACTTTATCTTACAATCGGAAATTTAATTAAAGATTATTATAGCATATTGTATAATTTATATAATGTATTTATATTTAAAATATCATAGTATATTATAATAGTTTATTATAATAGTTATTAGTTTAATTAATATATATACCCTTATCCTAAACATATATCCTATACTATTTATAATTATAATATAAAATTAATACTTCTGACTTTTATTACTCCCACTTATTTATTATTTGTATTATGTGATGTATCAATAAAATGTGATATATTATATTATATACAGAATTTACTCAATATATATATATATATATATATATATATATCAAAAAATATATTTGAGCAATATCCAATGATAAGCCCTAACGCACGCTAACATAAAGGAAGACTATTTACATAGTGTTGTAAGTATATGTATATAATAGCATGGTGGGGCTTCAATCCGACTACATCGAATCACTAACTTAGTAACTAAATGCATTATTTTCTAAATGACTTATTGACTAAGTGGCTTATCGACTAAGTCCAATAAAAATAAGCCTATATAATTAGGTGTATCGTCTTAAAAAATGCAGAAAACTAACATTTATATATTTGTGTATATCATATATATATATATATATATATATATATATATATATATATATATATATATATATATATATATATATACAATATATATATAAATATTATATATACCTATCAACCTATTCATTGTTCAAAAATCTAAATAACACAACCTCCACCGTACTACAACTAGCAATATTTAGATATTTAAATATTTATCACCAGTCGTTCATATGATTCTTAATGGCTATGATAGTGGTTATCCTGTATATTAACAGGTTCTAAAGGACAATACGAGTTCAAGTTTGATTAAAAAACTTATATTTATGTGAAATTATGTTATTTAATAACAGTTATATTAATATTATATTAAATATCTCTTTTAGTATAATACATAATATATAATAAAGCCCTTTGGGCTTAATTATTTAGTAAATTACCATAATTATTATAATAATATTTAGTTAATATTATTATAGTATTAATCTTTGTCAATATAAATAAGAAAAATATACTCTGTGAAATCAAATTGAATATAACAAATTATCTTATAACATAGTATGTAACAATATTATAATGAATATATATATTATATATAACTGGGAACGATTAGTATAATTATTATTATTACAAAGTATAGGATCAATAGTAAATTATTTACTAAATAGGCTCGAAATGGAGAGGCTCGATTGCGAATAGGCTCGACGTGTATCGTAATTAAATATGTGCCGCCGAATCAATATTCATATTATATGTCGCTGTTTTATTTTTACGATCTTTCTGATTTCAATTATATATGTGTATTCTGATTTCAATTATATAAGTGCAAAATTTTCATTTTTAATTAGCCGACTTCACCCAGTTACCAGTATTTCGGAGTACAAAAAGTAACAATTGCAGAGATAGTTAGCAGACGTCCGTCCTTGATATATGATACATTTTCAGAATTCACATTTTTTTTTCTTCTAAAATAAAATTGCCGTTAGTCCGTATACACCCATTTTCCGATATTAAGTAAGTGTATGATATATTCACCATATAATAATATGTAATAAATTATTATGATATAATGATTATATTATATAGTATAGTATTGTTAGAATTTAAGTTAATTGAAAATTATATAACATATATGTTATATAACAATGATTATGATATAAATATTATTTATAAAAAAAATAATAATTAATTTTCAAATTTAAATTAAACCTTGAAAATACGTTTACTCTTTTTACTATATTCAAAGAATTGTATATTCGCGAAGTTGCATATATCGATAGCATAGTGTAATACTCTTATATATACTTATATACAGATATACTATATGAAAATAATTATACTATGTTTATATTAAATCATTTAATTGTCACATTAAAAGTTTAAATTATTTTAATTTTAAATAAGTCAAAAGTCCTCCTATCGTCTGAAAACTGTAATCCAAATTCGGGTTTAGTGTAATTGATTTTAAAAATGTTACCCAATCAATTTATCTAGTTCATGTTTATATTAGGTTTTTGTTTCAATATATTTCAACTTGTTTAAAATTAAATTTGAATTTTGTAATAATTAATTTAGACTCACTGAAGTAATAAATAATATGAATTTGTACTATTATATGTATAAATTATATATCTAATAGTATACAATATTATTCATGATTTGCATTAAAATGGTAACATATTATATTGTATTATTTTTACTTACATTTGTAACAATTAATTCATCAAATGATAAATGTCAGAAGATAAAAGTGAAAACATGTATTTCGGAGATATATAATAATACTAATGGATTTTCAAAACAATATCTAAGTATTCTAGGTAATACTCGAATGCCAAATAAATTTAAACAAAATCAAACTGAAGTTGAAAATGCTTTCAGAATATTTAATTCTGTTCATAAATCATTTAGTAAATGTAGTCAACATTTAAAGTTATTTTTATGTGTAGCCCACCTTCCTATTTGTTTTCATAAATGGTACCCTATATATCCGTGCCCATCGATGTGCAATGAAGTGAAAAGTAATTGTAAATATTATATAAATTCACTACCGAGCAAACTTCGCAGAGCATTCGAATGCGATATCTACGAGATATACAAAGATAACACTTGCTTCAGTGTGAATATAACGAAACTATCGAAACCAAAACAAACGAAACGATACAAATTCGAATGTCCGTTAGAATTACGCGTGCACCCGTCGAAAAAGTACTCCCTTAAAGTCGGCGACGAAACCGTCGCCAATTGCGGAGTTCCCTGCCAGGACGACGCACTGATTGGTCGATCGGAACGACAGTTCGCCCGCTACTGGATACTCGCCTGGGCGATATTATGTTTCGCGTCGACCCTGTTCACCATCGCCACCTATTTTATCGACCGTACGCGATTCCGGTACCCCGAACGTCCGATCATATTGATCAGCGGCTGCTATTGCATGATATCCATCGCCTACATATGCGGAGCTTTCCTCGGATCGAGTGCGTCGTGTGCAGGTACGTACTAACATAGTCTGTAGTCGGGCGGTAACTAGGTGCGCTGCAACAGTGGGGAACGGGGGGATATGTCCCCCCCCCACTTTAAAATCTAGGGGTATCTCCTATGTATTGGTCCCCCCTACATATTAAATCGTTCCAGCGCCCCTAGCGGTAACCAGTGATCGCGTGCCAAGTGAAGAGTGATCTCGTTCGGATCAATGGTGATTTCTAATGTAAATTTTACCATTTATAAATACTTATTTACATTAATATGTATGACAAACACGCATGAGAACACCACATCACACATGAAATCACTTCGCACGAGATTGCCGGTATCCTAGGGGAGAATATGTACGACTGATCAACGACTATCTAAACATTAGTGTCGTTGGCGTTTTGTACATTTTTAAATAAAAAATCTATCGATAAATATATATTTATATATTTATGCGAAGAGTTCAATAAAACTATCCTAGAATATGATCACGTGCAAATCACGAGTTGTGTATAGTTTAATATAGTATGTTATTGTTATTTTTATTTGGTGGAGTCCTTTCATCCCATCCAGGAACTTAGATGAAGTTTTCACTTATAACCATATATGTCTCTAATGTCCCTCGAAGCCGCTCTCATGTTAAGGCATCCATGGTTTTAACGAGAGCCGATCATTTATTTATACACAATTATATAAGATCACTTCTAAATAATATTTTAAGACCCATTTTATAAAATTAATTAATGGTCCGGACGAGGCTCGAATCCATGTCCTACTGCTTGTGTGTCTGACGCCTTAGCCACTGAGCCACACAGGCATGTATATAGTATAAACAACTCGTTTTTTTCACGTAATCATATTCTAGGATAGTTTTATTGAACTCTTCACATAAAGATATAAATATATATTTATCGATAATAAACTTTATACCATCGTTACGATTAGTGTACGCGCTTCATAAATGTCAATATATTAATTCCGTATATAAAAACTATTTCTCAGTAAATCGATATATATATATATATGTATATAAATACACCTGTCAATCAAGTACTTGTACATCCGTATCGCGCGTACCACTAGACTAGCTGATATTTAGATCTGCGAAGGTGATTCATCATGCTCCCATGCATAGTATCATACTTGACCGGTAGTCACTAGAACAATATTCTTACGATTGCATATTATCGTATAATCATTAATAATTATATAAATATTTCTCTTAGTATATGTATAATTTCACGATAGAAATTTTACAGGTGTATTTGAATATTTTGAATGTGTCAAGGTATTTCCTTCATCCATCGTACGTGCGATAATATAAAATACACGATAAAGTAATACTTATATATACTTATTAAATATGAATGCACGTAAAGGCTGAATTACTTGTTAGTAATAAGGACAGGACGTCTGGTAACGCATATTTTGTAAACAACAATTATGTGTGAGGTTCGAGCGATTTTATCAAATTGCAGTCCAGGAATATTGAATATTAAATAAAAATCAAATACATTTTTTTAAATTAACGGTTTCAATATGATTATATTAAATCCACGATATAATGTAATACGCAGTATATTATTTAGAATTTTGACATAAATTATATAGGAAAACATCTTTCAATTCTAATCGAAATTATGAATATATTCGTGTATCGAATAACAAATTTATAAAGATAGTACAATTTAAAATAAATTAATGCATTATATTTTACAAATAAAGTAATATATCTGGTATCTCTGAAATCATTGAAATATAATTAAATATGCCATTGTAAAGTATCTATTTAGGAGTACAAAAAGTGTAAAATATCATAAAGCAGACGTCATTGCCTTGCTATTAGACTAATAGTATTAGTAAATTACTATACAAACATACTATAGTATATAGCTATAGTATGAGTTTAGATGATATTTTGAAAAACTTATTTTTCTACGTACTATGCTATTATTAATACGTATAAATTATATTTTCTTAATGAGTAATATTAAAAATAAATATACACATACAATATATAATAATCGTTCACTTTGTAATCCCATAAATTATGATATACGCATACCATATTTATTAAATATATACCTTTATTATTTTTATGAAGATGATGTCTAATATATATATATATGTATGATTGTAAATATTAATAATAGTCTATTCCAAAATTAATTATTAAGTATAGATCACTAATGTGATGTAATTGTCTGAATAACACTCTTAATATATTTATTTCATAATTTAATAATAATATGCTGCATATTGCATATTATATGCACAATAATTAATAATAACAACAATTTATAGCGCTGTCACCAAAGAATGAAATAAAGATAATTATTGATATTGATTCATAATGATTTTTGTTTTGTTGAAGTTTTAATTATATTATATGATTTATATTATATTTTATGAGTTCAGTTTTATAAATGATTTTTATTATTATGTTAATATTATAAATATTTCTAAATGTATATCACACTTCCTCCATTGCATGTCACCACTTTCAGGTCCATTTAAACCAGACGACATGGGAGCCGCCAATCTTCGCTACTCCACAAAACTAATCACCCAAGTTAATAACACGATTATTAATCATTGATGAATCACTCAATTATCTAGATATATTTCCTAAATTGTATCCGCCCATTTAATAGAAATAGTTATTTCTTTTTAGTTTACAATATTTATATATGATAATTTATATAATACTTATATTAATTAATATTCGAATACTCTATACATTTAAATAGATAATGAAACCACTAAACCTTACGCTATGATGTGCATGTTCTTGTGTCATTTGTTAAGTTATTCACCATTGAGATATTAATTCATGTACGAGATCATTTCTGTTCTGATAATTGCATCGATTATCGAATAGATAACGACACCAAATATATTTTCGTAGGAAATTATCTCAACGAGTATTTATGCTTCTATTATCGCCCTGATCGTTGTCTAGATCCGATAAAAACAATAATAATAATAATAAGAATATAACGAAATCATGTATACGTTTCTCTATAATTACTTCTAATTTCTTCTATGATTACCCTGGCATTGCCTAAATCTAATAATAATAATATAGCCAATGCCTGTTTAACCCGCCGCCTAACACCTCCGCGCCCCCCCCCCCGTAATAGGGTACGACCCGCGAGACGTGCACGCTCCTCTTCATCGTGATCTACTACTTCTCGACGGCGGGCGCCATCTGGTGGCTGGTGTTAACGACGGCGTGGTTCCTCTCATCCGGGCCCAAGTGGAGCCACGAGGCGATCGCCGCTAACTCGGCCTACTTTCACGCCGCCGCCTGGACTATCCCCGCCGTGATGACCATCGCGGTGTTGGCTCTCAGACAGGTAGCGCCACCACAACCACCACCCCACCCGGCTTAGTAACGATAGTCGCCTTGCTCCGCGTAGCGGTAGTAGTAGTAGTGGTAATGATGGTGATGGTGATGATGATGATGATGATGATGATGATGATGATGATGATAATAATAATAATAATAATAATAATAATAATAATAATAATAATAATAATAATAATAATTTATTAGAAGAAATTGTTGTTTTCTTCTCTATTTTCTTATTAATATTATATATGTATGATTTTTCCTCCTAAAGGGCTTCAAAATAATATTGAATATTTTCTATTGATATCGCTTATTATATCATATTATATATATATTCGTAGGTAGGTATATGGGTAACTAGTTATGTAAGTGATTTCCTGTGGATTGGTTATTTCATGAGCAGTGTAAATTCTACTATTTATAAATAAGTATCGATGATTAATACAAGTTGCACGCGATCCCCTCATACAGGATCACCTCATACACAGGATGCTATGTATAGGTAAAGCGTTATATATTTAGTTTTCAAACAACATTATATTACAATTTCGATTACTAAATAGTCTATGTAAATATTATTATTATATACTATCATTTGTATTTGTATTATCTCTTTATTTATATTATAATATGTATTACGCGATGAAAGAAAACTATCAGTATTAAGCGCACTAGTTTACATGTAAAAGATAGGGCAAATGGTTTTATTTTAAAGGGTGTCACTCTTTTGGTGTTTATTATTTTTTATAATTGTTGTTATATATCAATATTACATAGTTACATTATATTTACTATTGATTATTTAATAGTGTATATATTTATATAACATATTCATAAAGGGTAATTATCTCGAAAATCTCAGCTTCTATAATCACCCTGGTGTAAAAACCTAAATCTGATAATTATAATAATAATAATATATATATATTTTTTAATTATTTTTTAAAATATTTATGTATATATATATATATATATATATATATATTTATAAATACAAATAGAAATTACATAATAGATGTTTTCTAATTATATTTTAAATCTGAAATTAAAATATGTATTATTAAACAATTTGTATGGTATTATTTACAAGTATCATATGATTTTGATTAGTGAAAAATATCATTATGTGTACATCGAATCTATAGTTAATACTTTTTAAAATATTAATTGGATTTTTATTCTATTTTCTAAAATTTAATTATATTTATATTTTTTGTGTTTTATTATATTTTATAAATAAATATAAATTTATATATATATATATATATATATAAATAAATGGTCATAAATAATATAATATATGTATTATATTATACTGTTATAATTTATTTTCTTATTAATAATACCAATTAGTGTTTTAAAATGTGTTATTTTATAAGTTATGTTTCTATGAGAAATATATACATTTAAAATAATATTTTTCATATATTATAGATTTACAATAAAAAAAATTATAAAAATAAATATATTTGTGAAAAAAAGAAGGTCCCTCATCCCTTAATATATTTAATATATAGTCTTATAGTCTTATATAGTCTGATAATGCACTTATAACATAAATATTAATTCGCTTGTGAAATAAGATGCAATAATATGCATATCAAATGTACTCTTATATTTTATAAGATATTTATAATAGTAATTTAATTATGGCATTGATTAGATTTGATGCTTTGACCAAATTATTAAATATTGTACAAACAATGTCAATACACAACTGTTAATATCAATACACATAGACATACCACGATTATCTGTAGACCTGTTCTAACCCGTTTACTTGGCAATATTAATAATGCATTGTATACTATCATTGTTATTAGGTCAATA
The DNA here is from genome assembly GCA_964019155.1 of Osedax fenrisi. NCBI lineage: Eukaryota > Metazoa > Annelida > Polychaeta > Sabellida > Siboglinidae > Osedax > Osedax fenrisi. Next base: position 70,173,918 of record OZ025242.1, read on the forward strand.
TGATCTAATAATGATAATCATTTCACTTTTGTGTAATGTTTCATAGTTTACTACATACGTATTGTTTCATCATAATGTAATCATCATCATTTGTAATATAATATAGTATGACTAATATAGTATGACTAATATTGTATGACTAATATAGTATTACTAATATAGTATTACTAATATAGTATAACTATTATAGTATGACTACTATAGTATGACTAATATAGTATGACTATTATAGTATGACTATTATAGTATGACTAATAATTCACTATTGCCTATACTATGTGAGCCTTACTAATAACATATATATCATTGACTGCCCCCGCTGATAGGTTGATGGGGATGAGCTCTCCGGTACCTGTTTCACTGGACTTTCTAATGATACCACCACGCTGAAATGGTTAATATCACTCACACACACTCACACACACTCACACACTCACATACACACACACACACTCTCACACGCACACACATACAGACATACACACAAACATACAGACAGTATCTGTCGGACACATATTTGAATTCACTCACACACTCACGCATACACATACATACACACTCACACACACACACTCACACACACATACACACACACACACACACACAAACACACACACAATCACTCACACAAACGGTGCATTCTTATCTTCTCGTAATTAACTCGCTGACAGTGTATTTTTTATAATGTTGTTTGGTCCCCTTTACCTGAAATAGCATTCAATGATAGTAGACTATTGTCATTGAAAGCTATTATACATCATAATTATATAATTATAAATATAATTATAATGTATAATATACTCTTTTTTATTCTCGCAAATCAGGTATTGTCACTGATCTAAAATGTATAATATTTAACTGTATCATTTATCGTTTTATGAACTTCGCCCTTTCACCGATTCTAACAACGATAGCAGATGTAAACCATATTTTTCATCATCGCATGTATCAGCTGCATAGGAACTATCCTCGCAGAGTGTAAACAAGCTCCAAATTCTAAACCGTCTACTTCTAAATATCGACCATACGCTACGTCAATAAGAACTACCCCTATCACCGTATTCTAATATCATTACAAGTAAAGCATGCTTCTGAACACTAGATCTCCTACCTCCAATATACACCCTCGTACACACCGACTGCCTTACCGATGACAACCCGATGTTGTGCTACTTACAGAAAGCCTACACGATACACACACATTGTGCATCTTTTAGCAATTTAGATTAATTTCTACCACTTCTTCGATGGTTGGGGAGTTGGTATATTAACTCAGAAGATCATCGTTATACTCAAATCATATTCTTTTAGCAAGCTGATTATTGATTTTTATTATTATATATAGATATATAAATATTTATATATATATATATATATATATATCATTATTCTTTCTTTTACATTTTCTATATACTGTTAAGATATGTCTTATATATTTAAGTATTTAAATGAACTTTTACAATTATAATTACACATACACACATTCACATATACACACACTCACACACCCACATATACACACTTACATACACCATCGATATAAAGAAAGTGGATAAGTAATTGACGCACGCAATGCATGTAAAAGATAGATACGTGAATGGCACTTTTATCGATAAATTAACAAAATGGTATCAGTGATTTTGATTGGATATTAGTCATATTATATATATTAAATATTAAAACAGTAGGCTTTTCGTCAAAATATATTAAAGTGACTTCAATCTATATCAATGGATTTAGATTAAAAATATCAATAAAATAGTATGATATCTTCAATTTAAATACACAAAATTACGAGGAATGTTGATATGGTGTATTTTAAATATATAATTTTATTTTTAGTATAGATAGTACATTAAAATTGGTAGTAATTATCAATATATATGTGTAAAAATAAAAAGTAGTGGGCCAGATAGTGGGTTTCGACTGCAGCGCCCGTAGCGGATAGTGCCATACACTACATTCAATTGCACAGGTCCACTTTCTCACTATATCGATGACATACACACACACACACACACACACACACACATGTAATGCGATCGTATAGCGTAGTTCCGCCTTAATAATATTCCCGTAATAACAGTCGTAAGTAGACATTCCGCTCTTGGTATACATAATGTATACTTTAAAGAAACAATCGATACTAACTAAAAATCTACGTTATATTGGTTACGGAATGTGCTAGATCATTGAAACATAGAAAACACCGGTTATGGGATTTCTATAGTTTATATAGTTGTAGATTTCAGGATATATCACGGTTAAGGGTGTTCATAATTCAGTTAGTTACGGCTTTTAGTTATTGAGTTAGCGGCTTTAATGTCCCTTCGAAGCCGCTCTCGTGTTAAGGCATCCGTGGTTTTAATAAGAAGCTATCATTTATATATACACAATTATATAAGTTCACTTCTAAATAATGTTTTAAGACTTATTTTATTAGTCCAGATGGAGCTTGAATCCTCGTCCTACTACTTGTGTGTCTGACGCCTTAGACAACTGAGCCACACAGGCAGTTAAATATATAATTCCTACATAAAACACATATCTAGATATCTAGATATCTACATATCCCCAAACTCATAACCATATACATTACTAAAACCCATTTGTTGTAGAATAACACTTACCGGTTTTAAATTTTCAATTATGGTTCAAAAGTTTGACTCGTAACGAAAGTTATCTATATAGCTGGATTTATTTTACAAGTTTTGTTTAAATTGTTCCATTAGTCTCGTAGAGATTGAGCGTTATATTTTTTATAATAATAATAATAATAATAATATTTATTAGATGTATTTTGTTTATTTACTGTTTCGTTTTCTAGTTTATCATATTAATATGCTTGCCTCCTAAAGGTCTTCACAATAATATATCATATTTACCTTTATCGCGACGTATTAACAACTACGAAAGCCCCCACCGTTAACACCCCCACCCCACCGTTAACAACCCCACCCCACCATTAACAACCCCACCCCACCGTTAATACCCCCACCGCACCGTTAACAACCCCACCCCACCGTTAACACCCTCACCCCACCGTTAACAACCCCACCCCACCGTTAATACCCCCACCGCACCGTTAACACCCCCACCCCACCGTTAACACCCCCCACCCCACCGTTAACACCCCACCCCACCGTTAACAACCCCACCCCACCGTTAACACCCCCACCCCACCGTTAACACCCCCACCCCACCGTTAACACCCCCACCCCACCATTAACACCCCCACCCTACCGTTAACACCCCCACCCCACCGTTAACAACCCCACCCCACCATTAACACCCCCACCCCACCGTTAACACCCCCACACCACCATTAACACCCCCACCCCACCGTTAACAACCCCACCCCACCGTTAACAACCCCACCCCACCGTTAACAACCTCACCCCACCATTAACACCCCCACCCCACCATTAACAACCCCACCCCACATCCGGCTAGGTTCGTGTTAGCCCCGCTATCGTTGTACCTCGTATTGGGGGCGTGTCTACTGATAGCCGGCTTCGTGTCGTTGTTTCGCATTCGTACGGTGATGAAGCTCGAAGGCACTAAAACCGTGCAATTGGAACGCTTAATGGTTAGTGCCTGTGCCCCCGTTCTACGCTCCTATTCGTATAGACGTGTGGCTGTTTCATCGCTCGAGGGCTGCATTAATATATAGATAATAGCCACCTAATACATCTTATGGCATGCGTAAAGCATCATCATTTTTCATTTATTACTTATTAAATTATTGTTTCATGTCATTTTGTGTGTATTTAACACTCAATAAACTATATATATATATATATATATATATATATATATATATATATCTACCTATCTACATAATACTTATATCACATGCGAATGTTAAACGTGAAATATATTCACAATATAGTAGGAGGTTAACGATAATCTGTATTTTTATATTTTCTACTTTCTTTCGACATCTTAAATATATTGATTTTCCACTAGATAAGTATGTTAATAGTATAGAAATAGATACATTTATTCTGTGTATACTGGTTCATTCAAATTCATCATTATATGTAATATATATTTATTTTAAATTTATTTGACCAAAACCTCTATCTATATAAATTGTATAGAACTATTATGTAACTCTATTGGATATTCTCATGAATAACCTGTTCATAAATGTGTAATTGAATTTCATTTAAATGAAAATTACTTAATTTCACGAAGTTATAAATACAATATACAGTTATCGATTGTGAATTTAATTCCTAAATATTTAAACATGGAGAGTAGATTGTGATTAGTGATATATTATTAATAAACACAAGAACAAATATATATTATTATAATTTCTAACCTTTTAAAATTGTATTTAATATATTCTAATAGTTTTTGTTCATTGACAAATAATATAAAATGTCAATACATATATACCCAATTCACCATCTTGTTATAATTCTCTGTTTATTCAAGTTATAATTCACTATATATTCATTTTATAATTCACTATATATTCAAGTTATAATTTACTGTTTATCAAGTTTTAATTGACTTAATATTCAAGTTATAATTTACTATATATTTAAATTATAATAAACTGTTTATCAAGTTATAATTCACTCTATATTCAATTTATAATTTACTCAATATTTAAGTTATAATTGACTGTATATTTAAGTTATAATTTAATCAATATTTAAGTTATAATTTACTGTATATTTAAGTTATAATTTAATCAATATTTAAGCATTAATTTACTGTTTATCAAGTTATAATTTACTGTATATTCAATTTATAATTTACCGTATATTTAAGTTATAATTTACTCAATATTTAAGTTATAATCTACTTTTTATCAAGTTATAATTTACCGTTAATTCAAGTTATAATTTACTGTTTATTCAATTTATAATTTACTCAATATTTAAGTTATAATCTACTTTTTATCAAGTTATAATTTACCGTATATTCAAGTTACAATTTACTCAATATTTAAGTTATAATTTACAGTATATTCAAGTTATAATTTAATCAATATTTAAGTTATAATTTACAGTATATTCAAGTTATAATTTAATCAATATTTAAGTTATAATTTAATTAATATTTAAGTTATAATTTACTGTTTATTCAATTTATAATTTTCTCTATATTTAATTTATAATCTACTTTTTATCAAGTTATAATTTACCGTATATTCAAGTTACAATTTACTCAATATTTAAGTTATAATTTACAGTATATTCAAGTTATAATTTAATCAATATTTAAGTTATAATTTAATCAATATTTAAGTTATAATTTACTCAATATTTAAGTTATAATTTACAGTATATTCAATTTATAATTTATTCTATATTCAAATTATAATTCACTCTATATTCGAGTTATAATTCACTCTATATTCAAGTTATAATTTACTGTATATTTAAGTTATAATTCACTCTATATTCAAGTTATAATTCACTCTATATTCAAGTTATAATTTACAGTATATTCAAGTTATAATTTAATCAATATTTAAGTTATAATTTACTGTTTATTCAATTTATAATTTACTCAATATTTAAGTTATAATCTACTTTTTATCAAGTTATAATTTACCGTATATTCAATTTATAATTTACTCAATATTTAAGTTATAATTTACTGTATATTTAAGTTATAATTTAATCAATATTTAAGTTATAATTTACTGTATATTCAAGTTATAATTTTATCAATATTTAAGTTATAATTTACTGTTTATTCAATTTATAATTTACTCAATATTTAAGTTATAATCTACTGTTTATCAAGTTATAATTTACTCAATATTTAAATTATAATTTAATGTATATTTAAGTTATAATCAACTGTTTATCAAGTTATAATTGTCTGAATATTCAAGTTATAATTTACTATATATTTAAGTTATAATCTACTGTTTATCAAATTATAATTTACCTTTAATTCAAGTTATAATTTACGGTTTATTCAATTTATAATTTACTCAATATTTAAGTTATAATTTACCATTAATTCAAGTTATAATTTACTATTTATTCAATTTATAATTTACCGTTAATTCAAGTTATAATTTACTGTCTATTCAATTTATAATTTACTGTATATTTAAGTTATAATTTAATCAATATTTAAGTTATAATTTACTGTTTATCAAGTTATAATTTACTGTATATTCAAGTTATAATTTACTCAATATTTAAGTTATAATTTACCATTAATTCAAGTTATAATTTACTATTTATTCAATTTATAATTTACCGTTAATTCAAGTTATAATTTACTGTCTATTCAATTTATAATTTACTGTATATTTAAGTTATAATGTAATCAATATTTAAGTTATAATCTACTTTTTATCAAGTTATAATTTACCGTATATTCAAGTTACAATTTACTTAATATTTAAGTTATAATTTACAGTATATTCAAGTTATAATTTAATCAATATTTAAGGTATAATTTACTCAATATTTAAGTTATAATCTAATTTTTATCAAGTTATAATTTACCGTATAATCAAGTTACAATTTACTCAATATTTAAGTTATAATTTACAGTATATTCAATTTATAATTTATTTTATATTCAAATTATAATTCACTCTATATTCGAGTTATAATTCACTCTATATTCAAGTTATAATTTACTGTATATTTAAGTTATAATTCACTCTATATTCAAGTTATAATTTAATTAATATTTAAGTTATAATTTACTGTTTATTCAATTTATAATTTACTCTATATTTAAGTTATAATCTACTTTTTATCAAGTTATAATTTACCGTATATTCAAGTTACAATTTACTCAATATTTAAGTTATAATTTACAGTATATTCAAGTTATAATTTAATCAATATTTAAGTTATAATTTACTGTTTATTCAATTTATAATTTACTCAATATTTAAGTTATAATCTACTTTTTATCAAGTTATAATTTACCGTATATTCAATTTATAATTTACTCAATATTTAAGTTATAATTTACCATTAATTCAAGTTATAATTTACTGTATATTCAAGTTATAATTTTATCAATATTTAAGTTATAATTTACTGTTTATTCAATTTATAATTTACTCAATATTTAAGTTATAATTTACCATTAATTCAAGTTATAATTTAGTATTTATTCAATTTATAATTTACCGTTAATTCAAGTTATAATTTACTGTCTATTCAATTTATAATTTACTGTATATTTAAGTTATAATTTAATCAATATTTAAGTTATAATTTACTGTTTATCAAGTTATAATTTACTGTGTATTCAAGTTATAATTTACTCAATATTTAAGTTATAATTTACCATTAATTCAAGTTATAATTTATTATTTATTCAATTTATAATTTACCGTTAATTCAAGTTATAATTTACTGTCTATTCAATTTATAATTTACTGTATATTTAAGTTATAATATAATCAATATTTAAGTTATAATTTACTGTTTATCAAGTTATAATTTACTGTATATTCAAGTTATAATTTACTCAAAATTTAAGTTATAATCTACTTTTTATCAAGTTATAATTTACGGTATATTCAAGTTATAATTTACTGTTTATTCAATTTATAATTTACTCAATATTTAAGTTATAATCTACTTTTTATCAAGTTATAATTTACCGTATATTCAAGTTACAATTTACTCAATATTTAAGTTATAATTTACAGTATATTCAAGTTATAATTTAATCAATATTTAAGTTATAATTTACAGTATATTCAAGTTATAATTTAATCAATATTTAAGTTATAATTTACTGTATATTTAAGTTATAATTCACTCTATATTCAAGTTATAATTCACTCTATATTCAAGTTATAATTTACTGTATATTTAAGTTATAATTCACTCTATATTAAAGTTATAATTCACTCTATATTCAAGTTATAATTCCTTCCGATTACTATGCCATTCACCGTCGACAGTTAAGAATAGGAGTGTTCAGCATATCGTACGCTATCCCGGCCGCCATTACGATCGCCTGCCTCGGGTACGAAGCCTCGCGGCGCCACCTATACCTTCAGACGTGGTACACGCGTCGCTGTCACTACTACTCGATACCTTGCCCTCGCGGCGCCGATCGTACAGTCGAAGCCCCGCCCCTTTTCGTCGCGCTCACCCGTCACTCGGCGCGCCTCGTCGTCGGAGTCGCCGCCCTCTTCTGGGTTTGGTCGGCGAAGACCTACGACTCGTGGAGGCGTGTCTACGATCGACTGAGAGGCCGACGCCCCCGGCTCGACTCGTCGCTGCAACTATCCCCTTTAAGAGGGGGGCACCGCACTACGCGATTCATCGACCCTTATTAGTCATCGGGTTGCCCATCTCACTCCCGTCGACCCCCCCCCCTACCCCCTCATGTGGGCCCTACACCACTCATTACCCCTATAAACCCAGCGTTTATTATGCAATACGTGCCTTACGTGTCTATTTCGTTACCCCCACCTACCCATCGCCCAGCCCGAGGTGCAGAGATTAGTTTTTGGTTTTTAATTTATCTCACTTTCTTTGCTAACGTTTTACTTCAACGACGAGATCAACATTTCCATTTGTATCCATATCGACTCGTATCGTGTTATGCGTATTGCCGTTATACGTCACACTACTACGTGATTTCTACAATGTATATTACTTTTATTAACAACTTTTTATATCTTTTAGATCTCATCGACGATTATTTCCATTTTTTAACGAACCATTACATTTTAATAAAACGATTTTATACGCATTTATTTACTATTTTCCAAACTTAATTATATAAACATAAACTAACGACGTTGTAATTATAATGACAATGATTTATTACATAATATCAATAATAATAATAATACACGAAGATTACAGCGATTAGTGAACGAGTTGACGGGCTAAATAACGTTTCAAGCTAACATCATAAGTACGAATAATACCTACTGTCTTCCCTTAAACAACGATGTGAGACTATGTTAACGATATCTATGTAGCGCGATACGGGGGGGGAGGGGTTGGTTTAAATCAATGTAGGACTCAACTAGGCTATCAACTCATGTACAACTAATTTAGATATTCATTAATATATACGCGCGCTGCACGCGGTCGAATTCGTTGAACTACGTTTTAAATCATAGTCGTATTATATTATATATTCAGGAAAATGTAAACCTCTACGGATACTCAAGTATTGACGTTATTATCCCGTAGAGCTAAATCTAACGCCACTCGAAATAGCTATACGTGTCGCCGCCCGACTATTGCTCTCGCCCATAACCCACGCGACGATGTACAGTTTCGATGTGGTCGTTAGTTCGGAGTGGGTGCGATCCATCGTAGCATCTATCTCTAACATTCTAACATATCCGATCACGTGATCTACTTCATCTATACTACTGCGACCAACTCGTAATGCGCGACCAACTACTAAATAACATAGAGAGCAACACATTACTAAATAACAGCCTCTCCCGATGACCTAGCCACGACTCTTAACCGCATACGACCTTGCCACGACTTTTAACCGCATACGACCTTGCCACAACTTTTAACCGCATACGACCTTGCCACGACTTCTAACCGCATACGACCTTGCCACGACTTCTAACCGCATACGACCTCATCACGGCACATCTATTTCGTCGCTTCTTTAGAGGCTGCGGTCGAGCTAAGCCCGACGACCGCCGCGGCAATAGTGGTGTTGACGACGGCGACACCCTCCAGCGCCGGGCTCACGGTCGCCGTCCGCTGGAAGCACACGGTCAGCGTCTTCTTGACCGCCAGCCGGAACGGCGGCATGAAGATGTAGTAGATGAACGGGTTGATGACGGAGTTCAGCAGGCAGAAGAACACGCCGATCTTCTGCACGGCGACGCCCACCCGGTAGACTACCACCTGCGTCATGTCCAGCGCGAAACCCCACAAGTCCATACCTGCGCGCCGGGGGGGGGGGGTGGGAGCGGGGTTAGTAGTGAGGGGAGATGAGGCTACTTTACATTAGATATTCGCTTGGAACGCGCGCGAATTTGCGACTTTTCGCATGTATAATGATTTTATTTTAGACGAGCATTTATAAAACGTATCAACTTGTAAACATTACATCGTCGTTCCATAGTTAAAAAGGATACAGAATTATAATGAAATATATTAAACTTGTTTAAAGATGTTACGAAATCAAAGAATTGTTTATTTAAATATATAATTAAAATTAATCAAAAGTTATTTCAGTTAATATATAATTGAAATATTATATTTCAGTAGAGCGCGGGAAAGAGGTAGAGAATAATTTGTCTATTTCCTAAATGTAATATGTTTCATATGTTGGGCCATGCCATACAATACATTGAGAAGTACATTGTACAATGACATTCGAGTAGAACTATAAGCAGGTTGTTTACAACTGACGATAAATCTTGCAGGCATATTTGTTTCTATAAATGTTTAAGTTTCACATGCGAAGCTGGGGCCACGCGTGAATATTTTCGAATAATCGAGTTATTCATAGATATTAGATATATACGAGTATATATCAAATATTCCGTAACTGTGATTATTTCAAGCGAATATTCGCATGAAGTGAGGCCCCATGGTGGCAAAGCTGCAGCTTAAAATCATATATATATATATATACATTTATTCATATTATACACGACTGTATTATGATAGAGAGAGTGGTATGTATGATACTGTCAATGCATTTCTTAAGGGCTATTTTGTGGACAATTACACCCCACTTCTATTTGTTGCACCACTTTTAATTTTTTCATAAGCAATTATTTATTATCCTATTTATTTATTATAAATCAGTAGGCGTTGCCTTTTTATTAGATCGTTTTTCATATACAATTGAAAACAAAATAATTATTTTTGGAATTTTCCCTCACTTTCTAATCCTTAAAAATACACTGGCAATAGGTATATAAGCCTACCTACCTGCAACAGGGGAGGACGGGGGGATATATCCCCCACTTTTAAAATCTAGGGGGACCTCCTATGTATTGGTCCCCTCCCTTTTACCATAACATTTATGTTGATTGGTTGGTCCCCCTGCATACAATATCGTACCAGCGTCCCTAGTCTTAACTATAGGTATACCGAAACTACTGCAAAGTGTAGAGCTGCCATGTGCATGAGCGTTGTGAATACTGACCTATGGTCAAGACGAACAGAATGGTCAGAGTGAGAGCGGCGTTAGTTATACGATTCTGAGACTTAGCGAGCACATTGGACGGCGATTTCTGTCGCGACTTTATGTACACTGTCCTTATCACCGAACCGTACAGGAACGCGAACGCGCATACCTGGGTGGGTAGGTGTGTGTGTACAATGTATGTGTGTGTGGATGTGTGTTCGGGTGGGTGTGTGGGTGGCTTAGAAGGAACATTATAGTCATATATGATTATATGGTTATAAGTGAAACTTCATCTGAGTTACTGAATAAGGTCCATCAAAATAACAATAACAATAACAACTGTAATGTATATGTATGTATGTGTATAAGTTTGTATGTATGAGTATGCACACGTATATATGATTGTGTGTGTGTGTGCGTGTGTGAGCTCGAGCGTGAGTATATGTGCATGTGATTATATGTTTGGGTAGGTGTATTCGTGCGTAGGTAGGAATTTAGTAAAAATACTCAATTGATTCTATTACTTTTGAGATGTCAACGTTCACAATAAATAGTGGGACGGATTTATAACTCGAAGTAGTCGATGATTGCTTAGGTACCGACCTATAGATCTTAGAGACCCACTATAGTGGGGGTTGTGGGGTGTGGCTATGTTCTACGGAGGTTAGCACTAACCGGAAGTAGATAGAACGCGAACAATGTCATCACCCCTATGAAGGGGTACAGTTGAGATGTGAAATCTACGGAACCCGAGGTCTTACTTTCACTGACGCAGGCGCCGTCTGGTGGATGATTAGGTCATCGAATTAACGTTTAGAAAAGTGAGTATTCATTATTGATATCGTTTAATAAAATCATCATGTAATTAGGGCACTCTACAAATATATATATATATATATATATAATATATATTATATATATAAAATTTCATTTTCATATCTATCACATATATGTCAAATATATATATATATATATATATATATATATATATATATATGTACACAAATATACACACACACTCACACACACATACAAACACACACACATGTACACTCACACACTCTCATACACACTCACACACACACAATCACACACACTTACACTTGCCCTTCCTCGGCTGCTAACCCCTCATAAACAACAGGAACAGCGGAGGCGCCGTGACCAGTAGAGCGAGACCGTACATAGCCAGTATGACCTTGCGAACCTTGACAGGGGTCAAGTCGGCGTGCTTGAACGGCTGACACACCACCAGGTAGCGCTCCACGGCGATAGCGATCAGGTTCATGATAGACACGAACACCATTAACCTAACCAGAGGGTGGGGGTACGGGGGGCTTTAGAATAAGGGATGATCTATATATTACTACAGTAATGGCGAAATATAGTTGGCATCTACACGGGGGTAGATATAGGGAAGCATGCTCCCCCCTCAGTATAGTTTTACACACACACACACATATATATATATATATATAAGATCTGGTGTATTATATTAAATGTATTACTATGTAAATACGTTATTTTTGAATTCGTCAAATTCCCTCGACAAGTTCATGGTGACCCCCCCCCCCTTCCGACCGATATTGTACAATCAGATTTAATAGGATATTCAAAGTGCATAATTAATTATACATAACGTTACCATACTTAACAAGTGAACTAAACGCACTGAAATCATACACAAGCTCGTCAATAAACACCATCCTATACATTACGTCACTGGCAGGAACCATTATTTATATTAATACTTATACCCAGAGCTGGGCAGTATCGCCGATACAGTATCTATTAAGGCAAAAAATGAGTATCGTAGATACATTTGTATTTGTATTTGTATCTATTATAAAAATTATAAAATTATTTGTAATCGTATCTATTAGTCATAAATAGTATCTATGATACGTATCTACTAAGAAAATTATGTAAACAAATACAAATACATTTAATTAAATAATATATCATTTTATATTATAAGTATTTTATATCAATATTTTATAATATCATATTATAAATTAATTTTAATATATAAATAAATTTAATATATATAATAAATCATCAATATATTTTTAATAAAATATCTTTTGTAAATATTAAAATCAATTCATTGTTAAAAATTATGATATATAAATATAGTGATTTATTCTCAAAAACAATTATACACATTTATTGAAAACAAAGAAATTATTTTGATAATATATTTTATATAATAATTGATTTATAATTAAACTACTTTCTAATAAATTCATAAAAAATCATAATTATAATAATTTAAAAAATGCAATATTTATCTTTATAATATATTATATCTTCATTATACATTACCTCCATTCCTTTCTATCATTCATCGCTATCGGTAATTCCTCATTTATGCACATCGTGTCATATCTTAATTAAGATTTGATTTGTCTAAATATGTTCTCATAGACCTTCATCGAGAGCGTCGTCAGTGTTGTTGATTCCAGAGTAATACTGTACTCACTACTTCGCTTCTGTTTCTTCAGCAGAGACCGTAGAACCTCAATCGTGGTTCGCGTATTTATCTGTTATTCTTGAAATTTTGCCATACAACTCCTTATTTGTAATGTTGGTATCTACATGACTTGTTTAGTGCAGCACGCATAATGCGTGTATAGGCTTAATCAACTTTTTTCTCTAATTTTGAAGTTAGAGTCCAAGTGATATATACAAGAACAGTCTCAACTGTAGCTCTAAGAAGTTTCTTTTGAGTTTACTTGAAAGGTTGAATTTCCATATTATAATCAGGCTATTCAAGGCTGCCCATGCACCCCCGATTCGTATGCTTACGTCATGTTAAGATGAACCAATATAACTACCTAGATATTTGAACTATTCTACACGTTTTATATCATGGATGATTTAAATGTTTATCTGGTTTTCGTGATTTAAACACATGTATTCCGTCTTGTCTGATTTTATATGTAAACAGATTTCTTTAGCCGTATCTTCAAATTTGCTTAGTAGTTTATTTGTATCTATCAGACAATTATTACAGCTATATAGTAAGCATAGTCAATATCGGTAATGTGCACATTTACATGTATTTCAGGGTATCTATTGCTTTTTCTTTTTCAAGAGTGAAGCCGGGATGTAAATTGGTAACCACTAATTTTTTCAATATATAGTGGAGACATATAATGCATATAAATGGTGCAAGTTTATCTTCGTGTAGTACTCCAGTAGTTATATCGAAGAAAGGTAATCCATCAGGCGATATTATCATAGAGCGAGTATTCTTGTATAGCATCAATATGGCATTTACGATTTCAGTGGGTATACCATATATGATTAAGATATCTTTCATCTTTTCACGATTTATTGAATCAAAATCCTGTGAAAAGTCTATAAAGAGGAGAGTAGCTGGTAGGTTTTTTGACTTTACCTCTTCTAATATACGTTGAATTGTTAACATTTTCCTGTCGTTGATATCTTTTTTCAGAAATCATTTTAATTTGTTCTTAGTATAGGATATATCTCTGGTCTTATCCTATTTAAAAGCATCAGGTAATATATATTATCTGCAATTGGAGTTAGTGTGATACCCAGATAGTTTTGTTGTGATAAAAATAACTACTTTTTGTAGGGAAAAGAAGTACGCATCCTTCATACCATATGTCTATTGGTTCTTGAGAATATATACTATTGCACTAGTTTAGTAAGATTTCTTGAAATTCTCCTAGTTTCCATACTTGAGCTGGTATTTCATCTAAGCCAACAGCTTTTCCATTTGTTATGCTTTTCGTAGCTATCTTTAAATCTATTATAAAATGCCTTTTTTGATATCTAGTTCATTTTGTATAGTCAATGTACTTTCATTGTTTGATGTGGGAATTGATGGTTTACCAAGTAGTTCCTTGAAATTGTCGTTCCATAGTTGAATTCGTTCTTTTTCACTATTTGCTTTAAGTTTTGCTCTGTTTGAGTTATTTCTTCCACTAAATTCATTTACTATTTTCGAGTCTAAAGCTGATTTTGTGTTACACATCGCATATTGAATTTCACTTATTTTATTCTGAACGTAATATTTGTGTTCCTTAAGGAGAATTCTCATACGATTGTACAATATACTTTTGAGCTTCGTTGAAATGTCTGACATGTTATGATGTCGGTTGATTTTATTTTAGTTCGCGCTGCTTCATGTAGTGAATCCCATTTTTGACAGATATTATCTGATTCCTAGGGTATTGATTTTTTCAACTTAGGTTTCAATGGGATTACTTTAGCAGCAGTTTATTACATACAGTTTCAAAGTGAATATACCCTTTGCTAGTAGATAGCGAAGCTATAGCCATATATGGTGTCATGTAGAGCTTCGAATTTAGTTTTCAATTTACTAATAAAGTTATATCGGGTTTCTGTATCTGTATTTAATCTTGTCCAATCGAAATGTTTGATTTTACTAGATGTCTTGTTATTAGCTCTAAGGCTCAGTCTTATATTTAATGATATAATACGATGATCAGATCCAACACTGATAAATTAGTTATAAGCTCTACAGTTTTTAGCATTTATGATATAATATATATCTATATAGTATATTATATAGTCTATATATATATATATATATATATATATATTGGATATAATTATAATGTATTTGTATCTACTAAAATGTATCTATTAAGAAAATTATGTATTTGTAATTGTATCTACAATGATTTTTTTTAAGTAATTGTAGTTGTATCTATTATAAGAAAAAAGTGTGTAATTGTAATTGTATCTATTATAGTACCTATATATTTTTTGATTATCGTGCCCAGCTCTGCTTATACCTACTAACACCTACTGACATATTATAATATAGGTGTAAGTTGAAGTGTTTTGTTTACTGAGGTTATAATGATTATTGTTAGGAGTTATTAGGAGTTAGGTGATACAAGAAAAGTTTATATTTATGAAATATAATTGTGCTTCTGCAATTAATTATTAACACGAATTCACTAAATATATAATATCTATATATATATATATATATATATATATATATATATATATATATATATATATATATATATATATAGAAGTTATATAAACATAATCAAGAGTTTAACATGTTTTTAAATACAAATAGGTAGTATGATAATATATATTATATTCGTATATACGTTATCGTATAACAAATGCTGAATTATATAGGTATATATATATGTGTGTATGTATGTGTGTGTGTGTGTATTTGTGTGTGTGTGCACTGTACACCAACATATGTATAATAGGTTGTAATCATACTAGTAACTTTCATATTAATATATTAAGGTGTTATAACATCATGCAATTGGGGTTTATGACTCAGTAGAACAGACACACGTTAGTAGGGTACGACTCCTGGCAGTTCAAAGTAAAAGTAAATCAAAACACAAGAACAAAAAAGTGTACTATTTGTATTGTATTATACTGGTGCCTGTTGCTATGGCTATAAAATATGTCCTATCAATATAGATATATACAAAATATCCAGAGACTAATTACCAAAAACTAATTACCATTAATGGTTATTACAACTAATTATTTCATAATAAACCATATAGTCGTTATATATTGTCACAGGCCTAACCCCGTCGTCGACTCTATTACACACGGTAATGTATACACGCAACGCCTAGTTGCCGTGGTAACTATGGTCGGTAATGACGCACACGTGACCCCCGCCGCTAACCAATAGGGACGTTCGCTGTGCCAAACGTGACACACTAGCATATCTATGAAGCTGACTCCGGTAACCCAGAGAATCGGTTCCAGGGCAAGGATCGTGGCCATTGCGCAGACGCAGGAATCGACGAACGACTGTTAGCGAAGAGGAGAAGGACATGAGGTGGAGGACACGAGGTAGGGGGGATTAGCGTGTGATCGCGCGTGATGTTAAGTGAATCGATGTGAGTGAAAGCGATCGCTTTACCAACGAAATTTATATATTATACATATGAAAATATTATTAGATATATATATATATATAACTTATAAGATCATTTTAATAATGTATTAAAACAACACTTAAACTATATTCATTAGGCAATTGACATGTGTTACCGTAACCCATTCTACACGGTAAACGGCATACTAAGACTGACATCTCACACGGTGATGGTTTCTTTGATAGCTAGGTGATACTGACATGTATGCAGGTATAGGACCTATAGGACTGAGAATATCGAATATGGCCCCCGTTTGTTTAGATTAGGATTGCCCAGATAACATTTAACATATTGTTCATATGTCGTTATTTACTATACATCATAATTACAACTAATTTATATATATATATATATATATATAAATTATATATTATATATATATATATATATATCTGAACTTCAAATATATTCGTTTTCGCCATGTTGTACACTTATCTATACTTATTATTACATTTATTCATTGTTTTTTATATATTATTGTCACACTAGAAGAATTTTATAATTGAATTAGTGTTTAAATAAATTCATCATCATCATAATCTTATAATACATATAATACATGTGCATTTTCCATATAAGTTTATCAAATACACGATTGTAGTAAAATATCGAAACGAGTATTTTGAATTTTACTTCATAAATCTGAATCAAAACAAAGCTAAGGTGACATGTGTTCGATACGCCCACCCATACGCATACATCAATACAGACTGACGCGGTACACGTGTCACATGTAGGAGCCGGGTAATACGGACCGGGTAGATTTGTGACGATACATATCACTATTCACAACATTGACAACGCAATGCTATAGATGTGTATAATATCTAAATCGTGATACAATTTGATTACTTTCTCATCGTAAATTAAAAAGTTAATAACATAAAAAGCGGCCCGTATTAGCAACAATTCCCCGGTAAACAAACGTATCCAGCAACACGGTAAATTACTGTATACATAGACAAAACCGTGTAACCGTGTGTTTTGTAGACCGTATAATGCTCCATATAAGTGTGTGTATATGTTTGTGTATTTGTTTGTGTGTGTGTAGTAGATATACAGATAATATGATATTTAATAGAGCTCTGAATATCTACGGAAAACCAAGTTCAGAACTACAGCTATGTGTAGGTATATGGGAACTACCAAAGTACAAGGCTATTCCAATGATTTTGATAAACAAACATATGTCAAGTGTATATATTTAAGTGAAATACATTTTAATGCATATGTGTATAATTTTACATTGAAAATGGACCTATTGGTTTATCATATTTCTCGAATATGGCTGTATATTTTAAGAACAATGATTCTTATTATAAAATAATGTTATATTCTTAAAAAACAAACACTATACATTAAATTGTTATTGTATTCAAAAATATACATAACTTTTCACTTATAATAATGGTAAATTTTAAAAATGTACATATACAAAATATAAACAAAAATAGAATTAGAAATAAATACTTTGCAGCTCGTGCACTTTTCGCATGAATTTCACAAATTAATTAGAGTGACATATCTTCGCTTCGCTAAATCCTCGGCTATTCTCCGGTTACCCAGCAAACTGTAATATCCGCATAACAGCAGCATAACAACATATTTAATAGCCTAAAATGTTTACATTTTGCTATTATTCTGCTATTATGGTGCTATTATGCGGCTATTACTGTTTGATGGGTACTACGATATCGCACGGCGCTGCGTTGGTTGCGCGATACACTCCGATGACGTCATACCTGATGCTGTAACAGCAGCCTTATGCTGTAATAGCCTACCTGATGACGTAATAGCCTACCTGATGCTGTAACAGAAGCCTTATGCTGGCGTGGAACTTCTCTCCGTTACGAGTTAGAGCGATCAGCGTGATGTTGTTAGCCACGTAGCCTATTAGGGACATCACTATATGCACCTGTGTGTGGGGGGTGGGGGTGTGTGTGGGGGGTGGGGTTAGGATTGTGTGTTAGCCATGTAGCCTATTAGGGACATCACTGTGGGGTGGGGGTGTGGGCATGTGTGTGGGTGGGTGTGGAGTGGGTGTGTGATGTGGGCGTGTGTGTGCTGTTATCATAGCGACACTATATCGGTGTGTTTCACTCGTTCGAACATTACATTAATAGTTAACCTTTCGCTTATTATTATTTAAATTAAATACTAAATAAGAATATATTCCCTTATTTAACGAATTTCATGATATGATTTTATATATATATATTTCCTCAAAACACCACCAAATTATCCTTGGAGATTTTATCTTTCACTTTCACTCTAACTTTCTCATTTAAAAACCTTACTAATTCCCTTTCTATTAATCAAGTAATTAATTTCCCTACTCATACTTCTGGTTTATTTATAATAGTGTTCAGTTATATGTTATTGTCATTGCTATTTTTGTTGTCATCTTATTTATTATTAATTTGCATTTACTATAGAGTCATACAGCTATAGCTGCTATCGCTATCTATAGATATCTATATATATATATATATGTATATATATATATATATATATATATCTATAAATGTCTCTCTAGAAATGTCTCTCTAGCTCTATGACTAGAGTGTTTATTACCAAGACCTCCTATAACATCGAGGTTATAGGAGGTCTTGGTATTACATTGTTGTTCTGCCTAATAAATGTATATCATCATCATTATCATCATCTTCATCATCATCATATGAATGAATAACATCATTTTATAGAAAATGTCTAAGGATAATTAGTGAAAGCGATCAGATTTTTTTTTAATTCGATATCTCCTAACCGTAGTGTAATGTCATATTTCATCATCTTCATTCGAATAAAATACTATAAAATTACATAAAAATGGATATTAAAATAAAGAATCAAAAAAAAAATTAAAACAATATATATTGTATATACACATATATATATATATATATATATATATATATATATATATATATATATATATATAATACTATTAATAAATTAAAAAACAGATGCACCATTCCTTACTAAGTGGTACGGAATAACGTAGAAAGTCATAACAACAAGTGATGTCTTACACTTCCCCAATCAGCGTATATCGTATCGTAGCATATATGATTATCATAATGATATATCCTATATATTTTCATAAAGAATACACAAGAAGAAAATAATGAAAATAAAGAAAATTCTGGAAGACAATAAATAAGAATATAAATTCATCAAGTTTAATTTGTATTACTATTTATTAAGAGAACATTTCTAACACATAATTAAGAATACAATTAACCAGAACAAAAAGTAAACATATGCATATAAACACTTGTATAAATCATGATTTATATAATATCTGAGATTAATAACTTACAAATAAAGAAATGTGAGGTCGAATATATATAGGAGATATATTTCGAATACGATTAAATTAGAAATGTGTTGTATAATAATTGAATAAACTTAGTTATATATTTAATAAGTATTATTATCTTTAATCAGATTAATTATTAATGGTACCTCGACAGTCGAATATGTGCCGGTACTTTATAACGAAGCCAGAATATAAATACTTAGTATTATATTAAACTATAGTTAATATATATAGCATAGTCTATAGCAAGGACAGAACGCCATCTACTAACACATATGTTGTAAAATGTGTATACACATATGTTATACATATACATATATGTTATGCTTGAGTGATTGTATCGTATTGCATCATGGTCCAGAAGTACAACTTTTAATTTGATAAAATATAAATGAAAGAACTCATTTTTAAATCAACTATTTCTAAATGATAAAAGTAAAGATTAAAATCGTATATTATTTGTAATTTCGAGATAAATATTATAAAAAAACATCGATTGATTCAAACCGAATTTATAAATAAATTCGTTATTTTAATACTATTGTATTTATAGATATGGAAAACGTTCTTTCAATGTACTTTCAGCCGATCTATGGAATTCGCTACCTGTAAGATTAAGAACTAATGTCAATTATTCGTATTTTAAATCTAATTTATTGTTATTAATTCGTAAAAATTAATTTTATTATTTCAACTGATTTATATTTTTTGTGTATTTTGTTATTTTATATTTTTTGTACACAATAGAGAACATCTAACGTTATTTGTGTGTCTAAATAAACATGCATTCATTCATTCATTTATACAGAAATACAATTTTTAAAATGATTAGGCACATTTTTAGTTGACAAATAAATAAATATCCTTGATATTTTTGATTCAAAGATTTAGTCATTGAATTATAATTAAATATACCACTGAAAAGTATCTAGTTCGGAGTACAACACGTAAACATTGCAAGACAGTGAGCAGACGCGCCATGTCCTTGACTATAGTCTAATAAACATAAAACGGCATACAATAAATGAAGAGAGATTAAAGGCGGCGTAGAATCACGCACGTTACATCACGATTACAATGTACCCAACCGACACAACACGTCCACACGTTGCTGATGATGACTTATTATGCCTGTCTCCTCCTCCTCCTCCTCCTCCTCCTACTAATCCACCTCATTCTCCTCAGCGATGATTCGTTGTTTATTATGTACAAGATCTAGTAGTTTCTATATATAGCTATCTCGTTGTAGACATAAAGGTAATTATAATAATCAAGAGGAGTTTAGCGCTGCACGATATGTAATGTAGTGCATGGGACACATGCGGTTGTCACGTGATTTATGATAACATATATTAATGTATATATGTGTGTGTGTATTTGGGTGTATATACTACTATAATCTAATAATAATATATACAATTATCGTTACAAACATGTATATGTTAAGAAATAATATAATATAATAAACTATAGTTAGTAATAATTAGTCAATATAAAATTATACATTAAATAATTTACATTCTATAGAATGTAAATTATTTAATGTATAATTTTATATTGACTAATTATTCAATGACTATAGCCATTGTGTTAAGTAGGATTATAGTTTAGAGTTACCCTATAGGGTTCACTAGCGTATATTTAGATGGTACGTTAAAACTGTGTAGGTATTAATATCACAGATATATAATTAGATTATATTTAATTTATAGTTATTATACTATATAGGGGAAAGTAACCGAATACGGACAGTGCCCGAATACGGACACTCTCGGTATCTCAGAAACTATAAACCTACAAAAAAATGTTTAATGAATACAATATTCATAATTATATAAATAGTCTAAATATTTTTTTAATTATTCAAAATATTGCTGACATATCCAATAAACTTTTTTTTTATAACGTTTTTAAATTTATGAAATAAAAATTCAAATTAAAATCTTCTCAAGAATATACAAATGTAACATTATATTATTAAAAAATAAAGCATTCTAAAATGATATATATAATTTTTATATTTGTTATCAAATATTCATTAAGTTATAAGCATATATATAGAGGTCATATAAGTTCCTAATAAGGACACTATTTATGTCTTAAAACGGACATCCTATAACCAATCCGCGCGCAGCGTATGAACTATTCTGTTTTTCATAAAAATCTCGTGCATTATAATAATAATACCACTAATAAAGCTAAATCTGAAAGTTTTATTATTTAGATACTTAAAGTGTATTATTAATTAAAAAATAATAAAAATAAATAAATGTTAATTAAATTACAATATATTTTTCATAAAATTAATTATAAATAATGTAATTGTGATTTGTCTGATTGATTCATCAATAATATATAGTTTATCTAGTGGTATATAGGGTGTCCGACGGACGCTGTCCATATCATAACACATGGTATCCGTATTCGGACAGGGGTACCGAATACGGACACCCCGTTATCTATGGAATTATAAGATTAAATAAAATTTTAAAATCACAATAATATCTATAATCATATAATATTAATATATTCTACTTTTTAACCTTTAACCTTTAACCTTCAAGTTTAACCACTCAATGTAGTGTAGTTATTGTATTTAAACCAAATACTTCTCAGGCGTTGTGGATTTTTAAATAAAAATAATGATTCATAAAATGTTAAGACCATTTAAATCGTAATAAAATAATTATTGTTAAAGTATCCGAGGTAGGTTACTTTCCCCTACCTAATTATATAGCTTTGTTTAATATAGGAGATTAATAGGGTGTCCGTATTAAGACATATAGAGTGTCAGTATTAGGGACTTATATGACATCTAGATTTATGCTTAATATAATTTAATGAATATTTGATAACAACTATAGAAATTAAATATATAATTTTTAGAATGCTTTATTTTTAAGAATATAGTGTTATATTTTATATCGATATATTTGTATATTCTTGAGAAGGTTTTAAGTTGACATTTTTTTCATAAATTTAAAAACGTAATAAAAAAATCCTTTTATTGGCTATATCAGTAATATTTTGAATAATTAAAAAATAAAAAATAATTTTTTAGACCATTTATATATTTATAAATATTTTATTCATTAACATTTTTTTTGTAGGATGTATGGTTTCTGAGATACCGTGTACGTATTCGGGCACTTTCCCCTACCAATATTTCGCTTAAATATGTTAGGTGTATTATACCTTAGAATATTAGCTGTACTTTTTAATTTCCTAGTTCCCACCCTATAATGAAATACGTTGTTTGAATATATATTTTACAATTAAATATATAACATATAATTATAATAAATTGAAGTAATATTTATGATATGTTATTTACTATTTAGTGTTTACTACAAATAGCGACACCTATACGCATCGTAACAAATGAAATAACAATTGTTGTAAAGAAGTACGTTAATAGTACGTCGTACGGTCATTACAATTATTGGTGATGGGTTAACACTTATATGTCCTATGGGACATAGATATCCTTGTCAAGGTGTCAAGAAGGTTTCGGTTTCATTAGATCGTGTTTCAAAATAATAAGGTTATCACTGATAGCTTATCAGTAGGTATTAGAGTTTCAAGTTTAATAGATGTTAGTTTCAAGACTTTCCTAACAGTTGTATTCAACCAGAGCATAATTTATAAATAAGAATGAGAAAGAATGAGAATAACGAGGAGGGTTACCAGACTTAGTTATCAGACCAGTTTCACTAAATAATGTGTTCATTAAATACCATGTTCATTACATACCATGTTCATTAAATACTATTTATTAAGTATTAAAAAAATGTAAATACTAATTTAATATATATATATATAAATATTTATAATTATATTAATATATTTAACTTCTGAATATAAATACATTGGAGATTTACTAAGACCAAGTAATAAATTTCTAGAAAATTCCTAAACCAATTTCCCCAATATTCCCTAGTAGCTTGAATTAGGTTATAGGTATCTAGCTAAGAATTACGAGTAATTACAAGTGATACATACACTTACATATTAAAACATATATTAAGTATGACTAAGAGTACATTAATATATTAAACTAACCTATGATCCTAATGAAATATGTAATTCTCTATAGGATCCTAGATAAGAGGATCCTAGATAAGTAGATGTTTTGTAAATTTACAAAACATTGTATATGACAACCTATTATGAAGTAAATAGTTCATTATGATAACAGGTTAGTTTTGTAAAGTTAAAACCGATAGTCCTATTTAGTGCGCATTTAACAATGAATCACTAACAAGTGTAGCACTAACAAGTGTATACTTACGATAGAAGGTTTCGTGTGAGTCAAATGATAACAAACTATAGTTGATGTATATACATCGTTATATTATCCTATATATTGAAAAACTTTATTTCGTAAATAGACATATAAATAGTTCTACATATAATATATCCTAATATTCTATATTAGCACTTGACTAATACCTTGGAATTAACACAGAAAATACGCTAAAATCTTATGTTTATTCTTTTTGAGGAAAATTATCACTTAACAAAAAGTAAGAAAGAAAGAAAATTTTGAAAGAAAACATATTAATTAAATTAAAACTCAATAAATTTTCTAATAGGCAATGTATATATATATTCTACTATATCCTATATATTACCTAAACAATATAGTTCGCACTGACCGTCTGTAGAACGCGCTCCCACGAGTGAATCTTTCGATGAGTCATAGGCGTACTGGTGATGACATGTCTCTCATGAGTTGACGTCAAATGCGGCATTATCGAAGAGTTTTCGCTCCGTTCTACTAGTGACTCATCGGCTGCTAACTCGTCATCGGAACCTCCTCCTCCATCCGCTAGCGACGCCACTCTAGATGAGGCGGACTCGTAGCGCCACACAACGGCGGAGAGTAGCAACAACACCGGTAGGTAGGGTAACAACATCGTCCGATGCGTCGTCTAAGTCTCGGTAAACTATCGGAGCGACTACCCACCGAGAAGAACCGAGTAGAACCGAGTAGAACCGACCGACAGCAGACGAGTGAGCGCCTCTAAATCGGCGCCCGAATCCGCGGCGATAACTGGCGCTCAGTTCTATAAATAGATACGCGGTCTTTCGCGCGCGCGCCCTCTAGTGATATACGTCAACACACACCGCGCCGCGGCGCTGCGTTGTTGTTTGATCTATCTTCCACTGATCGTAAATATCGCTAAATTAGGTGTCGTCGTCTTTCTTTGTAGTAGGCCCGCTGTCGCTAGGGTAAATAACGATACTGTAACGCGTGGTATACCCTAGTACGGCGCGTGTAGTAGTAGTTGTAGTAGTAGTAGTAGTAGTAGTAGTAGTAGTAGTAGTAGTAGTAGTAGTAGTAGTAGTAGTAGTAGTAGTAGTAGTAGTAGTAGTAGTAGTAGTAGTAGTAGTAGTAGTAGTAGTAGTAGTAGTAGTAGTAGTAGTAGTAGTAGTAGTAGTAGTAGTAGTAGTAGTAGTAGTAGTAGTAGTAGTAGTAGTAGTAGTAGTAGTAGTAGTAGTAGTAGTAGTAGTAGTAGTAGTAGTAGTAGTAGTAGTAGTAGTAGTAGTAGTAGTAGTAGTAGTAGTAGTAGTAGTAGTAGTAGTAGTAGTAGTAGTAGTAGTAGTAGTAGTAGTAGTAGTAGTAGTAGTAGTAGTAGTAGTAGTAGTAGTAGTAGTAGTAGTAGTAGTAGTAGTAGTAGTAGTAGTAGTAGTAGTAGTAGTAGTAGTAGTAGTAGTAGTAGTAGTAGTAGTAGTAGTAGTAGTAGTAGTAGTAGTATTAGTAGTAGTAGTAGTAGTAGTAGTAGTAGTAGTATCTAGTTTATCTCTCTTACTAATACCGTTATTTTAGGAGATTTCAATTTTCATATTGGATCTGATAATACTGCTGCTCTCTCTTTTAATAATATTTTACAATCTTTAGCTTTAACTCACCATGTATCTGAAAGGACACATATATCTAATAATATTCTTGATTTAATTATCAGTTCTAGTTTTCATCTAAATTATTTAACAATTCTTCCAATTAAATTTCTTATTTCTGATCATTATGCTGTTTCATTCATTCTGAACGTTAATATTAACTGCAATTCAAATCGAACGATTAGCTACAGAAATATTCGCAATATTGATTATGAATCTTTTAGTACTGATATCAAGTATCATACTAGCTCCAATTTCAACAATATATCTATATCTTTTTTAGATCAAATTCTTACTTTTCTACTGAATAAATATGCTCCTTCTAAAAATAAAGTAGTTAGTGATCGTACTAATGAATGGTTCTCGAATTATAATTTATATATCAAACGCCAAATGAGAAAAGCTGAAAGAATGTTCAATAAAAACTCAACATCTTTTAACATGATAAATTTAAAAAAGTTAAAATTATCTTTTAAAAGGAGTATAACTTCTACTAAAAAAGAATTTTATAAAAATAAAATTTTAAAGTGTGGTAATAACATGGGCAAGCTTTATGCTTTCACTAATTCTCTTCTAGGTAAATCTCATCACAAATCTTATCCTAATATTTCTGATGATATTTTATGTAATAATTTTAGTGATTTTTTCATTTATAAAATTGATATTATTTACTCAGTCATTAAAATAAAATGGTCATCCCCTTCTATAAATCAATACAATTATTTGAATAATTCCTCTGAAAATTCTCAAAATACTCATTTAAATCAAACTCCTACTCTTACTCATTTTACGCTCCCTTCTAATGTTGACATCTATAATCTTTTAGTTACGGCTTCTTCTGCTTCTCCCTCTCTTACTGTGATGAAATCTTTAGCTAACACACTCACTCCACTTTTTTCTTCAATCATTAATCAATCCCTTATTACAGGTGTTATTCCTTCTATTTTAAAACATTCTATTATTACTCCTATTTTAAAGAAAAATAGTCTTAATATAAATGAACTCTCGAACTTTCGCCCTATTGCTCAACTACCTTTAATCTCTAAAATTCTCGAAAAAATTGTTTTTAAACAGATAACTACTTTTATTGATTTTAATAACTTATCCTGTAACTTACAAAGTGCTTTTAGAAAGAACCACAGTACAGAAACTGCGATAACTCTTATACTAAATGATATATATATACATCTTTAGATAGAAATGAGAAAATTCAGATTCTACTTCTAGATCTGTCATCTGCTTTTGATACGCTATCTTTTGATATCCTTTCAGATAGACTTTTAGACATCGGTATATCTTCAACTGCTCATGATTTCTTAATTGGATTTGTCACTAATATAACTTTTTCTGTTAAGATCAATAACTCTTATTCTAAATCTCAATCATTTAAGTACGGGGTTCCGCAAGGATCCGTCTTAGGTCCACTACTATTCTCTATATATCTGAACCCAATAACTAATATTATCAAATCATTTAAAACATTAAGATTTCATCTCTATGCTGATGATATTCTTATTGATTCTGTTAATAGTAGATTGGTCATGAATAATGAGCTAGTTGAATGTGCCAATCAAGTGAATAAATGGCTACTTATGAACAAACTTCTACTTAATACTTCTAAAACTGAATTACTGAACTTACCGCATAACTTTAATAACTTCACTGATATATTTATTGATAATATTAGAATTATTCCATCACTAAAAATTAAATATCTTGGTATTACTATTGATAATAAATTGAATTTTGATGATCATATGTCAACTGTTTGCAGGAAAGCAAATTTTCATTTATATAATATACGATATATAAGAAAGTTCATTAGCAAAGACCTCACTACGATGCTAATTAAAGCAATGGTATTTTCGTCGACTAATTATTGTAATTCGATATATTTAGGTCTATCCAAAAAATTGAATAAATGTATCTATAGAATTGATCATTCGGCAGTACGATTAATCTATCAACAACCTTTATTTGATCACTCGAGTGTTACATTGCGTCAACATAATCTTAATATTCTCAACAATATTAATAGAAGCAAATATAGAATTCTATGTATAATTCATAAATCACTCACTGCAGGTCCTTCATATATTAGAACTTGCCTATCAGTTAAAGTGCCTATCTGTCGTGAACTTCGATCATCTAATGATGTATACTGCTTACAAGTCAAGAAATCAGTGAAACCAGTAACTTCCAAGAGAGCCTTTCAATACTATGCGCCGCCACTATGGAATTCTCTTCCCTTGAAAATAAGAATGATTCCTAATCACGATACCTTTAAATTTAATTTAAAACGTTATTTATTCAATATTGAAAAGTCTTAATTTATTATTTTTACGTTATTTATGTTATGTATGTTATTGATATGTTTTATTTTCCATATGACATTATATCATATGGTTTTTTTTTTATATATCAATAACCAATATTGCATTTTGCAATGTACAGTTTATAATAATACTAATTATTATTTTGTTTATATTCAATTATGTTATTTTTGTTTGTTTGCTTTGTTACACTCTTGAGAACGCCTGGTGTGTTATTTGCAGTGTTTAAATAAATCGTTTTGATTGATTGATTGATAGTAGTAGTAGTAGTAGTAGTAGTAGTAGTAGTAGTAGTAGTAGTAGTAGTAGTAGTAGTAGTAGTAGTAGTAGTAGTAGTAGTAGTAGTAGTAGTAGTAGTAGTAGTAGTAGTAGTAGTAGTAGTAGTAGTAGTAGTAGTAGTAGTAGTAGTAGTAGTAGTAGTAGTAGTAGTAGTAGTAGTAGTAGTAGTAGTAGTAGTAGTAGTAGTAGTAGTAGTAGTAGTAGTAGTAGTAGTAGTAGTAGTAGTAGTAGTAGTAGTAGTAGTAGTAGTAGTAGTAGTAGTAGTAGTAGTAGTAGTAGTAGTAGTAGTAGTAGTAGTAGTAGTAGTAGTAGTAGTAGTAGTAGTAGTAGTAGTAGTAGTAGTAGTAGTAGTAGTAGTAGTAGTAGTAGTAGTAGTAGTAGTAGTAGTAGTAGTAGTAGTAGTAGTAGTAGTAGTAGTAGTAGTAGTAGTAGTAGTAGTAGTAGTAGTAGTAGTAGTAGTAGTAGTAGTAGTAGTAGTAGTAGTAGTAGTAGTAGTAGTAGTAGTAGTAGTAGTAGTAGTAGTAGTAGTAGTAGTAGTAGTAGTAGTAGTAGTAGTAGTAGTAGTAGTAGTAGTAGTAGTAGTAGTAGTAGTAGTAGTAGTAGTAGTAGTAGTAGTAGTAGTAGTAGTAGTAGTAGTAGTAGTAGTAGTAGTAGTAGTAGTAGTAGTAGTAGTAGTAGTAGTAGTAGTAGTAGTAGTAGTAGTAGTAGTAGTAGTAGTAGTAGTAGTAGTAGTAGTAGTAGTAGTAGTAGTAGTAGTAGTAGTAGTAGTAGTAGTAGTAGTAGTAGTAGTAGTAGTAGTAGTAGTAGTAGTAGTAGTAGTAGTAGTAGTAGTAGTAGTAGTAGTAGTAGTAGTAGTAGTAGTAGTAGTAGTAGTAGTAGTAGTAGTAGTAGTAGTAGTAGTAGTAGTAGTAGTAGTAGTAGTAGTAGTAGTAGTAGTAGTAGTAGTAGTAGTAGTAGTAGTAGTAGTAGTAGTAGTAGTAGTAGTAGTAGTAGTAGTAGTAGTAGTAGTAGTAGTAGTAGTAGTAGTAGTAGTAGTAGTAGTAGTAGTAGTAGTAGTAGTAGTAGTAGTAGTAGTAGTAGTAGTAGTAGTAGTAGTAGTAGTAGTAGTAGTAGTAGTAGTAGTAGTAGTAGTAGTAGTAGTAGTAGTAGTAGTAGTAGTAGTAGTAGTAGTAGTAGGTTCCTTCTTGGTCAACAACAATAACGCGATAACTGATCTGCTATCGTTGTTGTTATGGTTTAATCAGCGACGGTGGTTTCACGCATGCGCTAGTAGTCGGGTTTCCGCACTAGAACGGTGACTGCGACGGTCAACAGCCGGTGGACACTCGCCCCGCCCCGGCGTCAGTAATCAAATTAATTAATTAACCCCTGCGCAGCGCCGGAAGCTCTACGGATGACGTCACGTGACCGTTACGGCGAGGACATCGATTATAGCTCGGTGTCCTACCGTCATCGGTTGTAGGTTGTCCGGGCGGGTGTGTGTTCCATTAGGCGCGTACATCTAAACCAATGTATCGCGTTCCATTACGTCATCGCGAAATAGATCATCGTCGTGATTGTAGTTTGTAAAGTAACCTATAGGTTACTATAGTAATCGATATGCTACTTATATATATATATATATATATATTAATAATAACATCTTGAAATTTTATTTGATCGTTTGATAGTTAAAACGAAAATGTAAAGCTATTTTTATAGATGTTTTAGCTTTATTTAAATTAAAGATAAAAACGGACTAAAAATTGTGAAATATGTTAGTAATTAATTCGTTAGGATAATAAAAAGAGTTTATAATTATATAATATATATATATTACTTAGATTTGACTGAATTGTTAATTACGGTTAAAATAATATATATTAACTAGAATAAAGGTGATATAGGTTATTCTACAATTAGGGTCATATTAATTCTCGAAATATGTTTCTAAGACAAAGTTGTTTTATAATCGTTCATCATATTTCTACGGTAGGTAATTAAAATGAAAATTAGTGAATTTTTCTTTATACATTTTTTTAGTTATAACTAATTTTTGTTTAATTTACATCATAAAAAAGAATTATAAATGTATTAAGTAATACTTATATATTCACATGAACCACTGAGAATTTCTCATTGAATGTATGTCAAGATAACTATACTGAGATCTGCTAACATGGCAGGTAGGTAACAAGGCAATTTAATCATTATTTCTGGAACAAATAGGGGACGGAACGGGGTAGTGGCCGAGAACGGAGTAGTGGTCGTTTTAATAAACGATTACATGGTGCTAGATAGGATAACATGTTCTATATACAATATTTAGATATTCAAAATGTCTATAATATAGAGTACTTTTTTTTAAATAATTAATTAATTACTCTAATTTATTACGTAATTATTTAAAAAAAGTATAAAAAAGTATATATATATATACTATATGTATATGTATGTATGTAATTAAATCATTGAATCAAACCAAGGTGTGTAGGGGAAAGTAACCTAATACGGATACTTTAACAATAAATGGTCTTAACATTATATGCCGCTAGTACCAGAAAATGCGATATGTGTCTCGAAATGTGTTCGATTTATATTTTTTTAATTATGTAATATTAAATAATTATATCTATGATGCATACGTACTTTATTTGATTCAATTATTTAATTATATATATATATATATATATATATATATATATATATATATATATATATATATATATGTATACTCTCACACATAAATAAGCATAAATATATATAATCATGTTTTTTGTCAAAATTTGACACAAATGATTATATAATAAATTAGAGTAATTAATTAATCATTTAAAAAAAAAATTACTATATATTATAGATATTTTGATTATCTAAATATTGTATATAGAACTTTTTATCCTATCAAGCACCATTTAAGCGTTAATTAAAACGGTCACTACTACGTTCTCGGCCACTACCCCCTTCCCTCCCCTACCACTAGATGAACTATATATTATTGATGAATCAATCAGAAAAATTACAATTACATTATTTATAATTAATTTTATGAACAATTTACTCTAATTTAATTAGTTAATAATTTATTTATGTTATTATTGTTTAATTAATAATACAATTTAAGTATCTTAATAATACAAATTTTAGATTTAGCTTTATTGGTGGTATTAATATTATAACGCACGCGATTTTTATGAAAATTAGAATATTTCATACACTGCGCGCTGATTGGTTATAGGGTGTCTGTATTAATACATCTAGAGTGTCCGTATTAGGTAATTATATTACCTCTAGATATATGCTTATAAATTAATTAATATTTGATAACAAATATTGCAATTATGTATATAATGTTTAGTATGCTTTATTTTTTAATAATATATTGTTATGTTTTTTATATCGATACATTTGTATATTCTTGAGAAGGTTTAAAGTTGAAATTTTTTTTCATAAATTTAAAATCGTAATAAAAAAATCAGTTTATTGGATATATCAGCAATATTTTGAATAATTAAAAAACAAAAAATACCTTTTTAGACTATATATGTAATTATGAATATTTTATTCATTAAACATTTTTTTGTAGGATATGTGGTTTTTGAGATACAGAGTGTCCGTATTCGGTTACTTTCCACTATGCATCATAAATATAATTAATAATATAAATAATTAAAAAAATATAATTCTAATACATTTCGAGACACCTATTGCATTTTCTGGTACTAGCGGTCACTACCCCTGACTTGCCTTATTTGAATGCTTTTTTAATGCCTAATCAATGGTTTATATAATTAGATAAAACACTTTATATATAAAAGTGAAATCACAGTATTCTAGAACAATATGATTTTTAGCTAATTCAAAAAAAAAGATCTTAATATTCAGTATGTATCGATATATTATAAGTATTCTGAGGCATCAATTGTCGTCCACTACAGGCATATAAATTAATATCTTCATTGATTGTGAATTCAAATATATTACAGAATTCTCAAAGTAGTGTATTGGGACCACCTGAGCGAGGTCCTAGAGCAAAGATCTAACTACAGACTGGCCAGACTACAACATCCCCCTTTGTTAGTCAAATTCAGGTATGTTGACATGGAGGGTACATGCTGGGTTGTCATAGCGACACCGATGTAAGTATAATAATAATCAACCTCAGGACTGTGTTTTGTCGTGAGGGATACGTAGTTTGGGTGATGTGCTATTGCGCATGTCATAGGTCAAGGCGGTTGGGTGGGCGCCTATGACGTGATGGTCGCTCGTATGCGACGGGGGGCGGGGTGATGCTGGGTGATTCTCGAGTGGCGACGTTGTCTCTGCGGATGTCTGTTAGGTTTCGCCGGACTGTTGAGTGTTGTTCGGAATCTACCAGGTATGAGTTTGGAGACGTATATTTCTGGAGGATCGTTCCAGGGCTCCACGTGCTGGTGATAGGGTTTCTGATGAATATCTTCTGTCCATCGTTAAGATTTGGAGTATTTCTTCGTGTTGTTGTATTATGTGTCTTGGCTGCTTTCATTTGGCGATCGTTGAGTAGTTTATCTTTGATATCGTTGAATTTCTTTTCATGAGAGGGTGTCCAGGTGAAGTCGGTGTCTTTCTTGATCAGGTCTCGTAGTGGTGCTGTGTGCGTCGATAGGTTTGGTACAAAAGGACTCATGTACGTAGCTATGCCCAAAAATTCTTGAAGCTGGGTCTTGTTCGTTGGGGGTTTGATGTCTTGAATCGCTTTTATCCTTTCTGGATCTGGCTGCGCTCCTTCTTCGTTGAAGATGAGATCGAAAGAAGTGTATATATTTTTGCTTAATCTTGCATTTCTCTGTATTGAAGATAATTTCTCCAGCTTGTGCCCGTTTCATTAGGTGGTGGAGGTTTGAGTCGTGTTCTTCTTCGGTTTTCCCGAAAAAAGCAATGTTGTCTGCTATGCCGAGCGTTTCGTGGCAGTTCTCAATAATCATATCCATCTTCAGCTGGAACACATCTTGGCTTAGACACAAGCCGAATGGTAGTCTTTTGAATCTGTATCTTCCGTGCGGGCTGTTGAATGTTGTTTTTAAGCTAGATTCGTGGTCGATGTTAATTGCCCAATATCCTTGTCGTGCGTCAAGTTTGCTAAATATCTTTGCGCCTCTAAGTTTGTAAGATATGTATTCTATAGTCTTCGTCGGGTAGTGGGGTCTTTTTATGGCCTTGTTTAGGTCTCATGGGTCAAGGCAGATTCTGAGTTTTCCAGACTGCTTGCGTGCATAGAATAGAATTGAAACCCAGTCGGTAGGCTCCGTGACCTTCTCGATTACTCCTATTCGCTCCATTTGGTCAAGTTCTTCTTTGATTTCTCGTATCATTGATATCGGCGGTCTTCTAGAGGCGTGTACCACGGGTGGTATCGTCGGATCGGTTACAATATGGTATGTACCTTCGAAGTTTCCGATGCCTTCGAACCTGTCTGGGTACATGCTTGTGAGGTCGTTTATTGTGTTGATTTTCTGCGTCTTTATTTGGTTTATCGTGATGATCTTCATCTGTTTTGTCGATGGTAGTCCCAATATTACAGGGCCAGGGGTCTCTGCTACGAAGAATGTAGCTCGCGTCGTGTAATCCTTTAGCGTGATGTCTAAGTCGATAGTTCCGTAGTGCTTCATAGATTCTCCATTGTAGACGGTTAACGTGGTTAGACTACGTTTTAAGTGGCCAGGGGTTGGTCGTGGGTCCGTGCAGTGTTCGGGGTACATACGGAAGTACGTGCGTAATGGAAGTATGTTTCCTTCCGCTCCCGTATCTACCTTCACCGTCATGGTGGCGAGTTGGTCTCTCAACGTGAAGTGGAGATCGGCGGTCAGATCATTGTTGGAGTCGGTTCGTATCTCGTTGAACTTTAGTTCATCGAACTTGTGGTCATGAGTTCGCTGATGACCTGTTGGGTTAGAAGATTGGGCAGAAATAGGTCTCAATTTCATGCGACACACAGCTGCCCAGTGCCCAATTTTATGGCAAAATCGACACTCGGACTGTGCGGCGGGGCAAGAGGTACCCACATGTTTTAGGCCGCAATATTTACAAGTTACTTTGTGGTAAGATTTGTTATCGAGGTGATTATTAGGTTGATTATTTTTCCGATAGTCGGGTTTAGATTTATAACTATCGCGCTTATGGCTAACATTATATACGGGTGTGTCGATAGTGCTCGTCTTGAATTCTTTGAGTTCTTGTTGCAGTGCATCGTACGTTCTTGCGATCTGCATGGCCTTGTCTAGTATTAAGGTGTCATCTTTGCATAACAGATCTTCCCGCACCTTGTCGTGGGCTCCTCCCATGATTATTTGCTCAATTAGTCGCGTATTTATCTCGGTTTCATCACGGAATTTGTATTTCTTCGCTTGGAGCATGCATTTAGTCATGTATTCGTCTATTAGTTCATCTTGGCTTGTTTCATCTTTTCTAGTTGTAGTCTGGCCAGTCTGTAGTTAGATCTTGGCTCTAGGACCTCGCTCAGGTGGTCCCAAAATTCGATTAGAGTGTTGGTGTCATTGTTCCACGTGTTATATATTCTCAGCCCTTCTTCACCGATCCATATGAGGACGTACGTCATCCTCTCTTCGCTTTTCAGTTTTGATAACGGGCCCTTGAATATTAATGTAACATATTGTTTAAATGCCATTAATTCGTAGGGTAGGTCTCCTGACCATACCATGCTCGGGGTCTTTATTCCGTCCATAATTATTATTTTTGTTTTAAAATTTGTTTAAACCAAAACCAAAAAAAAATCTTTTCGTACACATGCTTTTTTTTAAAAAGGCTTTAAATGTCTGATTCTGGCGTTCGTTATTTTACCGCTGTCACCATGTTATAATAGTTTGTTGTTCTAACTATAATGGAATCGATCTGGAGGCAAAGAATGGCTAAGTTACGAGTTTATGCTACGAAGATTTGATATATTAATTAAACACGTCTAACTAGGTATATATTTATTTACAAGAGGAAGTTAATGTGAAATGTGTCAAGGGTCGCAGGTTATATTCAATGACTATAAATAACAATACAACACTATATACTTCTATATACTATATATATATATATACATGTATACTAATGATATGTATAATTGTTTACTGTTAAAAATGAAAACGGGTAAACATATCTAACTTTGTAATAACGGTTTAAGTATTTATTCTAAAGAATTATTATGTAAAATAAGTATGACAAATAATGTTACTTTGGAATGTATTGTGAAGCCTCGAAGCTATGCAAGGGAAACAATCAATTACATAGAGAACATATATATATATAGATATATATATATATATATATATATATATAGTACCTATAGGTATACCTATAGGTAAAGTAAATAAATAATGCAATTCAATATTAGCAACATGACTCCAGTGGATATTTTACTAATTATAAATAGTAATATATATAAATATATATATATATATTTATTCTATATATACATATTCTATAGATGATATTGAAATAGTCGTACGAATACGTAGTTTATAAATAAACTGTAACCGATAATGTTTACTAGCGCCCTGTAGTCTTTGTAGTGAGAATGCGGCAGATAGGATAGTCGTAATACTAACTGTACTATAGCTAATCCTACTATAGCTAATCCTACTATAGCTAATCCTACTATAGCTAATCCTACTATAGCTAATCCTACTATAGCTAATCCTACTATAGCTAATCCTACTATAGCTAATCCTACTATAGCTAATCCTACTATAGCTAATCCTACTATAGCTAATCCTACTATAGCTAATCCTACTATAGCTAATCCTACTATAGCTAATCCTACTATAGCTAATCCTACTATAGCTAATCCTACTATAGGCTATTAATGGTACTATAATTATCTTTTAATTTTCAAAAACATTCGGTGTGTTAGTAAATTTCAACAAATCACAAAATATTCATAGTAATTCCTATTAATTCATATTAATTCATAAATATAATTAATAACAATTCCTGGATATAATATGGTAAATATTTGATTGGTGAGTTACTTGGAATAGCATTTTGTAATATAAGTTTTATTTATAAAAATATCTATAATTATATTATAATAAATATTTACTATTGATATGTATACTACCTATAGGTATAAACAAATACAGATATACAGTACATAATACACATATATGTCATATAAATAAATATACTTACCTACTACCTACCTATAGCTACTGTATACAGTGTACAGTGTACACGAGGGTAGCCCATTTTTGAAATTGTTGCTATCTCGCTCACAGTATGTCATACATGTCATAATAAACATATTTATGAAGTTTCATCAACAAATATTTAATATTGATAAAGCAAAATCACTTTAATGAAGAAATATTTGCATTTATTTTACAATGTAAATTTCTATAAATAGAATTTGTTTCTTATGTATTTTATGTATTTGTACAAGTTCGCGTTGTCATAAAAATAAAATATTTGGCAAACACGTGTATAAATATATTATAATATTAATAAAGTAAAAAATTAATTAAAAAATTCAAATTAATTTAAATTTTTTTTATTTTTTAATTAATGTAATTTATTCGACTCTTTTTTTGATAGATTATTTTAATTAAGGATCAAACTTTGTTGTGAACCTATAATTGATATCTACGAGGTATAATAAAAAATAAAAAATATTTATTTTTCTAACAAAAAAATGTTACGACTAGTTTACCCCAACATTTATTTGTTGTTAAAATGCTCAATAAAAGTCATTTTTTGAATAAATATATGCTATTTTTGTATCAATACTTATAATTGTATATTCATATAATTATGATAGACATAAATAATATATTCTTTTTTTATTATTCCATTGATATTTTTTTTCCCGATTTAAAATAAATTTAAAAATTAAAATTAAAATGTCCGTGGATCTATTTAATTATTTTTTTTTTAATTTATTAATATTTTTTTAAGGAGGTTTTTATATATTACATATGCTAGAAGGCAATTTTTACTTGTACACATTTTTGTCTTACATATATCTGTAATTTAAATTTTTTCATAAATTTTCAATGTAAATTTCTATTTATTTTTGAATATGGTTTCGCTTTCTGAATTGTTGTCAGTTTTCAATTATTATTTTTTTAATATATCTGAATGATTAAAAAGAGTTATTCCGAGCGATATGGTACTTTTATATGAAGGGAACTACAAAAATTACCAAAACGGGCTATCCTACTGTACACTAAAGTACATAATATTAAAGTACCTAATACTAAAGTATGTATATATATATATATATATATATATATATATATATATACATGTATACATACTTTAGTATTAGGTATATATGTATATATTAAATCTGGTGTAAATAATAAATATATATATATATAAATATATATTAAGTTATTCTATAATGCAATTTATATTATACATAATTTGATAATTATTTTTAATTTAAATTAATCATAAACCCCATTAAAAACTTCCCGAACCATCTAGATATAATTATGAATAACAATAGTTAATTGTATAGACTCCATAGCATCATAATATGTATTGTTAAGTTTTCATATAGATCTAGAATAAAATATGTTGACAATTTCGTAGGTATGTTTCCACCAATCATTATGGTTTACCATATATGACTATATTGTATTATTATGTGTGATTATATGTGTATAAATGATTATATATATATATATATATATATATATATATTTACTATAAGTCGATAAATATTACTAATTACAAAAATAATATAGGTTATAATAATCCTATAATTGTTTATGTATTGTTATGAAATAGGTTACTTATAGCTACGGTTATGCTACAATATATACGTATTGTGTAATTATATACACATATGTATAGTGTTCTATTAACTATATTAACCTTTCTAATAATGATATATCATAATGTATACACTAGATGTATTTATATCATATAATAACATATTACGTAGTTCTATAAATATAATTATATATTTATACATATATTATAAGGTTATCCTTCATGATATATGGACTATATGTGCTCTACATCCTGGGCTCTACATCACTGATTATCAACATAACACCTATAGATGTATACATCCTATATCCTGTACCTATATAACGTTAACTCGTAATAAATAGCAATTTGCACGTGACCTGTCATGCGCGACGTGTGTACAATGAAATATATAAAAAATGTCGTATACGACGTTTTTTAATGAACTATAGTTTATGCGATACGCTCGTTATATAACGTATACGTTATTATCACGTGGTTTCATCGTCACGTGGTATCGTCACGTGGTGTTATCACGTGATGTCGTCACGTGTGATACGCCGTAACTCGTATAGCCCCCCCGGGGTATGCGGATACCTGGGAGTCTGATCATATTACGTCTATGAGGTCATAGGTAGGTCTGGTTCCGCCGCCGCCGCCGCCGCCACCACCGATACCGCAGTCGTTCACCATTATTATGGCGGCTATAGATGTCGATACGGCCTATATATATATAGACCTTCGATGTACATAAAGATGTATTTATATCGATGATATAGATCGGTATAGTGGAGCTATAGCTATAGTATAGGTAGGTACGACTCCCAACGATGTGGGACCCACGGCGTTAGATAATAATAATATAACCCATAGGAATATAACTATATATAGTTATTTATAGAATTATATATATATATATATATATATATATATATATATTGTTATTGTTGTTATTGTTATTGTTATTTGGTGGAGTCCTTTCATCCATCCAGGAACTTAGATGAAGTTTTCACTTATAACCATATATGGCTCTAATGTCCCTTCGAAGCCGTTCTCATGTTAAGGCATCCATGGTTTTAACGAGAGCCGATCATTTATTTATACACAATTATATAATTATAAGATCACTTCTAAATAATATGTTAAGACCCATTTTATAAAATTCATTAATGGTCCTGATGAGGCTCGAACCCGCGACGCGGGACCCGCATCCTACTTCATATATATATATTACCTATATACTATTCAGATATAATATAAATAAATAATTTTCGAAACCTTAAGGTGCTTAGACAAATTATTGATATAACGCTGTAATAAATATAG
Source organism: Osedax fenrisi (assembly GCA_964019155.1). Taxonomy (NCBI): domain Eukaryota; kingdom Metazoa; phylum Annelida; class Polychaeta; order Sabellida; family Siboglinidae; genus Osedax; species Osedax fenrisi. The sequence continues at coordinate 70,213,823 of OZ025242.1, forward strand.
GGGAAGGTAACCGAATACGGACAGTGCCCGACTAGGACACTCTCGGTGTCTCAGAAACCACAAATACTACAAAAAAATGTTTAATTAATAAAATATTATTAGTTATATAAATAGTCTAAATAAGTATTTTTTTATTTTTTAATAATTTAAATTAATGCTGATATATCCAATAAACTAATTTTTTTATTACGTTTTTAAATGTATGAAAAAATTTCAAATTAAAACCTTTTCAAGAATATACAAATGTATCGATATAAAACAACAATATATTATTAAAAACTAAAGAATTCTAAACATTATATATATATATATAATTTATATATTTGTTATTAATATTAATGAAGTTATAAGCATATATCTAGAGGTCATGTAATCTCTAATACGGACACTTTAGATGTCTTAATACGAAACCCTATAACCAATGAGCGCGCAGCATGTGAACTATTCTGATTTTCATAAAAATCATGTGCGTTATAATATTAATACCACCAATAAAGCTAAATCTAAAAATAGTATTAGTTAGATACTTAACCTAGAACTTATATTATGAATTAATAAAATAATACAAATTAAAAAATTAATTTCTAATTAAATTATATTAAATTATTCATAAAATTAATTATAAATAATATAATTGTAATTTATCTGATTGGTTCATCAATAATATATAGTTTATCTAGTGGTATATAGGGTGTCCGTATTATAACACAGGAGTCCGTATTCGGACATGGGTACCGAATACGGACACCCCCGTTATCTATTGAATACAAATATTAAATAAAATTTTAAAATCACAATAATATCTATAATCATATAATATTAATATATTGTAATTTTTGAATAAAAATATAGAGTCATAACATGTTAAGACATGTGCTGTTAAAGTGTCCGTATAAGGTATATATAGATATACTTTCATTTAAAGTATATTTCCATAGAATTATAAGTACCCATATTTACAATTATTTTCGGAATTTCCCCCCCCCACTTTCAAATCCTTAATAAAAGCACTAGGATATATAATAATAATAAAATAATAAAATCAGATTTGGAAATTTCCTGGGTGAAGGAAGAAGCTGAGCTTATCAAGTCTTTCACCCATTTATGACTATGAGGATAACAAATTATATAAGAATATAATTAAGAACAATAAATAGTAGAACAAAAAAGTAGAGTAAAAAATTAAATTATTAAAATAAACAATCAACTCAGCATAAACAACCATAGTATATAAACTTTCCGAATGTGGGTTCATCAAGTCTAAAACCTTAGGGAATATACTTTCGCCAATAGTATATACACTGGTAACATTTGGAGCCAGCAAATGCATTCATACTACCCGATATAAATTATGTCCAATTTATGAATTAAGAGTAAACGAAATACAAAAATAACAAATTCCATCATTATTCTACTAGGATTCCTACCTCTTAAATATAAATATATAAATGTAATAAAAGAAAAAATTAATTAAAAATAATACAATTATAAATAGTAAATAATTGATAAGTTTATATTCTTTATAAAGAGTAGAACATGATTTAGATAAAATAATTAACATACAATAAAATTATTAAAAAACTCCTCGTAATCTAATCATCATTATAATAAAATATATATAAACATATAAATAAAAATAATAAAAATATATTAAAACATTATAGTATATATATATATTGTTTTAATTGATGCTCATATCTAAAGCATGTAATGCAGTCTCAGTTACCTAAGGTACTCTAATCGGTTCGGGCTCATTTTTTATTTCCGAAAATTAAATTCTCTGCTCGGCATCATTTACTTCACGAGATGACATTTACATTACTATTCACTGAATACCGAAGTTGGCGCCGATAATTTTTTTTTAAATTTAAGTAAATATATTAATATATATAGTAAATTTACTTCATATATGAAATATTTAAAAATTAGTACTAAAATGTAACTTCATAAAAGTATAATTTCGTTTCGGTTATGTTTTATGAGAGTCTGAACTCGGCTCGGGCTCGTTTGGCTAGAGTCTCTGCTCGGCTCGGGCTCATTTTTTTCCGAAAATGAAAGTCTCGGCTCGGCATCAATAACCAAACGTATCGGCTCGCCATCATTTACATCACTAGTATACCCTTAATATTACGATAGAACATTTTAATACGAAATATGTTCAGTTGATTTGTTATTTCAAACATAGTTCATAAATAAAATGTAAAATAAATATTGATTGTGTAAATTCACATAAAGGTAGGCATTATAATATTAGATAATAATCTATTTAAATAAAATGTATAAATATAAGAAACATTTAACCTTATAACGGCATACATATGAATGAAACATGACAGTTATAGTAGGTACCTATACGATTACCAAATATTGTTCCCTTTACATAGGGAAAGTGTTTGATATTTTGTTTACTTATCCTATAAGATATAGGATATATATGTATATATATTATATATATATAATATATATATATATATTTATCATATATATATATATATATATATATGATAAACCTTCCCACCAACTGTAAAATTGACAATACGTCGATTTAAACTATAGGCCTAATATATATATATGCCTAATATGACATATTATTGTAATAAGAGAAAGGCATGTACCTAATCAACAATAACAATCGTATGATATAACCACAGCCCCGAGGCTCTCCACCACTCTAGGTACGCGGGTACCCACAATGCAATAGGTGGTTCTTCCACATAAATAGATCTATGTAGATATAGAACATAGCTACGTTGGAGTATTCGGATATAAACATTATACAGATTATTTTAATAATACCGAATATTTTCATTGATACGAATACTATGTTATTATAATATAATAATATAACACGGTTAATAGTATTAACTTAATAATAGTTTATAAATACCTATAGTTTATACCCTAGTTTATACGGGTTTATTAATATATCCAGCAAACAGTAATAGTCTCATAATAGCAACATAATATACTTTTAAATGAATACCAGCATAATAATAGCATAATAGACTTTTAATGGAAACATAATAGCATCATAATAGCATGACAAATTAATAGCAGCATAATATACATTTAATTGCAACATAATAGCATCATAATAGCACAATGTAAACATTTGAGGCTATTATATATGCTATTATGTTTCTGTTATGAGGATATTACTTTTAGCTAGGTATGTATAGATACAGATAAATATTATTAAATAAAATTCAAATATGTATTCAAACAATATAAACATTACACCATAGCACTTTAGTATTGGGATTAGCGTACACCCTAATCTATATATAGGTATTAATAATTATTATTATTATGAACCTACCTAGAGATAATCAGCATAATATTTAATAAAAAATATTAAAAGTAGAATAGGCCTAATTACAAATTGTATATGGAATGTGATACTCTATTTGATTGTGTTCGTACACATATATATATATATATATATATATATATATATATATATATATATATATGTACCCACGTAGACATATTCTGCACGTGACCTGTTCGTCTCATCCGGAAGTAGACAGCCACACCTATAGTAACTTCAGAGAGTGACAAACGCGAGTTTTAAGTGAATAATAAACTTAATACGGTACGTGTCATCGCTTGTAATACTGTGATGTACTAGTTGACGTGATGAGGATAGGAGAATATTATATATATATATATTAATTATAAGTAAGTATTTTATATAAGTAAATATATAGGCCATTTTAATAGTATGTGATAATTAGTTCAAGAAATATTAATGTTTTATTTATATTGGATGACTGCGTAATATAATTAATATCTATATTCGAAACTTTAGATAATATAAATATAAAATCAAAATATTTTATTTAAATCGATGGTTGACAATGCTTATAGCCTATATAAGTTATAGGTAATGTTATTATGCATGTGTCTACTGTATTATTCTGCCTATGACTAAGACCCACGATGTATACTATAGTAGATTATATACATATTATAATACATGGTATAATATCAGAATATCGCTACCGATAGACCACGATTGACAATTCTGCTATACTATTGTGATAATGCCTAGCAAACAAACCGAGTACTAAATATTGCATGATGTGCTAATATTAGGGACGCTGCAACAGGGGGGGTGGGGATATGCCCCCCCCCCCCAACTTTAAATCAAGGGGGACCTCATATTTATTGGTCCCCCCCCCCACTTTTACCATAAAATGTATTTTGATTGTTTTTCCCCTACATAAATAATCGTTCCAGCGCCCCTAGCTAATATTAATAGGTAATCTATATATATATATATATATATATATATATAGGCTATATATATACAGGCCCGTAGCCAGAAATTTATACCAGGGGGGGCAAGGCCCCACAAAATGTTAAGACAAAAATGTAATGAATATAAACTATAGTTAATAAATTATAAACTATAGTACTATAGTATACTAGGCTAGTATTACTAGCTATAATACCACTACTAGTAATTTACTAGTATACTATATTACTTATATTGACGCACATTGTGAATTACACAAGGTATACATAAACACTACATAAAAATATACTATGTGTGTATAATATACACTATATAAACATAACTTTATATGCATATAATAAAATTAAAAAAAAAATAAAATATAGTTTATTATGATTTCAAAAACATATGGTGATTATAGGTGTCGTTAGATAATAAAATACAAAAACTAAAATAAATAAAAAAATGTATAACAAAATAGACGAATTACAATGATTTAAAATTGACATATAGTTTACGTTTAAACAATGAAAGCGATGTAGTACAGTGAATATAATATGGCAGTGAATTCCAGCTTTTCGGAGCAATAACCGGGAAGTTGATTTAGAGTAGGCAAAATATGTTGAGCGTTGCACCAATTTCATGAGGTAGCACTTCCGACTAGATCTGTTATAACTCTGAATAATAATAGATTGAGCTAGATATTCAAGAAATATGAGGTAGGTATTATTATATAGCCTATATAGCTACATTATTATATAACCTATATCTAAACTTAAGCCAGCCCTGATTGATCTCATCAAAGTAGATATAGAAACTATAGTTTCGATATATTGAGGCAAAGTTTAGTTTATATAATACACGCATAGCACGACATTAAATACGCTCGAGTTTATACATCAGGTTAACAGATAAATTACACAATAGTGAACAGCAAATTGCTGTCAGCAATAGATATGTTTACTGAATACAAGCGAGTGAATTAAACATTTAGTCATGGAAAAGGTTAGCTTATAACGAGATTATCTAATATTATATAGAAAATAGTTAGTATACTAAATGGTTAGTATACTATATGCACTATAGTTCATATCATATTATTAATATGTGGAGAGTAGTCTAGGTGAGAGGTTATAGTGAAATCGAGGGTAGTTATAGATTGTGAAGTTGGAAGATATAATAGTAAAGGATAAGTGATTGATAGAGGATAACTGCAGTTAACCCATGGGTCTTGAGAATATGGTAATATCATTTTTAGTTATATTTAAGGAAATGTAGTTATGAGATAACTAATGAGTGAGTTAAGTAATACAATTAAACATATACATTTGAATCACTAGAACTAGGAAATGGCTATATATCTGAAGATCATCGGCATAAAGATGATAGTTAATAGTAGGATATTTGTGAAACATTGATTTTATAGGAAGAATATAAATAATGAATAACATAGGGCCAATAACAGAGCCTTGTGAATACCATGTATGTTAACATAAGGAGGAGACAACGAGGAGTTAATCTTCACCGAATATGTTCTAGAATCTAGAATATAGATGAAACATAAAGGCATAAATACATAAACCAACTATGGACTTGAGCGTGTTAACTAATTTCATTAAGTCCAATAGAAATAATATTGTGATCGAGAGTATCAAAAGCACTATATAAGTATAGTAGTACGATATAGCATGGGGCTTTATTATCAAGATATATGATAATATCATTAATGATCAAAGTAAGTGCAGTTTTATACTACAATGAGGAAGATACAAACATTGATATTTATCAACAATATCATTCGAAATACTGTAATTAATAAGTTGAGTGGACACAACTAGTGATGATGTCTTAGATATGGAGGATAACTGGGATGTTGGACGATAACTTGGTAAATTAGATTGGTCAAGAGTAGTTTTTTTTAAATCGGAATAATCTGAAGATGATTGGTCTGGGTTTTACCTACTAAAGTGAAAAATAATTTATAAGATTGCTTAGAAGATATTCCATAATTACCGAGCATATCAGGTAGTATGACAATTTGGTAGAGTGAAGTTTTTTCTTGTAAAGTGATCGAAAACTTTAAAGGAAATAATATCAGATTCAAGTTTAGAGGATGCATATTTACGTTGTAGTCTACAAAGTAGCAACTAGTTGCCTCAGGTTAACAAGATAAATATTAAACCAGGGAAACTTAGAATAAGTTCGGTTGATAAGAGTAATGGAGGGTACAAAAATATCAAGCGAATGAGACAAATCAAAAGATATAATGTTGTTAAGTTGATGGAATACAAAGTGAATACACATGGGTTTATCAATAGAGGAGATTTTCCGAAACGATCTATAGAAGGTCAATTAATTTGTATCACCGGCAAGTTCAAATCAAATAATATGGCAAAGTGATCAGATATTAGATAACTTTGAGTGGGATATGAAATTAATTTAGAATCAGCTAAATACAATAAAAAATCAATAGTATTACTATTAGTGTTAGTAGTAAAGCAAACATGTTTCGTCAGGGAATACTCAAATATAAGTTCATTCAGAGATAAGGAAGCATGATTTTTATTGTTAATTTTAATATTAAAACCACCAAGAATAACCGTGTTAACTGATGTGAAAATTTCTAAAAATAGAAGAGAGGTCATATAATAACCTTCATATGCTCGATGAAGGTGAACGGTGTATAAGTATAATTATAATGGTAAATAATGAGGTAAATTGAATATTACAGATCATAATTTCATATGAAGAGAAACATGGGGTAAATGACGACATCAGTTTAAGTTTCGATGAGAATAACATAGCTAGGCCGCCACGGCGATATGATGTATACTTATTAGCAAGCAATAATTTAAAACCATCAGGGGTAAGTTGGGAAGCTAGAGCAGAATCATCAATAGTTAGCCAAGTCTCAGTAATAGTAGATTTAGAAAAATTAGAATAAATAATTAAGTTTAATAATTTTACGATGTGTGTATTTTCTGTATACCATCATGAATGAAATTCTGGTATTAATTAGGTCTATATGTCCCTAGGACATATGACCTAGGTCCTAGGCCCTAGGCCCTATGTCCTAGGGATATATAGACCTACTTATAGACCTACTACCATTGCCTTTTTTATTATTTGAAAGTGGGGGACAAATTCCAAAATATAATATTTTGTTTTTAATGGTATATGAAAAACTATCTAATAAAATACATCTATTGATTTGTATTAACTGAATAGGATTATGACATAGGAAAATATAAATATAGAATCCCTGATTTATTTTGAAAAAAAACTGTATTTTGTTGTTGGATAAAATCCCCAATACAAGTATATGCTATTTATAGACATAATTATATCCAACGTCAATGGATTATATTATATTTAAATGTATAATCCATGTATGAACATTGTATAATCTTTGTATTTAAAAATATTTATTTTATAAATATTTATTTAATTGGTAATCTTTGTAGGAAGGTTATATAAATGGCAGCTTTGAATCTTCCTGGGAAGAGCGCTGTCAAAGCGGCATGTACGTTAATTAGTTATTTTATTAAATATATAAATATTTATTTTATAATTCTTATTAAAGTATAATAAATAAAATATCTTCATATTATGGTAAAATCAAAAATAGTGTAACCAATTTTGAATTAATTAAATTTTTAAATTTTTTGATTTATAGTTACTTTATTTAAACTTCTGATTTCATATATTTGAATTCATTATATTGTTAAATACATATCAATATATATTGTATGGTTTTTCATTATATATTATCTACAACTTTTAACATTAGATTCAATTTTAATTATAAATGTAATCATTACAGTTAAATATATTCAAATTATCATAATAATAATTATGTATATTTAATATAATAATACATAATATAATATTATGTATGACAATATTATATTGTCATACATATTTAATATGTTATTATTTGAATCTTATATAGTATTATTACAATATTTGTATTAACTTAATCTTAATAATTAAGATAATACTTATCTTATAGATATTATTTTCAAGATTATATTGTATATCATATAAAGGGATTACGATCAAAAAGGACGAGTTGAGGCGAAATGGTTAAATATTAAATCCGAAATAAATTTTTATAGGCTCATTTTGGGATGTAATGCAGCTAAAAAAAACCAAACAGGACAAAACTAAACCAATTAAACCAAATAACCCACAAATATCTATACAACATATATGTATATACTATTAACTCGTATTTCAAATGTAACCTTTAACCCTCAACTCGTCCTTTTTGATCGTCTCCCATATAAAGTATAGAGAAATATCATTGAGATTTAAAAATAGTTTTTAATATGGCAATTGACAATTGTATAACAATTGCCATTTGTATTATAAAATATATATTTATATATTTTATTTGTGAAATTAATTGGGAGAAATATTGGTTAAGTAACAACTATTATATAAATTATAGTATATTAATAATATATTATATTTATATATTACTAATACTATATCATTACATTGTTATTCTTAAGCATTCACTTATATACATGAATAGATACAGAACTATCATGTACATAGTCAGAACTATCATATTTTCATATTTTAAAATTATACAATTTATTATACTCTATAATTTATATATAAGCTAATATATGTTAACAACCTAAATATATATATATATATATATATATATATATAATATATATGATATACTAGGCTTATAAATCTAGTAATTGATTTACTTATGTTGGTGCAATATAAAATATTTACATGATATAAGAATCTAAAATAGCATCCATTACTATCTAATTGATAATTAATTTACTTTTCATGGAATATACAGTATATTATATATTGTGAATTTTCTACAAATGTTATCATCGCGATGTTGTTTCAAAGTAATATATCTACGAATACCAGTTGACTATAATGACCTACAATCTATATATAATAAGCAGAAATAGTAGAAATAATGTTATACGAAATAATATTCTAATAACAACTGCCTATATTTAATATAATAATATATATATATATATATATATTAATAATATCTGCTCTATTGTGGACGAATTAAATTAAATATTAATGCCGATCGTAAACATATTTATCCTAAAACAATTACGATACGATAATGTATAATCTCGCCGGTTCGCTCCGTATAATCATCACTGCCCCGCCCCCGCCCGCAGCGCTCCTAGTACCGAGATGTGCGTCCATTTCGCTGGCCACCCAGCAGCGTCGGACCCGTTACGACGTCGCCCTCGGTGACACCGCTAATCTGGCCGCGTACAAACGGGGCGCCGGAGGTAGGTCCTCTTTCAGCGGGGTCGTCGCCACCGTGTTCGGGGCCTCCGGGTTTCTCGGGCGTTACGTCGTCAACCGATTGGGTTAGTGCTGCCACCTAGTGTGAGGTAGGAGGCTACGTCCGCTACCGGTACGCTCGATGTAATAGATAGATAGATAGATCAAAAGTTTATTGAATTACCGGTTATATATAAAGAAGGATACATAATTATATATAAACATATATAATTATATAACGTATATAAACAAAATATATAAATGCGATAACGGTAAGACAAAACGACGCGATACAAAAAAACAAGAAATAAACGGAGAAGTAAAATAAAACATTGGATTATACGATGAGCCGTTGGAGATAATGTCAATGAAATCGTATTCCTCATTATATGAAGCTCGTGTATATTATTCGAACGGCGCGTCTTCGTATAATGTATAGTATATATTATATATAATGGCCGGGTTAAATAGGCTATGGCGTCGCTTATACAATCGCTGGAATGTGGGTTTGAGCCCCGTCCCGACCCATAACAATTTTTAAAATAATATTTATAAGTGATCATATACAATTTTGTATACAAAATTATCGGCCCTCGTTAAAAGCACAGATGCCTTAACATAAGAGCGGCTTCGAAGGGATATTAGAGCCACATTTTTATAAGTGAAAACTTCATCTAAGTTCCTGGTTGGGATTAAAGGTCTCCACCAAATAAAATAACAATAACATACAATATATAGTATTATAACATTATTATTATTTAAACATACTATATAATACAATACACATTAACTATCCACGTAAGGGTGTAATTCACACACACGCACGTAGGTAAGATCGGATCTCAGATTATCACACCTTATCGCGGTGACCAGTATTGGATCCGTGACCTCAAGGTCGCCGGAGATCTCGGTCAAGTCATACAATTGGTTTGATCCCTTCCTCTGTATTATTATATCGATGATTCATTATTTAGGGTATCGATTTTATTATTTATGAATATGATTAAGATTAAAATACGAATTATTAGCACTATTTGAATGCAAACCTAATGTGTATTATGATAATACTATTATCTATTGTTCTATTGTGAACCTATCGCTATCCACTCGTTTACACTCCGCATATTATTGTAATTAGCCTTACGATGCAAATGATGAAGACAGTATTCGTAGAGCCATGAAATATTCCAATGTCGTCATCAATCTGATTGGACGAGATTGGGAAACCAAGTTAGTCGGCTAAATTACGATGTAAATGTTTTCATTGAAAACCGTATATTTATATGTTATTACGCTTTTTTATTTATTCAAATCAATTTTCATATGTGTAAACTTTTAAATATATTAGACTACTATTAGTAATAATTATCAACTATATTTATGCCACAAATGTTATGGTAAAGATTTATGGTAAGATTCTATATTTCAAATAAATATGTTAAAAGCCTCATTCCTACGTCTAGTTTACATAATATAAAATAATAACACTTTATCTGACTTTTAAATAATATACACTGCTAATAATATACACTATGCTAAGTTTAATCTACCTCGCGTTCTTACCTTCAGGAATTATGATTTCGATAGAGTGCATGTTGAGATTCCGAGAAGAATTGCTCGCATCGCTAAGGAGATGAACATTGAGAGGTCAGTATCAACATACCCTAACAACCGCATAGCATCGTATCGCCATAGCAACTGCGTATTTAGTATAACATAGGTAATAGTGTATCATATAATCATATAAATATATCAGTTTGTATACATTTCATTAGAATAACAGAATTCTCAATGATGTTCACAACCATAATAATTCTCATTATTTTCTACTCTTTTAATATTTTAATTAATTCAATACTGATATATTTATATATAATGTAGTATTTAAATAAAACCTTAAACTCAAAATTTAGATCTACATTTTTTAGATCTCTATTTCCTATTTTATGTATACTTTTAAAATCAATTAATTACGTATATAATAATATTTATATATACATATAAATATAGATTAGTTAATATTAGATTTTAGAGTTGAACATTTATAAATAAGTTCTTTGACAAAAATCAACATTTAACAATCAAATTAAATGCTGTAATTTTGTACAGTTTTATTGCGTCGCAGTTAAAATGTATAAAGTAAAAGATAGGCAATGTACACCTCTCAACCTCAGCCTACTTGTGTAGAACTGCAGCCTAATTTAGTAGCAGTTTCTACTGTTACAACTTCATATATATATCATAATGCGACTGTGTCTCAACCAATAACATAGTAGCCTGTAAATACACGATATCCAATATACTCATTGTCTACATTACCTGATACATTACCTGATACATTACCAACATAGGTTCATTCACGTCTCTCACTTGAACGGCGCTGCCAAACCTAAGCCTATTCTCTCCTCGGAAGGTTCTAGATTTCTCCGCAGTAAGGTTACCGTAGTGTATGGCCGCGCCTAACCCTTGTCATCCAATCAACACTCTCCATACAAGTATCGTCCAATCACTACTCCCCCCCTCATTAACTCTTGTCATCCAATCAACACCCTCCCCCTCATTAACTCGTATCGTCCAATCAACACTCCCCCCTCGTGGCTAACCCCCACCTAACATCTCACAGTACCGCGGTGAAATAGCCGTAAGAGAAGAGTTTCCCGATGCCACTATCCTCAGACCTTCTGATATCTTTGGGCACGAAGATCGTTTCATCCACTACTTCGCCAGTTATTGTTCGTACAACACCCTCGTCTCCCCCGCCCCCCGTATCTCAATAATATCTCGATAAACTATGAAATTAGCCTCTATAATTATATATAAATTGTATATATATATATATTTAATAATATTAATATATCGTGCTATTTTTTCTCGGATGAAATTCATTATTTTAATGTTTATATTTGACTGTCTCTATGCTCGACAACATACCTCACCGATGATTATTCTAACAGGGAGAAGATCTTTAAACTGTTTCCCTATCTACAAGGGAGGTTATGAAACTATTAAGAACCCAGTTCATGTTAGTAAACTCTTCACTGTGTAATACACAGTTCATAATGCATGCTCCCCCCCCCACCACGTTCATTGTATGAGATCATTTATTAAAATCCACCTTTTTGTATTCAATTTTATTTAAAGATAATCAAATATTTATAGATTTAAATTTATACTTTGAAAAATACTTTTACAATTATTTAAATTTGTACTAATATGTAAATGTGAACATCAAATATAAACTTAGAACACACAAAGTATTATCTAGCAACATCTTATTTCAAATTATCATACCACTAAATGTTCCACGAGGATTTGAATATCATATATTTATATATATTTCTTGGTTACTATATATAAAATTCCTAAAATTATAGATATAATACAGTATTATTTAATTTATTTATCAAATATTTACACATTCATTTTGAAACTAATACTCAATTGAATATTGAATACTCTTTGAAGTGTTATTTGTGAATTACTATATACATAGTGAATGAAGCAAAGCCCAAGATAAACACTTGCTATTATTGCCCATATAAACGTTTCAAAGTGTCAAATTATATGAAGTAAAAATAAATAAGAAAATATTAGGATTTATATTAATAATTTAATTATCAACCTATAATATATTTTAAATATAATTTTTTTTAAATTAATATATACAAGTTTAGCTATTTTTTAATTAAATTAATAATAAAATATTAATTTAAAATATATGAAATATAATATTTTAAATAGTGTTTAAATTATGTTGCTACATATATATATATTATATAATATATAATATATATAATATATAATATATATAACTTATAAAATACGAATTTACAACAATACCAAACAAATAAATGTCAGATAAATGAATTTATATTATTCATAATTAGTATTATTATAATATATATTTATATATATATTATGTTATATAATATAATAGTACATTAGAAATATAGTATTTATATTCTTTTAATTTGGAATATATAAAAAATAATAAGATATTAGACTGAGTAAAAATAGAAATTCAATTTGAATAATTATCTAACTTTAAACTAAAATGACTCATAATAACTATTGTTCACTATAAACACTCTTATAAAATATGACTATTAACTATTAATAATGCTTATTTTTACTTAATATTTTCAATATATTTAGAAAATTTATATATCATGATAAGTTAGGCTTACTTTATTTTAAATAAATACATATACACATATAGTATGCAAACATTTTTATCATATACAAAAACTAAAAAATTCACTTATATATGCATATTATATATAATTAATAATTATATAAAACTTCCGTACCCTATTATGTTAATTAGTATTATTAATAAATTACTAACAAAATAAGAAGTAAAAATCAATATGAAAGATTAGCTTTTAAAAAATTACACTTTTCCCGATCTATTAATATTTCGCACTATATCCGTAATACCCTGCCCCTTAAATATATTAAATTACATATTGGGGAGGTTTAACTTTCGATTTTATTTTTTAATTAAAATAAATTGACATTAAAATATTAATTAATTATCTTTAAAATAACATTTCCTACAAAAGTAACTATATGTGCATCAAGCATGCATTTTAATTATTATCCTAGAGGTACTGTTATTATAAACAGTATGCTCATATTGTTATCTGTTTTATATACTACATTTATTAATTTGATGTTATCTATTATATAATAATTTGTAATATAATGTATATATTTTAGTATTAGTAGAGATAATATATTTTTAATTAATTAATTGTTATCATGTATATATTATATATTATAAATAGGGATTTATTAGTAAATTAGGTAATAAATTATTATCCATAAATCAAGTAAAACTTTAGAAATTTATCTCAGAAATTTGTTTTCCATTTTTGTTGTTAAAAATTACAACTTTTTAACCCAGTGATGAATTGTTATAATATTTGTGTAATATATACCTAGTATATTACTAATACTTTATTATCAAATATCAATCAACTTTATAGATATGATTATATTACAATATACATTTTTGGATAAAAATAAATATTAGAAATATAAAAGGAACACAAATTCTAAGTTCACTTGTCTTTAGATATTGTAACCTAATAACTTTTGTGTAGCGCTATCAACGCTATCTAAATAGTAACAATAAGTGCTATTCTTTGATCTATAACAACAAATTGTCATTCTTTCAATAGATTCATTGTTGTCCTATCTCTTACATGTGAAACCGCCAAGGTGACCCCTGCCATTAGCGTATGCACGTAATGGTGGTTAACTATTGTACTTGTGTTATATCAAAACTTTACTAGCTATAAAGGCTCTAAAATAGCTCTATATCAACTTAAAATATTCCTGTTTTATTTCTTATATAAAATGTACAAAATAATAAGTGCAATGGAAGTGTACTGCTGTCACAACAAACATGAGTTTTACACTCGTTACCGTGTATCTTGCTTTTGCTAATTATATGACAGAATCTTATTGTTCGATCTTAAAAAATAATCTATTTGTTATTCAAAATTATACCATTTAAACAATACATTTTTTTAATGTTCAACGTTCTGGGATTATTATAGTAAATACTGAGAGTAGCTAAATATTAGACTACTAAATTGCTAAGCATAATCATTATTTATTATCTACTAGTACTAGTAGACTACTACTAATTATGTTCGGATACTAAATTAACATATCCCAGATAATAATAATTTGTAAATCATTTTATGATCTATATGGATTATATTATATTAAGGACACCATATTTATAATATAATATTTTATTTTATATTATAATATAATAATATAATCAACATTTAATTATCACCATTACCCACACCACCACCACTACTGCCATCATCAGTACCACTAGTAACCTATGACTCACCACCCACCCGATCACTAGTAACCTATGACTCACCGCCCGTTTCAGTGTTCAGACGTCGCCGCTGGTATAATCAACGCCCTGTACGACACCTCTAGCATCGGACAGGCTTACGACTGCGTAGGTCCTAAGAACTATGTGTACCGCGACCTTCTCGAGTTCACCTACAAGGTGATGAGGTACCCGAGCATTCAGTTTGTGCCCATCACACCCTTGTTTAAGTTAGTACCCCCGCAGCGGGTTTTAGTTTTGTATAACATCAATAATATTGTAAAGAAGAGTCTGGCGGTAATAATTACCAATGATAATAGATAATTTCTATCGATACACAGAGCCAAGATTGCGTTTATGCAGAATGCCCCTAAGACCCCCCTGATTAATGCAGACAAACTGGAAAGAGTTAGTATGATGCGCACTGTACATTATACTGTAGCAGCAGTAGCAGACAGTCAACTAACAGTCTACGTATGTCTACTTATGTCTACTTATGTCTACGTATGTCTACGTATGTCTAAATAATGTCACAAGTTGCAACCCACTTTGATATATTTTTTTCAAAATAATTTTTCTAAATTATAATATAAATAATATTTCAATTATATTAGTGTATCTATTACAATAAGTGTATTAACGAACATCTTCGATAAGTCTCATTTATCAAATAATATTAATATGTATTATTATTAAGAATTTCTTAATAAAGATAATTTGCGATTGCAATTAAAATATAAGTAATCTTCGTAATTGCATGACAATACGGTATCAGGATGTTTGAGATTACCGAAGTCTGAAGTCTCTTTAGATAATATCTCTATAACAACTGAATATTGAATAACTTTAGGTATATCTTTGTTGGTCATTCAGACTACATGTATTTACACACACATACACGCGCGCGTCTCTCAATATAGTGTTAATTTCTCTCTCTCTCACTCACGCGTTCAGGAGTTCTATTCTGACAAGACGAGCGGTCTGCCGACTCTGCTCGACCTCGGGGTCAAGGACCTTCGCAACATTGAAACCATCATGAACGCGGAGACTGGCTTCTACAAGTTGAACCGCTACCTCGAGGACACTCTGGAGCTCAACAAACTACCCCCGAGCCCTAAGGAGGCCGTATTCTAGAGCCCCCGCCCCCCCGTACCAACGATGATTATGATATAATAATAATAACGATAATAAACTGTGTAAAGAGAGGCTTCTTTTATTACGCCGATGTAATCTAGAAGTTGATGGCAGTCTGCCGTTACGCATGGTTGCTCTCGTGTCAGCGAAGTCAGTATCTGCTGTATTCGGTGTAGGTCAAATACGGCACTATGTCTTCTCTCGCCTTCCTTCTCCTGCGAGGATAGTGCGAGGCTAATTAGTCACTATTGGATATACATATATGTATGTGTAGGTTATATTTATATGCACTGAATAGAAACAATGAATGATATACTGTATACAGGAGGATTACATTACTTAAGAATACAGATATCTATAAAAGTTAAATAAGTTACATATATACACAAAATAACAATTTATTTACTTTATTGTTTACTATCAATTCATTATAGGATTTAATTGTAACAGTTAAAAAGTGTAGGTCTATAAGTAATATTCATCAGATGGAATGATGTGTAGAAACCAAATAGAAAATAAATAATTTAATATATATCGTAATAATTATTATATTAGTTTAATAAAAACAGTTTTTATATTATAACTTTAATGATTTTAATTATTCTCATAATGCTATAAAATAAGTTTTTGTAATGGAATTTAATTTTAACTTTTAATATTTAAATATATAATTTAATTCAAAACAAGAAAAATAATATATATCATGATACTAATTGTAAGTATACTACACATTTTATTGTATATTTATTACAAAATTTAATAAAGATATAAATGAAATATATTTAATTATTGCGTGAATACTGAGGCTAGCTAGTGGGCTCGTACATCATTACATAAGAATGTCACCAATATAATATGGGTAATAGATTATGTAATATAACTAGTATTGTATTATATAGAGTGAACTCTCAGTATAGGGAATGTAAGGGGTTAACATATTATTTGTTATTATAATTAATCCGGATATATATTATACTAAAGTTATACAATTTTCAGATAACTAAAGGTAATTCTAATTCATTATAATGAACAAATATATATATCTAACATTTATAACACTGTTCACTATATTTATATTGTTGTTTAAAATAAAAACAATATATTCATGTACGTAAAATGATTCACAATTTAATTGATAGTAATATTTATTGAAGATGTACAAAATGAAAAATAATTATATAGAGAAATTAAGTTTAAAGATTTTTGTGATATTTTATTATTTTTATATAATAGAATTAGTAATTTATATATGCGATATAATAGAGAGTTAGTAATTTATAAATAGTAGTTATATATAATTATAAAATAAAAAGATAAATTTATAGGTAAACAATTTATTACAAGTTAAATATTTGCACTCCGTGCAGCATATTCACTGCCTTTGGAATTAATTATATTAAATTGTCGTTTTATAAGTAATATTTCACATATACAAAAATGTTTAATTATTATTTTGTAATTTGAATAGTCGCACATTCCCTTAAAAATAAATGAATAATATATAATTAGGTATATATATACATATTAGTATAATTCAAACAATATATAAATGAATAATACATTAAAAATTAATTTTGATCGGTGATATATTTATAAAACCAATCGATAACTGTGTCAGTATTCAGATAGAGGGGGTGAGTCATTTTTGTAGTATTGCTATTTGTAGATGTGTTTAGGCATACTTGTAGACTTATATATGTATATAATAAATTATACTTAAAATATACATTCATCAAAGTATTATATTGTGTGAACTATAATATATAGATATATATATATAATTTACATGTATGAATACTATAGTATATATACATGTATTTCTATTTATACACAAACAGGCATACGATGCTTGCTTCTATCGGTAGATACTATAGTGATGTAAATGATGCTCAAATCTAAAGTAAAGATACAGTCTCATAGTATTAAAAGAATCTATTCAGTCTCAGTATTAGTAACAAAAGCATCTATGCAGTCTCAGTTGCTTACCAACAACATTGGCTTAAGTATCAGTCTTAATTCTCGTAGTATCGGTGTGGTTTCAATAGCGGAAGCATTGTTTTAGCGTATCACAGTTAATAACAGAATCATCTCGATCGCGGTTGTACAAATAATCACAGAAATAGAAATAAACCTCTAAATAAAATAACAGGAATCGTCAAACTTCGTGTACATATTCAAATTATAAAATATATTTATGTGCATTAACATGATTTTGTATAATAAAGTAATTTTGTTGTATACGTATTGTGTGTGCATGTAAACATTACTGCACACTACACACACCTAGGTTGTGTTCACCGGTCGGATACGCTACTAACGACAAGGAGGAGGAGAACACAACGTGTCGCTAGCTATAGATGCAGATGTAGGACATATTACGTGAATGCTGATTAAAATATTGTAAATGCTATTTCCGCATATAATAGGAAATATTTTTTTTAAATTATGGTTATACAAAAAACATCATTTCGGTTCGTGTAAGAATTTGTGCTCGGCTGGCGCTCAGTTTGTTATCGCAAATAAAAGTGTCGGCTCAGCATTTAAAAGCGTGTCATCGTTTACATCGATAGCAGAAACCTTGACGACAACTTTAATTCTTTGCATCAACAATAATAATAGAAATGGTGGAAAATCGTGATATTTTAATTACATTGATTGATTATATGCTTACTTATACCAAAGGGCTTTGCTTATACTACACGAGTCTATGATGTAATGCATCGATATCATCTAGAATATCAGATAATTTATTGTTGGCTTTATATTCTATTTTTAAACTTACATTTCGAATTTAATATTTTTTATTAATACGAAATATCGAATACATTTTAAATTTTCTTTCAATAAAATGTATATATATATATATATACTTACAATAATTATATGATCGCAATTCAAATTAATAATTTATATACGTTATCAGTAATATAACTTATCACAAATATGACTCTCTTATTCTATCGATTATTCCATATTTAGGGGATATCACACTTGAGGAGTGTAACACATGTAGCAGGTAGGAAATAAGATAAGATAAGTTAAATAGTAGTGCGTATATTTGAATAACTTCTAAGATGAATAATATTTTTTCATCAAAATAAAATATTTCTAAATATTTCACATTCAATATTATGTTTCATCATGATAAAACAGGATTGATTCAAGTTTAGTATATTTGATTTTAAATTAAATTTACATGTAAGAATACATTATTAATTTATTATACGTGGAAATTTTAATGCCTAAAGAAAATGGAAAAAAAATTAATAATCTATGATTGTAATTAATATATTTATTATATTGAATATGCATTTAATGTTTAAAATAAAGTGTATGCATCATTTACTATTGAAATCTGTTTTATATTATATTTATAATTTTATTTAAAATAATAAGTAAACTTTTTTCTTTTGTGAATTAAAAAAACAAAAATACGATTTATAGTATTTAAGACTTAGAAAAATATAAATTATTTAAATTGTTGATAAATGAAATAAATTTAAAAATGATTTATGGTCTAATAAATATTATAAATAAATTAAGACATGCATAATTCCTATCTACACATTTCAAAGCTGATTTATATTTGTAAAATAATGATTTATCAGTTCAAATTTAAAATATTCATTATGACTGTCGGCGCCATCTAGTGCACATGGTAATCTAACTTAAGTATTTTCATATATAATAGGATGTATTAGTTATTATAATCATATATGATTATAAATTATATAGCTATAAATGTAAAATGTGACCTTGTAATCATAATCAGAACACATGGAGGCATAGTCGACATTATCAAAATGTTAAGGATCCCGCATTATTTAGTATTAACAATTTAATATTTTATAAAAATTAATTATTCTATATAATTCATATATATTATTACATTTAATAGCCATTAGTGAATTCAGTCTCTACTTCAGATAGTACTTTAATACACAAATATTCACCCGCAATTGGATCGATTAGATGATACAGATGATATGCTTGTGTATTTAAATCAAAATTTAAAATAAATTATTAAACATTATTTTATTTTTTACTTCGTTAAATTATTTATTATCAAAAGATTTGAAGTTCTCGAGAACATACCTAAATATGAGAGATTTGAAGTTCTCGAGAACCTGATATTTTTTTTAAGATTTGAAGTTCTCGAGAACAAAAATTTTAAGATTTGAAGTTCTCGAGAACAACCAAGTATTTGAAATTTTACAGCACTAGTATATAGCGATATTTTGTTCAAGGGATTTATTGATAACTATTTTATAATTATATGAAATTTTAGTTTAAAATTAGCATATATTTTATTTTTTAAATCTAATAATAACTAGATATAAATTAGATATATAAAAATAACTAAGTACTTATATAAAAACTGTACTAAGGTGTTATATAATAGTAGTAAAAGAAATAGAAATTAGTAAAAAACATCAGCAATATTGAGCAAACAAATAACGAACAAATATCTATACAGGTATGTAGATAAAAACAATTATTCTTGGAAAAGTAAAAATAGTCTAAAGGATATCAATATTTGTTCTCAAATATTCTACATAAATACAGAAAATAACAAATAAATATAGATTATATATATATATTATATTTATTTATATTATCTTGTATACTAATATAGTATGTAGTATATATATATAATAGCATAATTTGTAAATTATATATTAGTAGATTATAATTTAAATTATATAACAAATAAATCTAGATTATTAGTTTGAAAAGTTCTCTAATTGGTTATATATATATCACATGATATTAATAGTAAAAAATATATATATTTCCGTATTTTATTTGTGATAAAAAGAGTGTTTCAAGTGTGAAAATCTATGAAATATTCCGCAATACAGAAAGAATTCAAAATATATCATAAATAAAAATATTTTATATGTATAAATATTATTATAGCATTTATAATACATATTTTCTTTGAAAATTTGCTACAACATAAAGATAAACTAATTACTAACTAAATATGTTATAAAAAAACTTAAATATAAATAGATTAATATTATTCAAGTGCAGTATCACCTTAAACACTCTAAACACCCCTAAATTGGTTCACATATATTTATAAATTCATATTTTAATGACATTTTCCAATCAAATTTTAAATATTCACAAAAAAGGAATTATGTTACAGACAATCTAAATAATTGATATATTTGCAAAATTTCATTTAATGGAAACAAATTTAACATAAAACATTTAATAATTACAAGACTAATAGAATATATATATATATTGGTTACATTTTGTATAAATTATATCATATAAATAAGAACAGAATATCTGACATAATTAGAATAATAACGTAAACATATCTGAAAGCAATAGAGCTCTACTATAAATCATTGAAACATGTGTTGAACACACAGTGGGGGGTAGGGTAGTAATACCTTTAGTATGTTGGTTGCTATCGTCTTCAAGAGGTCATGGAAACTGTACAAGTTCATTCCGGTGACACATTTCAACAGCAACTGTCAATCAAAGCGTATATTAGTAATTCGATGCGAGCTAGTTAATTCTAGTAAATACGATAATACAATTTTGATTTTATCGAATTTAACGAAAAATATTATTGAATAATTGTCCATATTATTTTAAATTTATATTATATACAGACATATATATATATATATATAATTATTAATATATTTTATATACAATACACTATCGGTTATTGTAACTATACGAGCGGGTACAACTATGTACTAAAGATTGAATATTACCAATGAATGATGTACGAACTTAAGTAATTAGATTATCTGATTAATGAGCCAACCCCCCCTAGACTAGCTCCCCTCCCTCCCCCCGTAAGGCTAGCCCGACCCCCCTCCCCTCGCTAGACTAGCTAGACAAACTCCCCCCCCCAATAGACTAGCTAGTCTAGCCCCTCCCCCTCCTCGCTAGATAACCTCCCCCCCCCGCAAGGCTAGCCCTCCCACCCCGCTAAACTTGCTTGATAAGGTGTAATTACATTACTTGAATAAATATTTATATTTTATTCTATATTATTCTATCATTTATATACGATACATATATGGACCAAAGGTGAAAGAAAGTTGCATTATAATATCTGTCGTGTTCTAGATACAGTGGTGAGTCGAGAGGTTTTAATAATATACCAATCGTGAATCGATGAACTATTATTTATGATATGCAAAAATCAAATTTATCAATACAAACAACAGTACATATATATATATATTATGTACATGTATTCATTCATAATAAATTCTTATAATTATATAAATTAAATGAGAAAGATTTTTCTGATGTTTATTAAGTTCATATTTTTTTTAATTAATGCAGTTTTAATTAACAACTAAATTAACATCTCTAGTATCTTTGAAAACATTGAATTAAAGATTATTATACCACTGAAAAGTATATATTTATGAGTACAATAAGGAGATAGAGACCAGCTATTCTGTCCTGGATATAGTTTAGTATTAAAATCATAATGTCGACATAGAGAAACGACTGTTTCAGTGTAATGGAATGTGAATGGTATAACAATGGTAGGGTTGAAATGTAGGCCGAACTCACTACTTCACTACTTTATTTATTATATAACGAACAATAAATAATTTATTAGAATTAAAATAAAAAACTTAAATGATTTATTAGATAAAATCTTTCGTGATATTTTTAGAAATATTTAAAATTACTTTCTTATATAATATTTATATTAATATTGAAATATTAAAAATACTTAAAAAGATATATATATATATATATATATATTCACTCCGTATGAATAATATATAATATGATATATATTAATCTTTAGATTCTTGATTACAATTTCTTAAAATATCACAAAAATACTTTTAGTTGAAATTTAAAATTTACATTTATAAATATGATGTGATAATATTAATGCTTTAAAGTTTTACTTGTTATAAAATATTTAATGTGCTAAAGAATTAATAAAAAATATAAATGTGTAGTTATTTATATTTAGAATATAAATAATTAAATATTTTTAATTTCTTTAAGAAGGACTTTTAAGGACATGAGAAATAGGGAATTTATTTACATTGTGAACATAGGAGATTTATTTATAATTATTGTGTACTAAAAGCATGATAACTTTAGAAATATATAAAATAATAACTAATTTGTTTTTGTATCTTATAGATTATATATATATATAACGAAAATTTAAAATTGTATGATAACTATAAGACAAAGAGAAGTGACCTACATATCACCAATTTTAAAATAATGCATATTCAAGAAATGTCCATAAATGTTATAATATTTATTATTATACGTAATCAGGTATTATATTTTAGGTCGTTTATTATATCTGAAGAGTATTATACCAAAGATTTTCCGAAGGAAAGATATAACACTTACGCGAAATCGTGTAATTCGAATTTGTATACAAAATATATACCCTGGTGCCACCTATAGCGGGTTACTTTTAGGAACTATGCGTTGTTTATAATGTAAATTCGTATTTAACTATACACTTTTAAAATGTTAAATAATATGCTTTAAATTAATATTTATATGATGAAAACTAAGTGTTCATTACTAATATATAACAAACAAATATGATATGTATGTTTTAAATGCTATAAGTATAATTTAGTGAGTAAAAGCTAATTTATATTGCATGTAATTTAATATAGCAATGAAAACATTGTTGTATGCAAACAGAGCCGAACCTAAATCTATTTCAGTGATTTTGATACTACTGCTAGCAGCGGTTGGGGCTAACTAAATTACGTTGCATGCATAGGGAGTGTTATATCTTTGCTTCGCAAAATCTTTGATTATACTATAAATATGTTCCGAAAGTTTCATATAGTTTGATCAAGTAGTTATGGATCTTTAAAGATACAAAATTAATTTTAAAAATTGAAAAGAGATATTAAAATGTTAATTTAATTTTTAAATTAAAATAATTATTAATACTTAAATATATATAATAAAAGAAAAATAGGATATATAACAAATAGTGAAGTAATGACAATAGAAATAAACATATGCTTACAGGGGTGCATAACCCACAGCATAAGCAGAGGTAGCCTTACAGATTTTATTCTGCTTCTTTATGAAAGCTTTTACCTCCGTAAGCTTAATTATGACACTTATAGTTTTATGCATCACATTTCTTTTCGTATATATTAAAGTTTAATACGATATCATTATCATATGAAAATAAGATATATTTTAAAATATAAACATTATTGAATTACTATTACAAAATAATTAGTCTAAAGTTAAATTGATTTTAAAGATTTATGAGAAATTGAATTATGAAAATAATTTTATTAATTTTATTAAAAATTTTAAAAACATTTTATCTGCTACATATATGCTATTATTATTAAAAATTAGTGACAAAATAGATTTAATTCATAATCCGATACACGAAACATTAGCAATTACAACTCCATATCGTCCCCTCCCTCTCTATCTTCCGCCTAGTAATACTATAGGAGGAGGAGGGGGAGGAGGGGGAGGTACATAACCACCTGACACTGGTTCGTCCAATCAGCGCCGAGACTATAGCGACAGTCGTTGATTTCGTTCTCAACGTCTCGCAGGTTCTCCAGCAGATGGACGTCGGTCAAGTCTACGCTGGAGCCGTTCAACCAGTTGTGATTGATAGATATCGTCTCGGTCTGTCGTAGGAGGGCGGGGCGTGTGAAGGGGAGTAAGCGAACGTTACGCGCGATGTCTTACCTGTTATATATTATTGTACCATATTATCACTCGCCTTACCACGCATGGCGTACGTTACACGTGTCTAGCACACACCCACGCGGTGATCCTGCATCGGTGTCATGCATGACTGCCTCTCGTGCTAGCCACATCGCTATATATAGCGTACCGCCGCTGTATATTGGCACTTCGTTATTCTACCTTAATAAACATATACATCAGCCTTGTCGCTTTTACATATAACAGTACCCTTTCGTTATTCGATCGCGCGCGCGCGTTATATTTCTATTTGAAATCATTCTATTCGTGATTTACTCTATTCGTGATTTACTCTATTCGTTACGCGTTCCTTCGTTTTATATTTGTATTAATTGTATTAATGATCGTACGACGCCCGTAATCACCATGTTATCGTGTAGTCATAAATGATATCGTAACGATTATATTAAGTCGCATTACGCACTATAACTATCACCGCGAGTTCACTACGGTGTTGTCGCGGGAGAGGGGGCCTCCGAATGCTGCAATAATACATGCGATAGCGAAATATCACATGACATGGTATAAATGATAGAGTTCAATTTTAATTTACGCTATTTATAACGTGTATTCACGAGTATTATTGATAATTTTATTCTATTCATCGATATACTTAAATATATAGCCCATCGTATCATAACGATTATGAAAGCTACTTAACCAAGTTAACGACTTGATGGTGCCAGCCCGACGGTACGAATACCACCTGACCGGGCTCCTGTACGATCTCGATGCGGTCAAGGTCATCAGAGGTCGTAAGGTCGCGAAGGTCAAACGGAAGACATCCGAACGCATCCTTTAGTTTATCTTCACAACCTAATACGATAATATCAATTATCAAATGAAGCGGTACATTTAATATCTACATTTAACCTCTACATTTGACCTCTACGTTTAACCTCTACATTTAACCTATATCTGTAATCTCTACACATATTCACATATATACACGTGTAGTTCTGATCTTGTACATAATTTGTGTAGTAATAATAATTATCTCCCTAGAGAATATTAAAATAAACATACCTTGGTATATCATATATATATATATATATATATATGATATACCAAGGTATGTTTGGTATCAGTCTTTTGGTATCAGTCTGGGGTCGATGGCTCAGTGGGACAACCAAAAGCTAGTAAGCCAGAGGTCCCGGGTTCGACTCCAGGCAGTTCTTGAATTTCTCTTGTGTTTATAAAGAACTTATTAAACAATAAATCAAAACACAAGAAAAAAAATGTTACTATTTGTATTGTATTGTCCGGGGCCTCTCACAGTTATTTATAACATGTACAAGTCTATGACTTCTTGAGGGGTCCATTTGTATCCGCTATTTGTATTGTATTCAATATATATAAGAGATTTCAATAAATAAATATTATTATTATATATAATATAATATACCATATATATATATATATATATATATATATATATATATATATATATATATATATATATATATATATATATATATATATATATATATATATATATATATATATGTATATATATATATAATAGTGTATATGAATATAAATGTTGTATAAACTGTAGTTGTATGGGTAGTAATGTTTGAATAATAACGTTATATTTATGATATTCTATTATTGAAATAGAACATAACCTAGGTTGTACCTATTGGATACAGATAATTTAAATGAATAAACTCGAATATGTATTTAAAATTTCTAAAAATTGTACATTATATTCATTAAATTATATAAAATAAATTAAATGTAAAAATGATTACTATCTATTTATGAGGTTTATATTATTTTAGATAAAATCATGATTTATGTAAATAATTTAAGATAAAGATTAATATTTTTAAAATATCAAATACAAAATTATCGACAATATTATTTGTTGGTCAACTTTAAACGCTAAACATATCATAACATAATATGCAAATCTCATACAAATAGATAACTAGAATTTGCGCAGCGTTTCTAATTATTTATAATCGTTTAATAATTAATAATAGTGATTCTATTATCGTTGTTACCCAGTTTTTAATTAATATCGCTACATTGCGCAGGTATGAAGCATTTCCGCATGAACAATTTGAATACAAGCCACGATATATATATATAACAATTAAACAAAACTATAAACATAGTGTAGAGTTATTGTTTATTGTTTATTTTGTATCATCTAATGACGCCCATAATCACCATGTATTTTCGTAGTCAATAAAATAGATATCATAATAATAGTATTATAGTTATAGTTATAGTAATAATGATTTAGAGCTCTATTTCGTGATGGGGTTGACCTGGGGGGTGGGGCGGGGGGCTTAACTGGGGTGCAAACTAACGAAGCGTGCTAACCTGGGGGGTAGAAGGTCCACAGTTTACGGCCGCAAATGTTCGCCGACCAGCTATGCGATCGCAGCACGTCGCTGTGGAACGGCGTGAAAGAGCCCCGGCAACCGATGTAAACGAACCGGTAGTCGTCCTTGACAACGGGGTCGCCGGCGGTGCTGTCCTCTAGTGGTGTGGCCACGGCGTCGAGGTATTCGTTCAGCCAGTCGTTACGGAAGTACGCCGGGGTGTCGTATACGTTGGCGTCCGGGTATTCTCTGAAAGTAGGTCGTCGTAGTCGAGGGTAATGAAAGTAGGTCGTCGTCGAGGGTAATGTAAGTAGGTCGTCGAGGGTAATGAAAGTAGGTAGTCGAGGGTAATGAAATTAGGTAGTCGAGGGTAATGAAAGTAGGTAGTCGAGGGTAATGAAAGTAGGTAGTAAATGGTAATAAGAAGTAGGTTGTTAACAGGTTATCGATGGTAATAGGAAGTAGGTCGCTAATAGGGTATCGAGTAATGAGAAGCAGATCAATGAATACAGACATAAGGACATTAGGTATTGAAAATTAAAGCATAAATTAATGAGAATTAGGTCGTGAATTATTGAGGTAATACCATATCGGTGCCATTAGGTTTAAGGCGTACGCAGCATAACGAGGCGGAGTAGGGCGTGGTTTATTATTCGTATTCGAATGTATCTCTAATGGAAACAGAGGTACGCTGATGTCATTAAAATGTACATCTCGCATACATTTTTAACACATTTATCGTGTATTATGAAATTAAACGTAAGCAACATATACACAATACACACGCAACATATACACGCAACACGCAACATATACACGCAGTTGATGACTACATATGTTGTTCACTATTATCTTTTTCGTACAATAATAATCATCTTGTCAAAATTTGTGTGGTATAATTAAGTATTAACTTATTATTAACTAACTGTTAACTTATTAGTAACTAAATATTAACATATTATTGAAGTAATTGTATTTATAAATGGATTGTAATTAAATTTCATAGATAACATAATGACTACTACAAATATTACATTATAAAATTAGTATGCATATATTTTGTTTAAATATACATATATACAACTATATAATATCATCAAATGAATCATCTATTAAGAAATAATTATACAATATAATATTATCTATATAACTATACCAAATTAAACTCCGTCCGTGAAGAATATAAATATGATGTCGATTACGTAACAAAGGGGCGTACCTCGTAAAGTGCCAGTCTTTCAAGTAGAGGGAAGCATCGGTATCGTGTTGCCTCGCTTCGAGCAGGAAGTCCAAGAAGTCGGATAAACTTTGGTCCCGTTTAACGTGGCTGTCGTACTTCACTTCGGAACAGTTGGCTACCGGACAAATGGCTCCTCCTAAAGACGGGCGATCGTGCCGCGTATTATATACTATCGTGTAACAATTATATAATTTTATTCCGTTTAATTATTGATCTATTTATATAATTATTTAAATAGTTATCAAACGATGAAATGAATTTCAATTTATTTTAATTAATTGAGAAATAGAACTCATTACAAATTATTACTTATTACTTAATAACTTATTATAAATTTGTATAATTTATATCTAATATCTATTTAGTATATATTTTTTTGTAGAATCACTATTAACTAATATTCACGGAAACCTAACATATTGTTAGCTGAATGAGATGCTAGCCGATGTAGGGCAACAGTGTGAATAATATATCTATATATACAATAATATTAATTATGAACACAAAATGTAGTCGTTATAATATACCTTATTTGAAATAATTATGAAATGTAGACTCCTAAATAATGAGGTACATCGATAACTAATTAATACGGTAACACTTGTTAAATATTCAGATAAAGCACGTTATTACTACTATCTTTTTTAAAACTCCATAACTATATATTTATTTCATCGTAGGATATGTTTATCTAGTCGGTTCGTAGTTTAGCATAGATAACGTTTGTTCTCAAGAATAGGTTACGTAACATCGAATATTGACTATCGCGTAATCACTTCACAATTAATAGGGTACGACGATCACAACCGAATGATGACGTAACGTTAGTACATCACGAGGGTGCGGTGATTACCTGCAGCCAGTGTTCCATAGGTTATTACCGCCTATGGTAATAATCGCGGTAATAACCGGTAATAACCTGTCCGGTAAAAACAGGTTTTTACCATGGTAAAAACCTAGTGTTGTCTATATAATTAAATATAATATTATCTATTTTATATTAAACCTACTAGTGTCTATATAATTTACAATTATATATTATTTATAGATTTTATATTTAATAGATAATATACAATTATAAAGTTAAATAATACTACATTAAAATCAATATTATAAGATTTTTTATATTAAAAAAAAACTTTATTAATTTTGACTCTATGTAAAGAAAACATTTTTAAAATAAATAATATGATATTGAAATAAATGAGTAAATAAGTCAATATATATATATAAAATATTGAATATAATAATACATTTATTTTTGAATTAGTAAAAGGAAAGCCTATTCACACCAAATAAAGCGAGCGATTTTTCACCGATATGCGCAGTAACGAAATCGTCGAGAAATAGTTAAATATTTAGAGATATCTCGAAATGATGAATAGTGATATTGTCACGATATCGATGATATATTGGTGATATATCGGTAGGGGTGTAGCACAGAGACAGAGAGAAAAATCCGTACGATATTGGTGAAAAATCGGCCAACTTTTTCGGTGTGACAGGGACTTAATATTGTAAAAAATAATATATATATTAAACAATAGAACTAATAATATTTTCATTGAAAAATTATTTGAATATATTCATTATTTGATTTTATACCATGATATTTAATTAAATATATTAAATATATCTATATATATATTGTTAATTATATATATATATATATATATATATATATATATATAAATACTGAATAGAATATTTATTTTTATATATATGAAATTAAATATAGTTTTTACAAATATTTTTTACAATACTGTATAACTATTTAGTAATATTTTCATTGTGTAATTTTATGAATATATAACACAGTATGATTTTATTTCATTTATAAAATATATCCAATTACATCAACTTGTTAATTTTACAATATAAGGGTGGCAGACCTCAAAATCCAGTTTGATTTAAAATAATAAATGTACTATAAATGGCATAATAAAGCAGACAAATGTTGACAAATTTTCAAATAAATCTGCTAGATTAATTAGCCATAACATTTATATATAAATGAATCAATATTACTCTAAATTTCAATATAAATTTTTTTTAAAAGGTATTATATTTTATGAGTACTAGGTTTTTACCGGTAATTACCGGTTATTACCAGTTTTTACCGTAAATTAACATGGTAGAGATAGGTTTTTACCGGTTATTACCGGTTTTGCCTGGTAAAAACAGGTTTTTACCGAAAATAATGGAACCCTGCCTGCAGCTGATGGATATTGAAATTATTCTAAAACTTATACTAACAATAGATATCATTTAATTATCATTTAGAATATACCAATATATATCTATATATATATATATACATATATAATACGTGGTGTCTACCAATACTAGATAATAACGTGAACGTGCCACAACGATGAAGCTCTAAAGGTAGCGTTACCGTAGCGACGGCGCAGAAGTTCGATATCGATGAGGCCGCGCCCGTCCGACCAATCAGCTCGCGCCGTCCATCCTTCGGTTGCCCAGGCGTCGAACACGCACGCTCGGTTCGGCAACAGGAAGTCTCGTTCGAAGTCGTCGAGCGTGATTATCTCTTTCAGTAGAGGTCTACGGGCGTAGGGGGTAGTGGGTAGGGGTTAAATCATCCGGTATCATCGCAGAGTAGATGTGTGTATGATGTGAGTGTGTGATGTGAGTGTGTGATGTGAGTGTGTGATGTGAGTGTGTGATGTGAGTGTGTGATGTGAGTGTGTGATGTGAGTGTATGATGATGATGATGTTGATTGTGATAATATGGAAGAATAGTGATAGTTAGATGTAGTTAGATGTAAATAAATATAAAGTATTAATACATCTAGTAAAGAAAAAGAGAAATTAATAGAAGAGTTCTAATATTTAAATAGATCGTAACCAACATTGTTTTCTCACATCCTTTGCGTAATTTCTGAATTTCTTCAATGGATAGACAACAATTATTCATCTGTTTCCGTAATTGTGTGCCGGATCTCTCTCTAATCTAGATAATACCTGAAATAGACAAACATCAAAATGTAAGCTCACGAAATGAAATAAACAAATATAAACATAAAATGCTCACTTATAAATTGAAAAATTTACTAAAAAAAACAACAAAATAAAACCAAATAAATCACACAACCCAAAAATAAAAATTAAACTCTGACATTCTAATAATAATAATCGGCGGCCTGCCTCGAGATTCACGATTATAATAATGTGTGTGGAGTTAGTTATCAACTTGGTACCATTTCTGATATTATATCAATGACACAAATACCTCAAAATCAGAATAAGAATATATTTAATTTATACAATATTTAATATTATATTATATTGTTACAATAATTGTATTGAATATATTATAATTTAATTATTATTCTTAAAATATATAATAATACCTCAATAATGTTCAATTCAAATATTATAATTAATATTATTATAATATAATAATTATATTAAATATAATATATTTAATATATAATATATTATAACTTATATTATAACTTCAAGTTATAACTTATAATATAAGTTAAACTTGTCTGATCGTAAGTCTGTAGTTTGCAGTGAATATGTTAAATAGTCTACTTATATTAATATAAATTTCGAACACTATTTATAACTCTGCTGATTTTATTTATAATTTTACTATAATTTAAAAAAAACTTAATTATATATTGTTATATACGAAATGTATTATAAAAAGGTTAAATTTATAATTATATGGAAATATATATTTTGAATTTGAATATTTATGTTTGCATCTGTCAATCAACTTAAATACCACGCCCATCATTTAGAAAATTGAATAAAACGGGTAAATCTTTACATACAAAATTTTTATATCTAAAATTTACTACTCAACTACTCTAAACAAACATGGGAAAAATTAACGGTAAGTTCCTTAAATTATTTAAATTTAGAATATGTAATTTACTTTAATATGATACTAATATTTACATACAAATTATATAGCCGGAGATGTTGTAGAAATCCAAGGAGATGAAATGACTAGGTTAAAAATATCATATTTAATAATAATTAAAATATTATATATATTTTATTCATTATTTAATAATAACATATTATAATTATATACATTATATCTTATATATATATATTACATTACTGTCATACTATAATTATAATGCAAAATTAATAATGTTTCATTATCATTATTACGTGTAATAGTGTTATTTATTAAATATAAATAAACAATTCTTAAAATGAACACGTATACGTTTCTAGGAACCACCCAGAAAATTAATAGCAATATTAAATAATTTGTTGTATACATATTTATCTTCATTTGCGCTAATTTAAATCTGGGCAATATAATATTTTTTCTTTGAAAGTGTTTACTCGAATTTTAGTCTTATTTAATAAATGATCTATATGTTTTATATATTTGATATTTCTATATATTTACAGTAAAATCACTAATAGTTCACTGTGAATCGCCGAATTTGTGTACATAATATCATATGATAATATGCTTTGTGATAATACGTATTACATAGCGGATATGTTATCTCTGATTTTTATTGGCGCATAACACAAATGAGTATATACAATATATGGACTATATTATATAGTTTATAATATATAATCTATATCCCAATATAAATACTATATATTTATAGTTCTACTATTATTTTTTAATTTGATATATTTTATATTTCTATATATTTATTATATTAAGACATTTATTAACACATAAATGTGTATACAATATAAATAATATATATTTCCTATACATGTGTAGTTATGTATGTAATTTATTTAGGGTATACTATCATACCTATACATAATATATTTACAAAATACATTTAATTTAAAATAATTCAATACAATTACATATAAATATATATTAATGGATATTTTAAGATACAAAATACATTCTTGTAATCTATTTATAGAAATATATACAAGTACTACAACTATATACTTATTAATATATATGGCAAACAATAAGTGGGAAACATATTACTACCAAGCTATTCTACAAATATAGACTGATATTGATTTATAGGATTATTAATGTAAGTCATATACAACTTTATACAGTGTTTGTATACCATACTGCAGACTATAATCTGATAAATATAGTCTGCTAAATAATAATCATTTACATTCATATATTAAAAATACAAAGTTATGCAGACGATTATATTTTAATAAATGAACATACTCTAATATACACTGTAATAAATTGATGATACACATTTCGTATTACACACAGATTAATTAAATATATGTAAATTAATTATATTATATATATAAATTGGTGTGTTGTAAATTACAACATTACAACTTGTAATGTGTATACTTGTATCAGTTATTTATGAGCGTAACAATCACCCATTGGGAAAATATGTACTACATCATAATAATGACGAACATATAAATATATATATATATATATATATATATATGTGTGTGTGTGTGTGTGCGTGTGAATGCGTGCGACTGTTAGAACAAAGTTCCGGTTAGTGGGTACATCAGGAGGTGGGGTGATGCGTGCACCAGGCAGTAGTACTGAGTCAGTACTGATGTACTGCGCGCTGCGAGTCTTTCGATTACGTGAGTGCATGTGTAATATATCTCCCTATGTAATTCATCAGATATCATAACACACTATATATCTATTTATGTGTGTGTGGGTGTGCGTATGCATATGATTTATGTGTGCGTCGCGCACTGTGCGTATGCGTGTGCGCATGCATAAACAATGATCTGTAAACGTGCATATCTCCTGCCTAATTACCGGACACCTGGCTTTATGTGGTACAAGACCACACGTGTGTGTGTGTGTGTGCTACACGTGTGTGTGTGTGTGTGCTACACGTGTGTTATATATGCCCGCACAATGAGCGGCGTACATGTTAACCCCGGTGCGTGTGTGCGTGTACCCGGCTAATTACACCGGCGGTGGTGTGATATCACCAGTACTAGTACTATCACTAGTATCAGTACTAGCACTAGCACTAGTAATGGTCGTACGTTGTC
This sequence comes from Osedax fenrisi, assembly GCA_964019155.1. Lineage (NCBI taxonomy): Eukaryota > Metazoa > Annelida > Polychaeta > Sabellida > Siboglinidae > Osedax > Osedax fenrisi. The sequence goes on from OZ025242.1 coordinate 70,248,643, forward strand.
ACTCGACGTCGTGCACCTGTACAACAATAACAAACACCGTGACACGCCTGACTAACTGTCACACCACACCACCACCGACCTAGATAAGATTTATTACCTTACTAGGACATACTCGTCCTTGACGTATAACAGGTATTACTACTTCTATTTGTTTACAACTAGGGACGTCATACATGGGGGGATGGGCGAAATGACCCCCCCCCCACTTTTATAAGTGGGGGGATATAATATCTAATATCCCCCCCACTTTTATGATCTACAAATTATTTTATTCTTTATGAATATTATATTTATGCTATTTATAGTCTTTATAGTATCATTATATCCAACATTGATTTGTATTGTGCAACCCAATACAAGTCAATCATATTAAGCCATCTACAAGTGATATTATAGATTTATCTTCATAGAAAAGTATATGGTAATAATTGATGAGGCTGAGATAACCCCACCACTTTTAATCACTTATGAAGCCCCTATTTACAACACTAATATATATATATATATATATATACTTTTATGTATATTATATCCGTGTATGGATATATATCCGTGTATAATATATACGTTTATTACACCCATAAACGAGGTATATCTAGCACACGCACGCACGCACGCACGCACGCACACACACACACACACACACGAACACACATCGAAAACTAACAAAGTGCCCTGTACGCCGTACAGTGTACGGTACAGGCTGTACCCCGTTATGTAACCATCTCTATTGTGTTCTTCATTGTCTGGCTATGTGTGTGCGTGTGTTCGTTGTACTAGTAATAAGCCAGTTATAACAATACCCCACTGTAAATAACAACTGATCTTAGGATACCGAGTACAATACAACTGATATTTGTGTTCTTTACAAACACCACATGTGGTGTGTATATACATACTATATAATATATAGTATATATATATATACACTATATTCTTGCTATAGACTATCTGCCCAAATATATATATACTGCATTATGTTTTATTTCTTCTCAATAAACCATATTCAATTCAATTCAATATAGGTCACACGTAAGCTTGTATGATTAACTGTGTGTGTGTTATATATGATTACGTGATGTTCTCGTCTTATTTCCTATATAATCACGTGTAAGCTATTTATAGAATGTAAACACGTAATAGTCACGTATGAAACATGCATGCATAAAGCATGCATGTATCACTACACAATTCCACAGATATTCAACTATGTAGCTCTGTATTAATGTAAACGTGCCAATATGTACATATCTGTATATAGGTCATGTGTGTGTGTGTGTGTGTGTGTGTGTGTGTGTGTTTGAGGCGCACACTGCGCGCGTGTATTAGATACTCTTATTACATAATACAAGTGGTTAACAAGTTACGCTAATATTTATACAATATTAATAAGCATAACTTTACATACGTATTTCCCGATACCCTACTGTAATAAGTACGCCGTTCTTGTTTAGAATCATCTGGGATTTGATCAAGGAGAAACTGGTGCTGCCATTCGTTGATGTCAACCTCCACGTTTATGACCTCGGTATCGAGAACCGTGATGCCACAGATGACAAAGGTCAGTGCCATTACGTGCAGTACAATAGAATTGTTATTAACATTGTTTATAAATAATTGTTAAATATCATTTTAAAGATTAAAGTTGCGATATATATATATCATATTTATAAATAATCTAGTACATATTATAGAATGATATTTCATAATTGCCACTATAATATTGCGTAACAACAAATCTACACATTCTATACATACAACTATATACTATATCTAAATATAGATCACCATCCCTTATGAACCTTTGTACCTGTGAGCATATATTGTCTATTTATAAGTAATCACGTGTCACTCATGATGAATCATATGTCACTCGTGATGACGCAACACCTCTGATAATGTTCACCACCGATAACGTTCATTGTTTAGTTACCGTGGAGGCCGCAGAAGCTATCCAGAAATACAACGTAGGTATCAAGTGTGCTACCATCACTCCTGATGAAGAGAGAGTCGAAGGTTATTTATTTATAGACGCCGGGCCATAATAGTTCATAGGTCGTAGGTCGTGTCGCTTTTTTCGTGTTTATTTATTACCAGTTATACGTGATAATAAAACAACAACTATTTGTTATCATATAATATATCTTAGATTTTATGCTTAGTCATTGTAGTAATTAAATCTATCATTTGGTGAATACTGTTTATATGTGTTATATATATATATATTTATATAAATATATATATATATGTATATAACCATATAATAATTATGTAGAATTCAAGCTGAAGCGCATGTATCGTTCCCCCAACGGAACCATCCGGAACATCCTCGGAGGAACAGTGTTCCGCGAGGCCATCATCTGTAAGAACATTCCTCGTCTAGTGACCACCTGGAAGAAACCTATTGTGATTGGACGTCACGCCTACGGTGATCAAGTAAGTTATGGCTTCATCGGGGTCACCGGGGGTCACTGGTCACACACCCTTATCAGCGCTCTCTCGCATGTGTTTGCTCATTTACGGATATCAATATTAATTGTACTCGATAACAAATAATAAATAATAAATCTAGTCGTAAATAAATAATATTTGATGATCAACAATGCTAAAGTAAATATTGTTCATAATGAAGTATGCGTTTACAATTACTTATTAGACAGTCGCTCTAGTAAAATGATAATCTCTTGTTTTTATAGCATTGTTTTTTAGTGTAAAGTACTATTTCTTAGAAACCTAGATGTATATCTGAGTCCCTCACACACACACATACTCGTGATGTGATGTTTATTGCTCCTCCTCCTCCATAGTACAAAGCAGTAGATTTTGTTGTCCCCGGAGACGGTCTTCTAGAGATTGTCTACAAACCTAAAGATGGCAGCGACCCTATTGTCCACAAAGTGTTCGAATTCGAAGGAACTGGTGGTGTTGCCATGGCCATGTACAACACTGATAAAGTTTATACCCTACAATAACCCCCCCACGCCCCATCATATTTACTATTTATATTAGTTTAATTGTGTTAAATTATTTTTTAAATAATTTAATAAAGTTACATTTCTAATTAAGAATTAATAATAGTCGTTAATAATTTATGTTTTATGTATAATTAATTATATATAATTATTCAGTCGATTAAAGATTTTGCTCATTGTTCATTCAAAATGGCATTAGAGAAGGTGTTACCGTTATACCTGAGGTTACTATACATTCTCAACAATACCTGTCCACGCATTCACCATCGCTACAATTCAATAGTACCAAAAATACAATTCTCAAGAAATACGACGGAAGATTCAGAGATATCTTTGCGGAGATTTTTGCAGCGTAAGTATACGTTTCTATCTTTACTAAACGTTTAGTGTTTAGTAGTGTCGTCGTATAGCTTATGTTGATTATTGTTTATAGACAATACAACAAGGCCTTTGAAGCCGCAGGAATCACCTACGAACATAGACTGATTGATGATATGGTTGCCCAGGCTATGAAGAGTGAAGGAGGCTTTATATGGGCGTGTAAGAACTACGACGGAGATGTTCAATCTGACAGCGTCGCTCAAGGTCATTCTATTTAACCTTCGCGTAAAGCTATGCAACGTATATCATAGCTAGATTGGTAAATAGGTTGTGTTTTTTTTAATAAAGGGGAACTTCAGAATTTTTATTAAAAAAAATTAAATATAAATTTATAATTACAAAATAATTATTTCTTTATTTATCTATCCTTTCATTTAAAAATTGTATTTTATAATACCTAGTATTTTAAATATATAAATTATATGTGTATATAATAAAGTTATATATATTTATATTATGATATAACACTTGTTTTATATATAATAAAGTTAGTGATGCATATTATTAGTTATTTTTTGTTGTTAATAATGAATTTCTATTTAAATATTTCACTTTAAACCTGATTGTTTCAGTATTTTAATTTTTCCTAATATTACTCAACTAAATACAGAATAACTATGTTATTATTGCAGATGAGTGGTTGAAATTTTCAGTTATGTGTACAAAATTCAAATTTAATTTCTTGTAGTTTTTATTTTATATATTTATACAATAATTAAAATATTACAGCATCTTCGTAATTCAATAAATACAAATAAAAAAGTATATTTACTCATATTGTTTTTAAAATAAATATATATAACAATACTTTCAATTTATAGATTAAAAGTATAATCTGTTTAAAATTAGTGTTTTATAGATTTATACTTTTATAATTATACTTTCTTCTTTTACATGTATTTTACATGCCCTTTGTAATTCAACACAGATTTTACAGTATGTTATTCATACAAATGATATATAAGTATAAATACCACACAAGGTATTTAATATTGTAATGTAATAACTGAATGGGTTTGTGAAGTATGAATGCAATTCTAATATGACTATTAATTATTGAATTGCATGTTGTATTCATATCGAGTAAAAATACATCTAATATACATCTAAATTAATAAATTTAGTTTTTATAAAATATAGCATAATGGTCATATTTAATATTATTTTAATTAATATAATAATAAAAATGTAGTATAAATGATATAATATAAATTAATAGAAACATACTAAGTGGCATAAGCTATATATAAATTGTTTACTATATTTAAAATATTTGTGATGAATAAAAAAACCCTTGTCTCTTAGCTAGCGCCTTAGGAGCTAGAGGATATCAAGTTACATAATAGTATTTAAAGTGATTAGTGAAAATTGCTAATATTTTAAAAATGTCTAATTATTAATTATTTTTATTTAAATCTATCCCGACAATCTATTTCTATTTTAGTATAACTATTAGATAGAATATAAAGCTAGACATTATTAAAATATATATATAGTATAATTTTAATTATGAATTAAATATTTAAAATATTTGTATTGCTAATTAATAATTATAATTGTCATTAAAAAAACTAGTAATTATCAATATTACTATTTACTATGATTATAATATTATAATATTAATTATAATATTATAAATAAAAATTACAATATTAACCCTATGGATATTAACTATTGTAAATTAATATGTTAGAATTATTATTTTATATTATAATTGAATGAATAGTTCTTTTTAATTATACAAATTTATAATTACTTTTACCATATATCATGTTTGTATATTTACAATAACTTTATAATTATTAAAATTACTACTTAATTATTCAAAAAACAATAAACAAAAATATGATTATGATATAATTTAAAAAAAAAATTATTTTATTAATACTATTAATTTTAACAATTTGGTTTTTTTAAAAAGACAATATGTTCTAGAATCTAGATAATATTGTGAAAATGAGTATATTTTAAAGTTTTAGAGTATTTTTAAAATAATATATGAACCATGATTAATGTAATGTATTTATTGTATTATTTTATATTTTAAATGTTTTCAATATATTATCTTATAAAATATATTAATATAAAAAATACATGAAATTACTATATATTAAAATAATTTTAAATAGTATAATAATTATCAAATAATATACATTACAATATAAGAGTTGCTATATCGTGTGCTATCTAGATAGTCGTGTGGATTGCACAACTGACATATTTTGTACAGGCATATTATATTTAAAATTTGTTACTTACAATTATTTATTTTTTAATTACTAATTATATTTAACCTAGACATCATTGATATTATTATAATTAATATTTATTTATAAATATTTTATATCTAACAGATGAAGTTAGTTATTTAGTAAACTATTATTTGTATACATATAGATAGATAGATTAAAAGTTTATTGCATTACTGGTTATAGGTATACCTATATAAAGAAATTTCTTTTAAACTTAAGTTATAATTATATATAAACATATAATTATATAACATATAAACAAAATATATAAATGTGATAATAGTAATAAAAACGACACGATACAAAAAAACAAGAAATAAACTGAGAAGTAAAATAAAAATAAAACATTGGATTATATATAGATTATATACGAGCCGTTGAATCAATATATAGTATCTGATAGTGCAAGTTGTCAAACAGGAGAGGTAACAAAACCGAAGGTCTCGGGTTGGCAAGGCCCATATGGGATGGATCAATTTCCAAGGGTGGATGAGTCCCTAGTAAGTAATTTGATTGACGTCTCCTGGCGTTAAGCTACCGTAAACTGCTGACAGCAAGCATAATATCAGATACTATATATTGGTACAATTAATACGGAATAACAATAACATGATTGATACATTTGGTGTGAATTAATTGTTCACGGAAAAGTGTTACGGTTTTACAAGATGTAATTATAAAGGGTAACGCGTTCCAGGAAGTGCAAACTCTATTTCCACAATAATTCAGATGGGCGTTTGTTCTACACTATATGATATGAATAACGGATGTTCTATTCTCTAGTTATTTCTTACATTATTTTTATAAATAAATATTTCTATATATATATATACAATATATTTAAATGTTGTCACTATAGGAGTATAAATTCATATCACACAGTATTTATATTATATTTATCAATAAAATGTATGCAATATGATTTTTACATAAAAATAATAAGAAATTTATTCTATAATAATTCACGACTCTAATATGTTACTAATATTGAGATTTAAAATGAGCAGGATATTTTCAACATAGATAACTTTATCAACATACATAACTTCATAATAGAAAGTTAAATATATATTAATTATATATACTAATATTTAAAAAATAAATTAAATTGAATTATTTAAATTTAGAAAAATTAATAATTGCAATCAACATTTTCTATTATAATATATTTATTTATGATATCATTTGATTATATATTTATTTTATTTTTAATTCAAGAAAGTATCATTAGATAACTGTATTATTTATTTTAGAATATTAAATTTAATACTAGTTTATTTGTATGACATAATTTTCATATTCTGATTATAAATAATATAATTTGTTATTTTGAATAAATAAATAATTATATATTTCGATTCATAATAGGTTTCGGATCATTGGGTATGATGACATCAGTCCTTATCTGTCCCGATGGTAAAACTGTAGAGGCCGAAGCTGCTCATGGAACCGTTACCCGTCATTACAGATTCCATCAGCAAGGAAAGGAAACCTCCACTAACCCCATTGGTTTGTTGCATACATAGGTGCATTCACACTATTTCATATGAAACCACTATCATACAGCTTCTATATTTGCCTGGAGTAGAGGTCTCGCTCATAGAGCTAAACTCGATGACAATGAAGCCCTCACAAAATACGTATTAGCCCTCGAGGCAACCTGCATTGAGACTATCGAAGCAGGATTCATGACTAAAGATTTAGCTATTTGTATTAAGGGTGTAGCAAAGTTAGTATACTTTACAAATTATATAACTAATTATTAATATTATTACTAATTATACTATTCTGGATTATTAATTTATAATAACTTTTACAGCATCGCTAGAACTGATTATTTGAACACTTTTGAATTCCTCGACAAATTGGCAGAAAATCTTGCCAAGAAATTATCCGCTTAGATATATTTATATTATATATACTATTTATGTATAAATATTGTTGTTTTAGATATACAGAACAAGAATTTTTCTATAAAATAATTATTCCGATAAAAGTTTAAAAATAAAAATATCGGTATACACATTTACACACATAACTATATTTGATAATATATATATATTATGTCTGAAAGACAACATCACATCTAGAATAACATCAATTAATTAATAATTAATAACAAATTCATTTTGTTAATAAAAAATAAAAATAATATCTTGTGAACAATATCCAGTTCATAATACTTCTTCTGAAAATGCCTGAAATATAAGAACAATATAATGCACAATTAATACAATACAAGCATATGAATACTAACGTTCATTAAATTCTTTGGTTCAATAACTTTATGTCTATTACTAAATGAATCTAGAATAGTTTTAGTAGGAGATGCCATAATTGTATCTTCATTGTTCGGCGAACTGTAAAAAATAGCACATAATTAAAGTTCCTATAGTATATATGCAAGGGATTAAATAGTAAATAATACCGGGAATATAGAGTAATAATATTTACCAATGAAATTGTTAATTAGAAACATGAAATTTGATATTTTAAAATCAAAATTATTAAACATCTAGTATAAATTAACCTAATAAATTTAGTAAGTAATATAATATCACTATTATTGATCTTGGATATTAAATATTAAGAATTTATTGTGAATAAAATATTAATGTATATTATAATAAAATATTAGAATTTGTTAATTAATATAAAATGATTACAATTGTTCTGCTATAAAAAACATCACTACAATTAATAAAAGCACCATAGTAATGCATAGAATAAATAGTATATAGCTATACCTTGTGAATAACTTCACTCTAGTTTCATCCTTATACAAGCTTCCATTACTGCTGCTTCCAGAACTCGTAGAGGCAGCAAACATGTCAGACTTGGTGTTATACCTCTGGTACGCCGTATTATGATGCGAAGGCGATTCTCTTCCGTAGATACTACAAAAATAGCAGTATGTGCTTAACCTAGAGTGACAACACTACATTCATAACATATTTCAATATTAATTCTGGATATTGAAAATTTATAAATAAAGTTGAAAACGCCAAAGTAAGCCAAAACAAAACATTTGCATTATTCTGCATGCATATACATAATAATATATTAGTATATGGATAAATTACTCGTATAATAATAAAACTTAAATGTATAAACATAATTATATAATAACTAGTATAATTGTATATAATATTTAAACAATTCTAAATGTAATCAGATATTGTTTTCACAAAGTTTGATATTAAACCATAGTATAATAATTATTGTTATAGAATTTGGATTTTGTTCTTGAAAATTTAAAGAGCTATATATTTTTATTATTATATTAGAAACCAGCAGCTGATCATCATTGAACAACATCTTCAACTTTAATTAGCGCAGTATATACATGACATCGTTACACAACACTGATAATAGAGGGTGCTACCGATGGTGGTGGTGGGTAACGAGCTACTAACGAGTTCTTGTACGATCGAGTGGATATTCGCGATACGTGCGATCTCATGCGAGGCGTGGTGAACATCTTACGTTCGACTATAGAGAGATGTCTCGTGGGGGGCTGGTGTGATCTCACAACTGCACTGTAATCACATAGTAAGCATGTCACGTCACAGAAGGGAGGGAGGCTCATCTTTACATGAGAAGAAGTTCAATAATCTATCTAATAATCTATGACACTTTTAATATTGTCACCTAATTAAATAATATTAATTTAAGGGGATGCCACCCACCTTTGGTAGTTTTTTAATAACAATCAAGTTTACTGAAGTACTGACATTTTTGTTATGATAATTCACTTACTTATAACACCAATAATGGTGTATATTACACATCCTCCTGGATATCAAAATGAATTATAATAAATAAATATGTAGGGTCTAATATACTATCAATTTATATAATTTAAAAGTATTAGAAGCTGTACAAAAATAGTGTATTCAATTTAATTATTATTCAAAATTAATAATTTATCCTTGAATTACTCAATATTTTGTTAAATGCATACCTCTAGTAAAACACCCATAAAGTTGTTAATATAAAAGTTTAATTTTTCATTCTAACAAATATGTCAAGTAAATTATCATATAGATACGAAATTGTATTATTAGAAACAATGATCAAAATATAGCTATACATATCTATATATTAGTGTATTGAATTTATAATGAAATATTTTTAAAATGTATTATATTGATTATATTTTAGAATATAATTGAAAAATAGATATGTATACATAAATATTATATAATAACTAACATTGTAGTGTAACTATAGTATCTATCTAAACAAATCTATTAAAAAAAGTTATCAGTAATTATATAACTTTTGTCTTGCTAGTATTTTCATATCTATTACATAGCAATATATATTACACATAATAATACACTCTCACATTAACACATTACTAAGGTATTATATAATGATAAAGTATAGCAATATACATGAGGAAACTAGAAAATAAGTTGTATTTGTTTAACCCAATAAATTATACCTATAACATAACTTTGATATGCTTTTTATGGATATAATTATTATTGTATATTATTGAGATTATCCTACTCTAAAAGCCCAAGTTTTAAAATACAAATTTATTAAATTTTGTTAATGTATTTAGTTATTCAATATGTTATTTATAACAAATACACAAATAAGATCTATCAATCATCAAATAAGTAACTTTAAAACAAGTTATTATATTACTGATATTACTAATATTATAGATATTTATCAAATTTAAAAGGATGAAATAGAATATTATTATGATAGCAATATTAAAATTTATGTAATGTATTTCTTTAATTTAATTGAATACTGAGTAGTTTTATTTATGTATGAAGATTTATATAGGTATTTTTTTGTTGCCAATTTAATTCCAATTTATAAACTGAAAGTACTAAATTAAAAAAAATAATAATATTATATATTAAATATAATTATATAGAGTAAATTCACAATAAGTCAAGGGACCGGAGAAGTGTCTATGTTGTATCTTATAACGCTATGTATTTCGTATTGAATACTACAGTATTGTAGTGTATTCGTATGTATTACATAGGTATGCAATATTCTGTATGGCATGATACATTCTATAATTCACTGTTTACGTACCTACATTATTTATATATTATAAGTTATACTTATGCATACCTATATAAATGTCCACCTTTCATATAAAAACATAGAATATTGTATATTTAGTTGTTTAAGTAATAATGATAAGGAAATATTTCTATTACTAATGATCAGAATACTTATGTTTTAAAATATTATACACAATCCTTAATTATAACAAAAAGTTATAAGATTTATTGTTTTACAAATTTCAAGTTAGGTGATAATTCAAAAATAACTCAAAAATGTAAACATTTATTCATAATAATAATAATAATAATAGTATATTGTATTAATATTAAACAGATTGATCATACAATCGGTAAAAAGAGTATCCTATTAATTCATATATACTTATATCAATTAATATAATAAATATTGTTATAATTTATTTTAATAAATATAATATACAATATTATAACTGATTGATTAAATCAGTATTAGATAACACAAATTATAAAATTTAAAAATGTCAACTATAAATGTATTAATGTAAAATAGAACAATTATATTATGGTTACTTTGTTTTAAGATATAAATTCTATATTTAAATATATAAAAATTCAGACTTATCCATCAATATCATAATGACTATAATATATGTTCAACTTTTCGAAAAGTCTAACTTATCCGATTAACTATTAAAGTGGGTAAAATACAAATTTAAAGGGATCAACAATATATGTCAGATTTATCAATAAGAATAAATTATCCAATTTATTGAGAATTGACTATTATATTGTAATATACACATATTGTTAATATTTAAAATGATAACTATTACAACTCAGAAACAAGTATTTCTATATTTGATATATTTCTATATTTCAATATTTAATATATTTTTTACAATAATTAAAAAAAAATTAATTTATAAATAATAATTCCATTATTAATTATATAATCCATAAGATATTATCATAATAAAATTATTATATTTATATCAAAGATACATTGATTGAATAATTATTACTAGTAAATGCATACAAACGAGTTTAATATGGAAAGTAAATTAAAAACACGAATAAATATTTTCATTACAAATTCTTATTTTCTCAAAAGTAGATTTTATGAAGTGAATATTTGTTTTTCACGGTCACTAATGATGCAATGAAATGTCCACAAGAGTATCAGTATCAGTTACATTCACATATTTATCCAACATATTCATTGAGAAAGTACATTATTTTTTGAAAAAAATAGAACATTATATTGTATATAAATTATTTTTTAAAAGAAATAATTGCAAGACCTTATATAAAAAATAAATGTTAATATAAAATGAACGACTCAAATAAATAATAAAAAACTTACATTTCTTAATATCTTTAAAAGGCGACGGAAATAAAATTATATTAAAAAATCTCCTATCTTTAAAATGTAAAATTAAAGGGCATTAAATGTTATATGAAAAAACACAAGCACACATTAATAACATGCACTAGTAAGTGTGTAATGTAAAAGTTTGCAATTAGTGAGTGATAAACGCCATTGCCATTTCTATAAGGCACAATAAGTTACTACACGGAGGGCAGGAGCAGGTGACATTGACTAACATGTTTACTTCATCGCTGGAACTAGATAGGTTCAGATTGTGACCGTTGTTATTTAATTCAATGCCTTCATCTAGAATATCATCTGAGATATGATAGAGGTCATAGGTCAATATTAATGCAGCAGCCGATATGTTATAACACGCTTTTTATAGGATATTTTGTAGCTTTTCTTTTATATTGCCAAAGCGAATCATTATTATGCAATAGCGCAGGTTTATTGCGTAATGCAATGGGATACTAACCATCTGAACTCTCCCATGTTCGGATGATTTCGGGTATCTTGAGAGTAGGGGGAGTGTGTTGGAGGGGTAACATTTTCTACAAAAGTGATAAACGCAAGTACGTTAGTAACAGTTAATACTACTACTACTACTACTACTACTACAGTTCACCCCTCATACCTATACATCTGTATTCTGAGTCGCGGGGTTATTAATTGTATTTACAGCTACGCTATTATTAATTGTTTTTACTAGTTTTATTATTTTTAGAGTTTTATATAGACGTTATAATATTATATTATTTCAAGTAACTCTATTCAACTCTCTCAGAATGTTATTTAGTAAACGCTTGATTTGATTAGATGTGTCCGCCTGACATAGGTATATGAGAAGTTGTAGACTCTGCATAATAACCAGGAATTTAAGTTCATCTGGAACTCTATCTCGGATCTCTTTGATGAAGGGAAGAGCTAGTAGTTCATCTACAGTGGGTCGTTTTAAGGGGTCGGGTTGCATCATGTGTTCCAACACGGAGTGGAGGTTAGGCGAAAGTCCTAAAATAGCAATGATACGTTATAACATGACTACTTATAGAGATATATAGAGATAGAGGTTGCTGTAATACTAATACCATTGAAGAGAGTGCTGTAATACTAATACTAATACCATTGAAGAAAGTGCTAATCAATAAATATCAAATCAATAGAAAGTAAATAGAATTCAATACAAGCAAATATATCATTATATTAAATATATTCTATTATAAATGAAACTATTAAGATCTTATATACTTGAAATGTTTATATTGAAATGTTATACTCTATTATGTGAATGCTGATTTCATATATTTCTATAGATACACAATATAAAAGAAATAAGTCATAGACGCTATAAATAGAAATAATAAAATAATTTTATGACTCATATCATGAGTGAGCATATTTATTATCATCTACTGATTTAATAGGTCAACCACAGGACAAAGTGCAATATCTATTATTCCCGGAATCGTAATACTTTCATGTGGCATTAGACTAATAGTGGATACACTAGAGTTGGTTGTTGGTGGTAGTGGTGACCTTTCAAGAACTCTTCGGGCAGTTCACCTTCTCGTAACTTATGCCAGAGGTCGCCACCTCGCGGTAAATCAATGTCACCGGCGAGTTCAAGGATCGTAATGCCGAGACTGAATACGTCAGCTGGTTTACCGAAGTCTCCGGTTAAGAGTTCGGGGGCCAGGTAACGAGGGTCACCTTCCTGATGGTCGTCGGAGCATTCACCTTCCTGTGATCGGGTCAACAAACATTAATAACTGTGCATCTACTGGTGTAAGGTGGTATCAACGGTAGGGGCGCTGGAACGATGGTGTGTATGTAGGGGGGACCAACCAATCAAAATAAATGTTGTGGTAAAAGTGGGGGGGGACCCCTAGATTTAATACATAGGAGGTCCCCCTAGATTTTAAAATGGGGGGGACATATCGCCCCCGTCCCCCCTGTTTCGGCGCCCCTAATCAACAGCGAAAGTATGCAGAGTGAACGCGTGATAATGATTCAAGGGGGGGAAGTGGTAAACATAACGCAAGTAATTTATTTATGAAGGGGCTGTAGATATATCAATTTGACCTGGATAACTACAACGGAGCATGAATCCTGGTAGTATGAATTATGGAAGGTATTGATTCGATGAATATGATGATACCTTACTGGTAAAACAATTAATAAACTTTGTGTAAACAAAATATGAACTAATAAACCTAGTTATTGTAAACGAACATGATATTATATTTGATAATTGTGATTATAAACTTGATTACTAAATGGTACTAATATTGCGGTTGTATTATTGTGATACTTGACATATTTCTGGTTATTACAGTTCCATTATTACCTTTATTACTCTTTTAATAAATTACTGGAAATATTGAAGTTATTTTAGTTCTACTATTAACAATTTATATATACATATAATAAATATAAATATAATAATAGAATATAGTAAATATGAATCACAATTATAGATTAATAAATAATTCATGTGTGACGCACATTAATTAAGACCTGCCACATAATTCACTGAATATGAATATCTGCTCCTAATACCAAAATATTATTTGTATATTATAATTATAAAACTTAATATTAAAATAAATGTATAACAAATAATTAATCTTTTGATGTACATATAATTATAATTGTATTATATATATATATATATATATATGTATGTATATAAATATGATTATATAAAATAAATATATATATATATATTAATTTAGATTACATGACATACTAGTAAACAATCCATAATATACCTAAATGGTATATATTTTTAAAATAATTAATGAAGTTGAAACTTTATATTGTAACTACCCAGCAAACAGTAATAGCAGCATAATAGCAGCATAACAGCATATGCTAGAGCCTCAAATGTTTACATTGTGCTATTATGCTGCTATTAAATGTCTATTATGCTGCTATTATGCTGCCATTATGCTGATATTATGCTGCTATTAATTTTAAAAGTATATTATGCTGCAATTATGCTTCTATTATTAGAAGAGCAGCATAATAGCAGCATAATATACTTTTAAAATTAATAGCAGCAAAATATCAGCATAATGGCAGCATAATAGCAGCATAACAGCATCATAATATTATGACAAATTAATAGCAGCATAATAAACATTTAATAGCAGCATAATAGCACAATTTAAACATTTTAGGCTCTAGAATATGCTGTTATGCTGCTATTATGCTGCTCTTACTGTTTGCTGGGTAATATTAATATATTTAAAATAATGATTATTTGTACTTCTTTTTTTTTGAATAAGCATTAATGTAAATATAAAAAATAATTGTGTATATGATAATTCTTAAGACATGACAGTGCAAATTTGTTTTTTTTGTATTGTATATACTTTTACAAATATAACTAATAAAATAAGCATTTTTAAGTTATATAAATCAATAAATAACTAATATGAGATAATTTGAATAATGTTATATTATAGATAAACATATTATTCATTGAATATATATTTATATTTGTCCAAATATATCTATTTTGTATATACATATATATATTAAGTATATGATAACACGTATATAAGTATATATTTTTCTTATCTAATATATACTTATATAACTATATTATTCAATTTTTTATATAAAATTATTATACAATTATGAATTAATTTACTATATATATATATATATATATATATATTAATATATAATATATATTAATATATTAATATATAAGTATACATTTTCAAATATTATATGTATACAATAGTTTTTAATATTAAAATATTAAATTAATTATCAAATTATATTGTAAATGTTTAGAATCAATTTACTCATTATTATTATATAATTATTTTGGTGAAATTCACTGATTAAATATCTATGCTTTATTCAATAATTCTATAAATTAATTGACATTTTCAGTAAATATAAATAATATATAATTACATAATAATATAGAAGTTTTAATCAGTTGATTAATGATTGGATTAATTCATTATACAATATAGTTTAATTAAAGCATTCTTTGATCTTTTATTTCAATAATAATTATAATTTATTTTAATACTAACTTATTGATTAATATTTAATTGAATGAAAGAAAAATGTTATAGATAATTATAAAATCTTCCAAATTCTTAAATATTGTAGATTTCATAAATAAGTAGATACAATTTAGTAGAATACCATTTTCTGTATTACATGTAAATATCTATTTATAGCTCTACTGTCACACCTATCATTAATCTAAAATTGTGTGGCTGGGCTTACTGTGTATCACAAACATACACACACACACACACATTATGTATTAAAATCTATGATGAGATTCGTTTTCATCACCCAAAAATATGTTATATATTTTTACTTTATTATGATATTTCAATATTAAAATAATTAAATAAGTTATTATTATATATAAATTAGTTATGTTCTATATTATATAGACTATAACGTATATAATTTACTTACTACCATAATTAACATTATAAATGAATGAAATAATGATACCTTCCCTCCCTGTTTCCCTTAGTAACCCTTCCGAGGACCACTCAATAATCACTATAGATAGAGATATTATTGATGGTTAGGACATATGTTTGGTTGTTGATAACTTACAAACAGAACATTTTACTATATTCTAAGCTTATTCTATTTATAGCAATAGAGGATTAGATAAGGTACATAGAAAATAACCTAGCCTATATAAACATATGGCAAAAATGACTTATATCACACAATAACATCTATCTTATATAAACAATTATGAATATGATTAAATCTATATATAGTTCTTTAACCAGCCATTTTTAGACGGCCATACACATATAACTATAAATATACACATGTATGAGTGTGTGTGTGTGTGTGTGTGTGTGTGTGTGTGTGAATCACTAATGAAGTATACTGAACTCTATAAAAGTGACATGGGTATACACATCATTAATTGATAATTAACAATAAATAAGATTAGTAGATGTCACTCAGCATGTAAGCTAAACATAGTATCTATGCACAACTACTTCACATGCTTGTATTAAAAGTAGATCTACATTGTATATTACAACCTACTTAAATCAGCATAATATGATCATTAGCTAAATCTAAGAACTAGATATTATTATAAAATTGTGTTCTCTGATAAATAATTAATTGCAAATTATTTAAATAAATTTTAAAATTCGAAAATATAGTATAATATTGATATTTTAATATATATATATATATATATATCTATATTCATTATAAGTTAGAATTTGTGTACAAATATATAATAATTTTGAATAGAGTTTTTAATCTTATTAGTAAGATAAAATCCAAAATTCACATTTATATATATATATATATATATATGTATATAATTTGATCTATAATTTTACAATATAGTTATATAAATACATTTACTTTTATTCTATTTATGTTAAATGTTATGCGTAATATATTATTATGTTAGTTTGCCATATTTAGGATAAAAATCTAATATATCATCTTATGAATATTATCAATATAATAAATAATATTTATATAAACAAAAATTGAAATACTAAATCTATAGTTAGTTTGAAACATGGTAGAAGTGTATACTAGAAGATAGTAATGACAGCCTGTCAATCACCTGTCAGGGGCATAATGCATTACTTATATAAATAACATAATTGTTAAACGCATTGTTACTACTTTTTAGAAATGCCACTCATCAACTGATATATGTTCTTAGAGCAATAAAAGTAGCATGTGATATAAAGTACATCAATATAGAATGTATTACTATATTTACACACACACACACACACACACAAACACACATGTTATACAGTAACAAGAGGGGGGGGGAAACCTTATTTAAGGCTAGAACTAGGCCTAAATCTCCGAGTTTGCAGACTCCCTCTTCGGTGATGAGGATGTTATCGGGTTTAATGTCCATATGCACGAGACCATTATCGTGAAGATGTTTGATACCCTGACAGATTAGGTAGATGTGTATGTGCGCGATGTTACAATGCAACCCTCATTACCTATATCTATGTGCTGAGCTCAATGGTGACTCATAATTAATGGATTACAATGACTGTATAACAATGTCATCAGTGATGACTCATCACTACTATTCACTGGTGACATTGAGTTAATCATCAGCTTAATTGGATGGTGTATTCATACATGATGTCAGCAGAGAGTTGTTCTATGTATACACAGATCATATTAGAGGTATTGTTATATAACATTCAGGTATACAGGGAATCACTGGCATTATTTATACACAATAGAACCATTATCTCATGTATATCATTTGTTTTGTGTATAAAGTTTATACTATAAACTACTAGATGTTTATAAATCTATATTTAATTTAACAACTATGACAATAAATCACTTATCTAAACATGGTATGTATTTAATAACTATTAGTTATATACATATATTCATCATGTAATACTATATAGATGTAATTAATGTTATCAAAAGAATAACAATATTGTTAATAATCATATGATTTAATAGGCATATTTATTTGTATAATATACTTGATTGTGATTTTATAATAATAAACCAAAATATATATATATATATAAAATATAAAATATAAATCTATTCTGTTTATCATACTTTAAAATATATAAATACATAATAAAAATCAATATTTCAACTAATAAAAATATGATTTCATAGGCATTTACATTTACAACTATGAAATAAAAATTTATGACAGTAATTAATTTGTATCTGAGAATATACTAATATAATTGTACATTATAACTGTATTTATATATGTATTTGTATATTGTAAATTGTATAATTGTATAAGGTTGATAGTTGTATAATACTATAGAAACAGGTTAAATAATGGAAAAGTATACATATTTATATAATTATATATATATAGAGTATTTATAGTTAACAAATTATATAACTATATTATCATGTAAAATATATAATGTAATTATATAGGATTAAAAACTATTGTTGATATATATAGAAATAATTTTAAATCATATAAGAAGCAACGCTTTCTATACATTGGTATATGAAATGTATATGAAATTTAATGTATAAAAACCTGTATGAGATCCAGTAGATAATTTTCTATCAAACAACTAGGTATATCATGATTTAATTCAGCAAATTCAAACAAACTGTTTTTATAAAATTATACACATTAAAATCATAGACTATAAATGAATATAAATATATAATTGATGTATAGATTTAGGATAAAGTGCAGTAACAATTGTTAGCCTGAATCATGGAATATATAGATATACTGATAGCTAGATTGATTGATAGTAACAGGTATGGGGTACTGTATGGGGTACCTAGTGTGGCATAATTCAGTCTGAATATAGAGGCGTTGCTTTTCTTCCCACGCCTTGATGAAGCCGAGACAATTCCTGTGCTTCGGTAATTGTTCGTGTCGGGCTACTTCCTCTAGTTTCCTTCGTCTGAACAATGGAGGAAGGGGTGCAGAGGTATTACAATAGGTGGTATTGTTGTTTTTCAGCTAGCAGTTGTGATGCCACACAGCTGTCAATTACACATCAGTTTTGTAATAATCTAGTACTACTAAAGCATATGTATGTATGTATGTATGTATGTATGTATGTATGTATTCCCCTTTGGTGAGTAATATATATTATTTCTAACAGATATAAACAAAATTAAACTAATAAAAACTTAATGTATTCAAATATATAACAGAAATTAATATATAATATATTTAACAATGGCTATGATTACTTCTTTACAATTTATAAATACAATAGATGAATACAATAGATGAATACAATTTATAAATACAATTTATAAATACAATAGATGAATATAATAGATGAATCATTGTATACAATCATATTCTCTAGAGATTTGAAGACATCATGAATGAAGTTAGATGATCATCACAATAAAGTCACTGAGAATATATTATGAATCACATGCACATATGTATATATAGAAATATGTTCAGATACTGTGGCAGGAGATGAAAGGGAGATGAAAGGAAGATGTGAGTGGAAATTATGCATGTGAGTAAAACTAACTTGTCAGTTTTGCCTCGGAAACGCTCCCTCGATATCTTGACGGCGTAAAATTTTCCATCTTCCCTACTTCTGACCTTGAAAACCTAATAGAGGTTATATATATGTATATATATAGTATTCTCAAAAATGACTAAATGTAGTTTAACTATGTTCATTAAAAATGCTTCGGAAATGAAAATATATATATAAATGCAGATTTTAATAAACTAACCTCTCCGAATGAACCAACTCCTAATCTATGATATACCTCGAAGCATTGATCAAAGTATAAGTCTTTATTGTGACTATTATAGGTTTTGCTAAGTTTAGCTAATGGACGTTGGTTAAGGTTCTATACAAAATATCAAATCATAAATAAATAGTATAAATAAATATCACCTACTGTATATAAACAGATTTATTATATATGCATTCATTCTTATATGAGATATTGAATAGAATTTACAGTAGAAAAATAAATATTTATTATATATATTATACATAATATATATGTATATATATTACATATATTATAAAATGCAATAGAATGTTAACTATGTCACTATTTATGTAATAATCTTTATGGTCCATATATATATATATATACTTATATAACACTCAAAATAGTGTAATAATTTATAAAAATTAACATTATATCCATATAATTATATATTTTAATAATATAGTGAATACATATAAACTATATGTGTATAGTATACACTGTATATATATAAATATATATTTATATGATATGGGGTATATATATATTATAGCTACTATATGTCATATTAGAATTAATATATCAAATTGACAGATTTATTATGTTACATTTTTTGAAGGGTGCTATTTAGTGTGTATTTAATTAGAGGGTACATCACCTCATAAGATGAGTAATATTTTATTTATAGATTATATCTATTATAGACTAATATTTATAACTACATTGTCAATATAAGGCATGAAAGATTTCTATATTGATGAGTCATGTTTAATCATATCATATCTAATCTATATAATATATACAAATATTACATTTAAATATAATATAATATATATTTAACATAAAACTCTAAAAGATACTTAGATTAATAATAGATTCTAAATTTAGCTATTATAAATTATACTAGTATTAAATCATGATTCATTTAACACTACACATAAATATTGGCAGAATGCCAGATATCATAACATTACAACTGCAGTAAAAGGATACAATTTTTCGAATTACTGAATGTTATGGGACGAGCTACAGCTGAAGAATCATTGCGATTTGGAAATATTCTCGATATAGTAATGAGGCGCTGGTTCTTACATGGAGGTCTAGGAAGATATGATTTCCGTCTATTATCGATAGTATTCCTGTCCTACAATTATATACGAAATAAGAGAAATTAAATAAATTAGGATAATATTTTGTTATATATTATAAATGTTATTTATTAGTTGACAAAAATGATATGTATAAACTATGAATTATTATTTATTATGAAGAATAGCAGCGATATAGTGCCAAGTTATATCATAGGGAGTGATCTATTGTGGATTGGTGATATCATGCATAATGGTAATATATATTAATATAAATAATTATTTACATATAGACTATATGATATAGTAGAATTTACACTGCACACGAAATCACCAAACCAAATAAAATCACAATGCATGAAATCACTCTGGACGAGATTACTTGTTACCCACTTTGAATACTAGTTATCTCGGATAGGTAATTTCGCACTATTTAATCTATGTAATTAAGTAATTTCGGAGACTTGTTAAATTAAATGTATGTAATGATTATTCATTATAGAATTTATATACAATAATTATGAAATAAACTAAATTTAATAAGTGGTCCGACATTACTGGCTACCATTTTCATTTGTATCTTATAACATACTGTATCTCGATTAAATGGCAAACATTTTTAAACAATACTATACAGAGTTCAAAATATATAAGGTGTTAATGATATCAAAATAGTATAGTAATATATAAGTAATAAAAATAAATAAATAATAATAAAATAGTAGTTAGATTGTTTAGTAAACGACTAGTTTAAAATATAGTATGAATCTCTGCATGTGTATCGTGTATAAAACGTAGGTGTTTCTATTGTATAATGAATTAGTTTATATAAAAAGTATAATCAAGTAAATATTAGGCTTTAATTAATATAATAATGTTATATCGACGTGCACAACTTATAATTGAACTATATGTATGCTTGCCTTTAGTTGGTTGTAATCTATAAAATATATGAATAATTATAATTAAATTGTCACTATTCTGTTATAAAATATTATTTATTATATGAATAATGTACATAATTATACATATTTAATTGTTTGACCACGAAAAATAAAGTTATTAATAGTGTATAAAATATATAAAAATAATTATTTAAAATAAAAAATAATAAAAATTTATAATTATAAAAATCTACTCAATGTAATTTTAATTTAATATAATTATGTTCAAATAATAAAAATAGGTGATTAATATATTGATTAATTTTAATTTTATGAATATTATTAGTTAAACCGTGTATCTTACGCATATTATGTGAGATAAAATATCAAATTTTACATAAATATTATGATAAATGAAATTATTTTATAAAAAATAATTAAATATTTATACAAAATTGTAACTAATACCATAATGATATTCTAATAAATGTGCTATACAGTTTATAGAAATACCATATTAAACATCATAGTTAATAGTATGTAATTACATTTATAATAAACATGATTATATGATAAAATACGATATATAATTATATTTTTATATTGATATATAAAAAATAATAAATTAATCTTAATTCGAATTTCTAATTACATTTATAATATAATAATGTTAATGAATATAGAGATATATATTAATATATAATATAACCTTTTTAGTTGAAAACGTCTGCGATTGAGGAAAAAATGTCGGTGTAGGTCTAAGTCTAAGTAAGGAACTTGTTTGTGACGGAGTAGTTACAACATTCCATTCGTTAACCTCCATAAGTACGAATTCTAAAGTTCGTGTTATAATATGGTTGTATAATAAGTGGTACTGTTTTCCTCGAGCATAAATAATATATTATTAATTAATTAAAAAATTTAATTATGTTCATAAACAAAGAATTTCTAATTAAGTTCATCATCATCATAATAATGGAATTGTGGGTAATGTTTTGTATAACTTTTCAATATAAAGTTTTTTTTAGGGTTTCAACTTTAAATATATACATATTTATAATGTTAATAATACTCATTTATTTATTATATTAACTATGTTTAAATGGTTGTTAAAATAATCGATTCCGTATTTACAAAAGCACGAAAATAATAAAATAAATTGTAAAATATTCGTTATATCTAAATCTAAATAATGAATCATAGTATTTTGAGGGAGTACTAGGATTTATTTATCTTTATTAAATTCAAAGATTTGTATTTTACCTATATAAAGGTAAACTATAAATCTACGATTATATTATATAGGAAAAGTAGAAAGTGTATTATTTCTCTATTCCTATATATTATTGTATATTATATAATTATATTTTTAATTAATTTATTAGATGGATTATGTTACGTATTTAGTAGTTATGAATAGCCGTATTTATAGTTATATATATTATATATATAATATATATATATATATATATATATATATATATATATATATATTATATATATTATATATAATATATATATATATATATATATAATAATCATATATTATATAATATATGATTATGAGTAATCATATTTACCCTAATTTACTACTTATATATAATCATAATAACCAGGGTCTATAGATATAAAGTATAAATATATATAGTCTATATAGATATAAACCTATATAACTTTTTTAGATACAAAATTATATTAATGTATACTATAATAACAGCTGTTAATATATAATAAATAATCAAGTTATATTTGAAATGGAACATTACAAAAGTAATAAAAGCTATTATATAAAAAGCAAAATATGAGAAATACTAGTTGGTAACCTGGGTTGGTAATATATATATAGGACCGTCGTAGCGATTTATATATGAGGACATTCAATAGAAAAAATTATACTAATTGTAAGTAATTTAATATACCTATAATTGGTGATGTAGTAATATTCATATTTATAAAAGCCTTCCTATATTCAAGTTTTTTAAATAAAATGGGTTATAATATCAATACCTCTTATAACCTCGTTAAATTATAGAAGTTATAGGATGTTATAGGAGGTATTGATAATATATATGTTATTTTAGATAGTCTATATATTATTATTTAGATGTAGTTTCTTATTTTATGGAGACTTCTAATTTGATGTTTTGTTAGTTAAAATAATAATATGTTTACTATGTCAAATTAAGTAAGTTTTATACACCTAGTCAAGTTTAGTTATTACTAATTACCCGGCTAATTACTAATTACTGAATATGCTAATAATATTTGTATTATATGTTTGTTAATAAGGATTTTATTTAATTATTTGGGATATTTTATGTTTACAGGATTTAATTATTGATGATATTTGAGAGTTGATATAGCTATAGCTATAGCTACCATATATGGAATCAAACTTACAACCTAATTGTGTTATTATATTTGTTTAATCTTTGCGTCGAAAATAAATATATGTTTGATACATAGATCTAGAAAGAACTTTCTCTAGCTCTATTGTTTGATAAAAGGAGTAACATAGCGTGATTTATAGTGTAATATTCATCATATAACCTCTATAGAGGTACGTATACGAGGTTATAGGAGGTATTGGTATACCACAGATATCCAATTAGGAATAATATAGGTATGCGAAGGTATAACCCATACCTCCTATAACTTCGTACGAGGTTTAAATAACCACTTGGTTATAGGAGGTATTTATATATCAATATATCAATATGTATTGAAGGTATCAAGGTATCAATACATATTGTTAATAACAATTTGTTAACCTATATATCCTATGACATAATAATTATGTTAGGTACATAACATTATAGTATATCATGTGTGTTTAATATAGTTTTAATATACAATATATAGTTTGTTCTATATTGTTAAAGTAGGGGTCCAGCAGTTTTTGACCAACACCAACTCGAGGTACACCATAAGTATGGTATTATTGCATTATGGATAATAGGGTAACATTAATTGACAATTTTATATTTGTGTATATTTCTCTTTTTTTTTACTTTTCTAGAAATGACATACCTAATAATTAATATAATTACATATAATCCATATTGAGTACTATACTTGTTAGTTTAACGTATTGTGGTTGATATAATCAAATAGTATTAATTAAGCTTGCTAGTACTAAATGATGAAGAGTCGAGTAGTAACCTACTATCAGTATATTTATTTATTTTATTTGTTATTTGGATGACATTATTATGTCTCCAAAGTAGTTTCTATATTATTATTATGTCTGTATACGTTTTGAAATGGATTGTCAAATGTGCTATTTGTATTAATAAAGTTTGTTAGAAATAATCAGGGAGATATAATTCAGTTATATTATAAATGAATTCAAACTCAAATTTGAAAGAAATTGTAGAGAATGTCATATGTAGGACATATGTAGGAAATATGTAGGACATCCTAGATATCGAGGTATTATAGGTAAGGATTTTCTAGTGTAATGCGATAAGTTATGTAATGCGATAAGTTATGTAATGCTATTATACAATACAGCCATAGACATCTAAGGGGCGAAGACTATTAATATATAACGTGTTTGGATATAGATATGAGTCATAGCTGTGACTCGTAGACTATGCGTCATAGCAGTGACCGATAAGGAATGACCACCGGGAATTCCGTACGCGTCCGTATATCATAGATTTAGAGTTTACCTATCATATATGATAGGTAAACTACCTATCGGTAAAATACAAATCTATGGTCCGTAGACAATTGCCACCGAATTGGATTCAATGAAATCAGATTATTATTTATCATATGAATATTAGGATACAGGATACCTAAATGCCTACATTCTTGTAGACTATATGTGGAATGTGGAATAATGTGGAATAATGCGAAACATGCGTAATACACTATTAATGTAAATTGTTCACGATCACAAAGTATACTTAATAAGTATCGATACGTTTAAGGTTTAATATTTAAGGTTTAACATAAATATACGAACAAACAGTTGGAAGACCCATCGTCAACATTTAGAATACCTTTAAAATATAATTTTCGGATAATTTCATATTAAACAAAATAAATACCTATTCACAATTTGAATTAAAACATCTGTAAATTGTAAAGTGTAGGTATACAATACATGACGTGTAGGTTGCAGTACCAACGAGTGGCTAATACTTACACAGGGTTACGATCAAAAAGGACGAGTTGAGGCGAAATGGTTAAATCTTAAATCCGAAATAAATGTTGATAGGCTCATTTTGGGATGTAATGCAGCTAAAAAAAACCAAACAGGACAAAACTAAACCAATTAAACCAAATAACCCACAAATATCTATACAAAATATATGTATATACAATTAACTCGTATTTCAAATGTAACCTTTAACCCTCAACTCGTCCTTTTTGATCGTCTCACCTTATACATACTAGTCAATATTGCATATAATTTATTGGTAGGGCAACATGGTGAAGAGTCTTGCGCCATTTTTTCTCTCCAAAAACGCATACTACATTTAAAATACTAAAATTAATCATCGTTTTAGGCCTCGCAAATATTTACTATATTATAATTAATAAATGGGATATATTTTTTGTAATTTTCGTCAGAAAAATGTTATTGAACAATTAAATAATTTTAAATTGTTTCTCCCCAAAAAATGTGAAATACCAGTAAACTCGGACCAGGTAAATTCGGACCAGGTAAACTCGGACCACTTTTGAGGTAAACTCGGACCACTTTTAAAGTAAACTCGGACCACTTTTTAAAAACATAAAGTAAACTCGGACCACTTTTTAAAAACATAAAGTAAACTCGGACCACTTATTAAAATTACTATATTTTGTATATTTCTATAATATAATATGCTTTAACTTACTTCCACCTTATATAATTATATTATATCTGTTAAATAAATTATAAAAAGAGTCATTTAATATGATATTTTTGTGGAATTATATATTTAAATAGGTAAACATTTAATTTGAACTCGCACCACTTTTGAAGTAAACTCGGTCCACTTGTGAAGTAAACTCGGACCACTTGTGAAGTAAACTCGGACCACTTATTAAAATAACTTATATATTGTATACTTCTATCATAATAAATGTAGCTTCTATCGTGGGTCTCGTCGGTGATATACATAGAGCTTGAGAGAAATTTCTCTCTAGCTCTGTGGTGATATACGACAATTTAAATTATGTTAAGTTATTAAATGTTATTAAAGTTATTAAATGATAAATTATGTATGTGTAGTAATATCGGAATACTCGCAATTATATACAGTGAAATTATACTTTTAATTTATAAGTTAAAGCATATTATATGTTAGAAATATACAATATATAGTTTATACGGTTGGTCCGAATCTTCTTTATGTTTTTAATAAGTGGTCCGAGTTTACTTCACAAGTGGTCCGAGTTTACTTCACAAGTGGACCGAGTTTACTTCAAAAGTGGTGCGAGTTCAAATTAAATGTTTACCTATTTAAATATATAATTCCACAAAAATATCATATTAAATGACTCTTTTTATAATTTATTTAACTGATATAATATAATTATATAAGGTGGAAGTAAGTTAAATCATATTATATTATAGAAATATACAAAATATAGTTATTTTAATAAGTGGTCAGAGTTTACTTTATGTTTTTAAAAAGTGGTCCGAGTTTACTTTAAAAGTGGTCCGAGTTTACCTCAAAAGTGGTCCGAGTTTACCTGGTCCGAGTTTACCTGGTCCGAGTTTACTGGTGTGTTTAAAATGTGGATACATGAGCCACTTATTTGTTATACATAGCCACTTACTATTTAGCCTACTTATTTATAGAGACTATTACAATTATATATGTATCAATAATGAATTAATTAATTCGTTAATAGTTAATAGTTAACTATCTTCTATGTGGAAAGGGAAAATTTACCAGATTTTATGATAGATTTTTAGATAGAACTGGCAATTTTAATATCTAAATTTTAATACTACCATTTAATCCAAATTAAATAATTATTTTGAGTAAATAATTATTTGTTAACTTATAATAAAATGTGTACTACACTTCATTTTATATATACATTAATATATGTAGTTGTTGTAATGTATATACATAATTATATTATTCAATAACACAATTCTATTAACATTAATCCTGTATAGTAGGTATATTCATCCTATTTTTGTTTTGTTTTTCAAGTAAATAAAATTCTAGAAAATATTTACAAAATGTTATGTCACGTTATATAACATCCACTTTACTTGGTTATTAGTTATTATTTTTATAACTATTGATACGGTCAAAGACATACGATTTGTTTCGGGGTGGATCAGGTCTCCTACCTTTCCAAGTCTCCCCACTATCCCCTACGACCCTTTAACTATATCATTGTAATCTCCGTAAAAGGGGTTTTACACCTAATTATTAGAGTTAATAATTGTATTTATTAGGTTAATTATTTATTAAGTTGATTATAAAACCTATTATATTTTATTTTACAATTTGATCAAATTAAATGATTTGTTATTATTATACATATTCGTGATTATGGTTATTTGCATATACGAGTGGGCCGGGGGCATCGCGATCTAAAGAAAGTAGGAAAGCTTTCTTTAGAAGAAAATAAACGTTCTTTACATCGATGCTCGGGGGTCAGTTAAAACTTCAAACGTTTCTAGTTAGCTGAATATAAGAGATGCATGTACATACAATATGTAAATACATATCGTACATCGATATGAAGAATTATAACTATTATATATATATATATATATATATATATATATATATGTGTGTGTGTGTGTGTGTGTGTGTGTGTGGGTGTGTGTGTGAATATTTATGGTGTACCTATGTGCACGTGAATATGTGGGTAAGTATATAATAACTCTACATAATAACGAAATCAAAATATGTTTAAAGTATAAGTTTACATTACATTCCATACACTATATGTCCTATACCCTATACCCTATACCCTACAGAGACACAACACACAATTGCTTACGACATTAATTACCGTCATTTGTTACCGTCGTAAACCCCGGCGAGATGTAGGCCCCCGGACGAAGCAGTCCAGCCTCATTAGAGAGCTATAGCCAGCACCCTCTGTCGGTGTTAACGACTAGCCAATGGTCGTAAAGGTCGCTAAGATAAGACCGCGTCGGTCAAATACCCACCGGCTACCTTTATCGGTCGATCCTCAACGCGATCTATTAATAGAAACCGCTATCTAACGCGGTACACCCTCTACGGCTACCCCTATATCTCGCTACCCTTGTTAAAGTCTGGCGTGTGATAAACGCCGTCGTTTCTTTGATGACGGCGGTCGTGCCTTTGATGTTGCGGTTATTACGCATTCCCACTTGGCCACCGCGCGCCGCCACCATAGCGGTTAACCTTTGAACTTAATTAGTGGGCCGGCTGATGACCGTTACCTGTAGCTAGTATATGCTATACCTGTATGAAATACAGTGTAGGTAATGTACCTGTATATCTAACTCCTCCTATATATATACTCCTCCTATAGGCAGGCAATATATAGGCATATTATACACCTACTAGAAGAATTAACGATACACACTATATTATAAATACCTACTATAAATACCTACTATAAATACCTATCTATATCTATCTATGTAAGGTTTGCACTGCAATAATGTATACGTCTACGTAGAATAGTTCACATGTGTTCACGTTCCAGTATCGTAGTTCCGTTATGAAATGATATTATATGTATTGTCATATACAATAAACTAATATTAAAGATTTCGTATTTTATAATATTAACATATTTGTATATATGTATTATTACTTTAGTCAGGTATTAATTATTATATCATCGTTATTATTTTATAATTATCTATTTTTTTCTAGTAGGTAGTAAGTAACCTAATACGGACACTTTAACAATACATGGTCTTAACATTTTATGACTCATTATTTTTACTCAAAAATTAAAATATATTAATATTATATGATTATTGATATTATTGTGATTTTAAAATTTAATTTAATCTTTTAATTCCATAAATAACGGGGGTGTCCGTATTCGGTACCCATGTCCGAATACGGACTGTGTTATAATACGGACACCCTATATACCACTAGATAACAAATATATTATTGATGAATCAATCAGACAAATTACAATTACATTATTTATAATTTATGAACACTTTATTCTAATTTAATTAGTTAATAATTTATTTATTTTTATTATTTTTTAATTAATAATACAATTTAAGTATCTAAATAATAAAAATGTTAGATTTAGCTTTATTGGTGGTATTAATATTATAACTCACGCGATTTTTATGAATATCAGAATAGTTCATACGCTACGCGCTGATTGGTTATAGGGTGTCCGTATTAAGACATCTAGAGTGTCCGTATTAGGGACTTATATGACCTATAGATAACTTTATGAATATTTGATAACAAATATAGAAATTATATATATAATTGTATAATGCTTTATTTTTTAATAATATAGTGTTATATATTATATCGATAGATTTGTATATTCCTGAGAAGGTTTTAAGTTGACATTTCTTTTCATAAATTTAAACACGTAATAAAAAATCAGTTTATTGGATATATCAGCAATATTTTGAATAATTAAAAAATAAAAAATACTTTTTAGACTATCTATATAACTATGCATATTTTATTCATTAAACATTGTTTTGTAGGATTTATGGTTTCTGAGATACCGAGAGTGTCCGTATTCGGGCACTGTCCGTATTCGGTTAATTTCCCCTTAACCGGAGAGTATAATATACTCAGTATATTAATATATTAATAAATTTATTCGCCTTATCAATGCAAACCTAAATGCTCGTGGCATTTATATTGGTCTATATAATAAAATGAAACTACAGGCTTGCAAATATAACTTAGAATATACCATATATACGTAAGTGCACTTAGTACCTATCACATATAGCCTATAGGCTATAGGTATATACCTATAGGTTATAATATATCTTACAAACATATGTTTTCAACGATTTTATGTTTTGTTTTGAAACGCTTTTATTTACCAATATGATATTTAATATGACAAACATATGCTGGAGCAGGTAATATATCAGGAAAATAGTAATGCTCGCAAACTCGAGCTTGTATATGAAAACTTATATGCTCATAGAGGGGAGAGTACTCGAATACCGACACCCTAACAATAAATCACCATAACTTTATTATTTCTCAATTAAATATTTCCAAATGTTATTTATAAGCATTAAGTAGGTATATACATATAATAGTTATTTTAAAATTTAATTTAGATTGTTTAACTCTGAGATAACAGGGGTGTAGATATTATGTGCAATTAGGGTGAACATGTATGAAAATGTATGTTGCTTAGGTAACATTTATAACTTTGTAACAAATTATGAAAAATAGAAAATATTTTCGGTACATTGTAAAATATAATTAGATCTATAAGATTTATTTTAAATATTTAAAATTCCTATATTTTGTAATGATTGAGAATCGATATTGTACTTCACAAAATTAATAAAATTAGCTGTTTGAGTTGTAACGAAAAAATCAGTTTTTTGTTTATATTTAAAAAAATATAATTATTAAAAAAAAATATATATATTTATATGAATTAGAATTATATTGATTAACATTGATTTCATTCATTCATTATTTTTTGATTGGAATTATATTTTAGGAGATCTCTAGGGTGTCGATATTACGTGCATGTCGATATTATATCACTCTCCCCTATATACACTACACCCACTGAGGTAATCGCAGAACACACCTAATATATTCTAGAGTATAATGTATACTTTCTCATCCAGCCATGATCATTATATTCTAAATGGTTCATAAAATTAGCTTACTTTTAATAATAACCATAAAAACGGAAACATTTTAAAATAAACATAACTACATAAACTGAGATCACTACAGTATACTGTATTAGACTGTATATGTATTCCATATACTGGAAGTATACTTACAACGATATGGATAGTAGATACAAAATGTGCATTGGTTTCTTTTTATAAGACATTATATTTCGTTACTATAATAATCTGAAAATTTAAATAAGATAAGTATAATTATATAATATTCAAGCTCAACAATCTCAACAAACCTACTAAATTCTATGAATAAAAGCCCCAATTATTTACCCTGATAGGTTCTATTCAAATATTAAAGATCATAGAAATTATAACCAGTATGTTATGTCAATTTATACGAAATATATATTACCCAATACTGAATGAATGAATGAATGAATTTTATTTACCGAATATTTGCTATAATAATCGGAGGGATACCCAGAAGCTATGTTTAGCTTATACTCTTAATGATACCCTTAATAAAATAATAATAATAATAATAATAATAATAGTATTAGTAATAGTATAATGGTAATAGTAGATATATGATAATATATCTTATATCTATAATGAAGTTACATAACGTAATATAATACATGCACGCAGCCGTGCAAGTAACGGACCTTGAGGAATTGCCAAACCAAACCATGAGAGAATTCTCGGGTTGGTCAGGCCCATATGGGTTGGTCAGGTTTACTAATACTGATTATGGAATATAAGTTATCGAATACCCTAGTCTTCACAAAGAAAACTATCGAACACGAGAATACAGAAGGTACTTTGAAGTGTGTGATTTAACAATTGCATTACGTAATGAAATACTTTCGATGAATCATTAATTTATTTTACTTAACTGAAAGAAACTTTATTTAATATATATGATGTATGCATATATAATGTATACATTGACATATATTTATATTAATAGTGAATACTTAGAGAATGAGCTATCAATATTCAATACACAATATTTACCAACATAAAATAGATTTCTGAAGTTCGTATATTCCTACAATCAAAGTATACTATTGTATTATATAATTATGGTAATACATTGCAGTCATTATTACATTACTATTGTCATGATCAATTCATTGTGTATACAGTGCACGCTAGATCTTTCAAGAAAGAACCTATGAAGAACAATACGTTGGTTGATATGTATGAAACAATTGTTTAAGAGAGATATAATTATATAATAATATCATATATTTATTCGCAATAACTAGATTCCGGCATACATATTAATCTTTTAGTCGAAGAATGTATTATACATAATGAATGGAGACGTAGAATATGTGATTAAAACTTTACAATAACATATCTCAATAATATATTCCATATATATATATATATATATATATATATACGTTTATATTATTTACTATACATATTTTATTATAGGTTTACTCATATTATTACCTACATATTATAATATTTTAAGATATAGGTAAATATATATATTCACCGAATCACTGCGTATACATCTCGTAATCTGATCACGAGTGATATTCTGCTTTACCTCGATAACAAGATTCCATGTTATCGGTATCGTTATCGTTAAATCACGTGACTTCGATAATCATAATCTTCACATTCTTTCACTTCGTCTTCGCAAATTCTGTACAATTGTCGATTATACAACTGGTGTATTTTCTTTTTTCTGATAAACATTCCTATACTTATTTTTAAATCTATATGAATATATAATGAGAATATATGAAAATGAAAATATATGAATAATATTATTCACCGTGGCAGCCTTTATTTCCACTGCTAGCTCTCCACTATCTATCACTACCCCTGTTTAATATCCATTCCCAGTAATTAACTTCTCTTATTATTAGGTTCACATGTATTACCTACTACGGATTCACAATTAGATCTCTCTATGCAGCTATCGTATAGGTACTATTAGTTACTATTATTATTGTCAACTTCTATATTTACAATATTAGAAAGACTCGCCTAATTGATTTACTTTTAATCTAACTAAATGCTTACTTCATTCCTACGCCAGGAATACGGAACATCTTGGTGTTTAGTAGGTATACCAAGTTAGAGTTTATCAGTATTTACTCCCTCTACATTTAAGTTTGCAATTCATGTTATGCCGCTATTATATTGCCATTAAATGTCTATTATGCTATTATTATGTTGCTATTAATTTCAAAAGTCTATTATGCTGGTATTATGCTGCTATTGTATAGATATTCTAATAATAGCAATATAATAGCAACAGAAATATAATTTTAAAATTAATAGCATCATAATAATAGCATAATATACTTTTAATGGCAACATAATAACATAATAATAGCATTACAAATTAATAGCTGCATAATAGACTTTTAATGGCAACATAATAGCGGCATAATATCACAATATAAACATATGAGGCTATTAATTATGGTATTATGTTGCTATTAAAAGTCTATTATGATATTATTATGATGCTATTAATTTTAAAATTATATTATGTTGCTATTATGTTGCTATTATTAGAATATCTATACAATAGCAGCATAATACCAGCATAATAGACTTTTGAAATTAATAGCAACATAATAATAGCATAATAGACTTTTAATGGCAATATAATAGCGGCATAACATGAATTGCTATTATGAGGCTATTACTGTTATCTGGGATATTACAGAATATCTCATCAGGTGGAAATACTTATAGGTTGTACCTTATAACAAATAGGTAATTCGTATGTTTAAAGTTACACCAATACCGTGTGTACTGCCGTATTAGTAAGAATTAGCTCTACACTATACCCTATACCCTATATCATATAGTGATAGGTATGTATCCATACCTCATATAACCTCGGTTATAGGAGGTCACGTATGTAGACTGTAGTAGGGGAAAGTCTCCGATTACCGACCCCTAAATGATTATTTGTAATAAATTATTCAATATTATATATATTAATTTGAAATTTTGTAATCAGGGTAATATTATGGCAATTAATAATGTGGCTATTTTATATTGTTGATATAATTATATTTACAAGAATACACAGGGTGGTCGGTAATCGGATACCTGTTCCTAATACAGACCCCCTTCTACTATTACCGACCACCTAAAATAATCGTGGTATATATAATTGTAGTATTATAATATCCAATAAAAATAGTAGATATACATAAATATAATTAATTATAACATGCACGCAATTTATTTTTTATTGAATTTATGTTTTAATAGTAATACATTTAAATTTAAACTCTATAGTAATTATATTAAAATATATTTTATATATACAATATAGTGAATATTATTATTTAATATTTATTAATTAATCAGTATGTAATACATACTATGTATATAATAAACCGGGTATTATGAATCCTATATTTATATTAATGATATACAAACAACTTACGACATATTTTAATGTAAAATACGGATCTATTTTGATTGGATATTATAAATCACATGGGGTCGGTATTAGGGTAATTTAGGGAGTCGGTAATAGGAAAATCATATGGGTTACTATAATTAAGATATATTGGTTAATAGTTATTCAAATTAAATTATTTTTATAATAGTTATAAACATTTTATTGATCTACAATATTTTGTGCAGTATTAAGTTTTCTTTTAATTAATAAAGTATTTACAATGATTTATAAAAAGTTATTATTCAACTATTTAAAAAGTAAAAACAGAATATTACATTTTATCAAATAACAATTGTAGGAGTAAATATTTTTAAAAACAAAATACTTATTCATATTTATCATTAAATTACTAACAGTTCATGTATATATAATGTATTGATATCTCTTATAGTTGCTTAGATATGAGAGGGGGTCGGTAATCGGATACTTCCCCTAGTAGTGGAAAGTAACCGAATACGGGCAGTGCCCGAATAAGGACACTCTCGGTATCTCAGAAACCATAAATCCAACATAAAAATGTTTAATGAATAAAATATTCATAATTATATAATTAGTCTAAAAAGTATTTTTTATTTTTTAATTATTCAAAATATTGCTGATATATTCAATAAACTGATTGTTTAAATTCATGAAAAGAAATGTCAACTTAAAACCTTCTCAAGAATATACAAATGTATTGATATAAAATATAACAGTGTATTATTACAAAATAAAGCATTCTAAAATCATATATATAATTTCTATATTTATTATCAAATATTCATAAAGTTATAAGCAAATATCTAGAGTTCATATAAGTCTCTAATACGGACACCCTGTAATCAATCAGCGCGCAGCGTATGAACTATTCTGATTTTCATAAAAATCGTGTGGGTTATAATATTAATACCATAAAGCTAAATCTAAAATTTGTATTATTTAGATACTTAAATTGTATTATTAATTAAAAAAATAATAAAAAATAAATAAATTATTAACTAATTAAATTAGAATAAATTGTTCATAAAATTAATTATAAATAATGTAATTGTAATTTGTCTGATTGATTCATCAATAATATATAGTTTATCTAGTCCGTATTATAACACAGGGTGTCCGTGAAATGAAACACGAAGATCATTAATAAATGTAAACTTTTAAACCTACATTACTATTGAATATGAAAGTTTATTTAAATGTTTACTATATATAAATATATATAAATATATATATATATAAACTTCAGAAATATGTTTCATATTTTGTGTAGGGTAGGCTAACATTAATATTATTTATATTTTATTTAATATTATAAGAATATATAATATATATCTATATTATATTAGTGTATATAGTTACACTTAACAATAGTCTATACACATATGTATAATGAATACAATATCAATATATACGATTAAAATTAATAACTATAGTATATATTCTATATATATATATAGCATATTATATTATTAGTAGGCTACATTTAAGATTATTATTTAATATAAAAACAATTCAATATATGTATACAATTATAATATGTTTTATATTATTCCCAGATATATTCATTTATATAAAATAAAATAAATTAAATTACATACAATACTTATTAGTTGATTGATTGATTGATAATTTATTTAAGCAAATACATAGCCGAAAATTTAATCGAAAGTATAAAGTATAAATATTTGCTAACGATAACATACGTTATAGAAATAAACAAAGAATAATACGAAATTAAAAAATTAAATAAATTAAAACGTTTTACAGTTACCGTAAAAATAAACGAAAAACAATCGAAAGTAGAAATAAATCATATAGTAAAAATAAACGAAAAATGATCTAAATAGAAATAAAAGATAGCGTAAAAATAATCGAAAATAGAAATAAAATACATTATTTTTAAGTGGTATCGAAATATTCAATTTCTACTTTAATTTTATAGAATTCTTCTTATCTTTGTACCCTGTATTAGTAATACATTATTAGTTATATAGTTTAATATTAAATGATACATTTTAAATATAGGATTTATAAACAGAACATGTCAACAATCAATTAAATCAATATTAGAATGAAACAAACAAATAATGTAATACTTACCGAAATCTGTAATAATAGTAGGTTATAATAGTTACTAATATATTATATAATTATTGAATAGGTTATTCAAATCAACAATAAGTATATGAAATACAGTTCATTATTGTGTATTATACTCGTAGAGTAGGATTCGATAATAGCAACCTATATATTGAACCCATTAACCCATAAACCATTAATAATACAAATAATAATATTTACGCGTTTCGCTAATTTTATATTTATATATTTATATTTTATATATTTATATACAAATAAAATGTTGCATATTTTATGATTTAATATATTAATTGTATAATAGATACGTGTATTATACTCCTATAGTATACTGTATTGATATCGATAGAATGCTCATCTATATAATAGATAACATAATATATAGTGAAATTAAATATTGACGACACTGCCTATTTCTTGCAATATAGGACTTATTTAGCATAAGGACTTTAGATAGAGAGACATGTCATACGTCAGATAACTACATGTTATATCTATATAGTAGTTTATATAGTATATATTATATACCTACACGTATACATATTAGCAATACATATATCTACGTATTGGATATTGCTATTGGTAATTCAATAGTGACATACAATCTAGACATACCGCACTAATATTCAATACTCATTATTTAATTTACCCGTTTTATTTATTAATTCATAATATGTTTGCTCCGAATGAACCGCTGATTACAATGAATCCCGATAAGATAACAACCGCGTTATCAAACAATGGCGACTAGCTAACACCTCTAACTTCTATGCTTACGTTATATCTTTGTAATGTTAACAACATCCGATTTAGCCAAACAAAATAAGCTAACACATATGTTCGAGTCCGATGTGTATGTTCGCATGTTAAATCACTGCTGATAAGCTAACATTGTTTGATCGCAAGTGTTCATCGGATGTACAGTTAGGGTTTGTCTATTCGTAACGTGGACACTGTCAGCTACGTGGACACACTGCAGTTGTATCTACTCGATGGTATAGATCTATCACTCGAGGGTATAGCCACTTGACTGTCCATCTGTCCATCTGACCTGCTATAACCGTCACACTACTATAGCATATAGTCTATAGACACTCTTTTTACATTCATACGATTAACTCACTCAATATATCTATATATATATATATATATATATATAAACAGACGATTCCCGCAAAAAACACACAATTCCAGCCATACTCTAATGTAACAATATGTATTTTAAATGTTTACCCACCTTACCGTGTTTGTACAATATACAATATACACTGTACATTGTACAGTGTACATTAGACCGGTTCGTTCGATTCAATTTTTAATCCTTCATATAAAATATAATACATATCTATATTTTAGTATAATATGTGTTAATAATTTTTATAAAAAAATAGTTACCTTTGGTCACGAAGCATTTAAAGTTTGAAATATAAATTATTATTTTAAGATAAAATCTATAATATTCCATGTATAATAGTAATGACACCATCTTATTATCTTTGATGTTTACAAATATTTAAATTAATATTTAAAATTAATTATGTATTTGTATTATATTTAATGAATTAATATAATA
This sequence comes from Osedax fenrisi, assembly GCA_964019155.1. Lineage (NCBI taxonomy): Eukaryota > Metazoa > Annelida > Polychaeta > Sabellida > Siboglinidae > Osedax > Osedax fenrisi. The sequence goes on from OZ025242.1 coordinate 70,287,726, forward strand.
TATACCATTATTTATATTTATTATTAATATAATATCTATATTTCATGTTTATATCTACAAATTACCAATATTAATGTATCCTAAAACTCGAGAAAATACACCATTTTACAAAGTATTTATTTCAAAATAATTCAAAAAAAATAATTAATTTAAAAAAATTAATATATATAATTATACTTTACATAAATTTGAGTGATCAGATTGTATTGAATTGTGGATATAAGTTAGATATAAATGTCCTTTATACAAATATAATTAAAAAAATTAAAAAATATGTAAACTTATTTTGTATTTCATATTTCAAATAAAAATCCAAAAAAATTTAAAAATGATGTTAATTTTTTTTCTAAAAATAGTTTTTAATTTTTTAATAATTAATTTGAATTGTATTATTATTATCTATAAATTATATATTTTAATTTTTTAAATTAAATTGTAATAATTGATTTATATTAAATTATACGATTTTTAGATATTTTTATTGACTAAAATTATTTTATAAAATCTGGGCATCTAGATTGTTATGAAAAATATGTTGTACTGTTAATACTACTTGTTATATATGTTTCTAGGATATATCCATAGTTGGCTTAAAAAAAATCATCCAATTTTATAAAAATTGAATAAAACTTATTTCTATATCTCCCCCATGTTAACTTTTGTATGTATTCAATGTTAAAATAAAAAGGTCTCGTGACATAACAATATTTAAGATATAGGTCTAAAATTGTAAACACTTATTCATCATAGCATACATAATTGTCACAGATGTGAAGGTTTTTAAAATTACGAAATTTTTTTTAGTACGAACCGGTCTATAGACCGGTCTATAGACTATAGTGTACAGTGTATATTGTACATTGTACAGTGTACAATTTACGAGCGGTCGTCGAGCGCTATCAATATGTAGTGAACTATCACTGATGTTCGATGAATTGAAGTCACGTAATCGATGCTCGTGTCTAGGTGATTCACCGGTTACGCAATAGGTAGGCGTGTCTGGTAGGCGTGTCTTAACTGTCATAACATCCGGCATCGGAGAGTCTTGCTACAATCGTAGAGCTTGAAACCCCTCTAGCTCTGTGGCTATAATCGATAGCTTAGCATATGTATGTTCTATAGCTATAGTTAATCGTGTGTGTGTATGCGTGTGTGTGTGCGTGTGTGTGTGCGTGTGTGTGCGTGTGTATATAACACGTGTTCACATAAACGTATCCTAGAGGTAACTAGAGGTATCGTTACCCACGGACACAACCTGTTATAGTGTACCCACAGATTTTCCGAAGGAAAGATATTGCACTTGTGTATATTTGTGTAACCTAATAATTCGATATGGCCATCTAGCGGTAATAGTCAGATAATAAGAATTTTCTATATGTATAGTAATTTCTTAATTTCTTAATTAAAATATCACATGTTATAATATTTCATATACTATTTCGCCATCTAGTGTTAATGGTCAGATTCATTTTAAATTCACATTTTTAAAGGTACTAGAGATAGATAGGGAGTGCAATATCTTTCCTTTGGAAAATCTTTGGTGTACCTAACAGTGTATTCACGGGCTGCTAGTAACGTACATCATGAATTCACGATACCTGGTTACAGGTAAGTATGTACTTAATGTACTTAATAAGTACGCACGACCGGCGCTTTAGTACAACAATAACAACAACAACACCGCTGCACACGTGGTATTATTGCTACTGCGTATAAACACTATTACAGGCATGATTCACCCATGAGTCACGAGAAGGATGAGCAGAATGTTCCAGAACATTCGGTTATACGTATGCGTGTACGTCGTATACGCGTTCTGTAGTAATGTGCGTAGCTTGCGGTTTTAATCTATATATAGATATATCGACTGATCAAGATGTGTAGTGTATGTACACCGATGTACAAATGTATATATATATACACAAATACACATTCACACACACACATATATATAATATATATATATATATATTATTTAAAATGTCACAATCAGTATTTGAATATTATTAGTGCGTTAAATAAAATTGACAAATGTGATCTTTCTCCTTATCACCCCTTTACATTATGTGCGAGTGTGGGTGTGTAGTACACACGGTGTGCGAGTTAGAGTGTGAGTGTGTGCGCCGCACATACGACTACGTTGTATATATGCACGGTTATGTTGTGTAGTTTATGCCACAGGCAACGCCTATTTATGAACTATCTGTTTGACCGATATAGACGGGCAACCGTATAGTGTGAAGAATAGATATACGGGCAATTGTATACATATATCATTATATATATGTATATATATATACATGAATAGTAGTATCGCTGCTGGTGCGAGCTACTATAGTATACTGCTACTGACGGAGAAAGATAGTTCTATAAATAGATCAACATGCCACGCCCATTGGGCGTCGCCCAATAGGTGGCTACGGAGGGCCGCATTGTTCGCCAGGGGTTCACTCATAGACACAGAGCTAGAGAGAAAGCTTTCTCTCTAGCTCTATGGGTTCACTACAGCTAGGACGCCATTGTTCGGTCTGCATTCATCCGTGCAGTCACGTGGTTGTTGTCTTGAAAGTGATAGCCACTCGTATATAGGGGTAACAATGCACCTGGTGTGTATGCGCATTCTCACACACACACATACACACCCTCACCCTCACGCGCACACAGAAACACATATACAGTGTATATCATACATACATGTTAATAATAGTAGTGTATTACGGTTCGTTATATAAGTACTAACTAATTGGGTATTAAATGGGTAAACTTCGTAGGGTTTAAATGTAAAAGATAGGGAAAAATTGGTTAATAAAAATATCTAAACTACGGAAAAAAGTTAAAATTACTAACTTTTGTTCAACATATCTTTATATAATTAGATAACCAGCACATCTAACTATATCTTTAGATAACCAGCATATCTACCTATATCTTTAGATAACCAGCATATCTAACTATATCTTTAGATAACCAGCACATCTAACTATATATTTAGATAATCAGCATATCTACCTATATCTTTAGATAACCAGCATATCTAACTATATCTTTAGATAACCAGCACATCTAACACTATCTTTAGATAACCAGCATATCTACCTATATCTTTAGATAACCAGCATATCTAACTATATCTTTAGATAACCAGCACATCTAACTATATATTTAGATAACCAGCATATCTAACTATATCTTTAGATAACCAGCATATCTAACTATATCTTTAGATAACCAGCACATCTAACTATATCTTTAGATAACCAGCATATCTAACTATATATTTAGATAACCAGCATATCTAACTATATCTTTAGATAACCAGCACATCTAACCATATCTTTAGATAACCAGCACATCTAACCATATCTTTAGATAACCAGCACATCTGACTATATATTTAGATAACCAGCATATCTAACTATATCTTTAGATAACCAGCACATCTAACTATATCTATAGATAACCAGCATATCTACCTATATATTTAGATAACCAGCATATCTAACTATATCTATATATAACCAGCATATCTAACTATATCTTTAGATAACCAGCACATCTAACTATATCTATAGATAACCAGCATATCTAACTATATCTTTAGATAACCAGCACATCTAACTATATCTTTAGATAACCAGCATATCTAACTATATATTTAGATAACCAGCATATCTAACTATATCTTTAGATAACCAGCACATCTAACTATATCTATAGATAACCAGCACATCTAACTATATATTTAGATAACCAGCATATCTAACTATATCTTTAGATAACCAGCACATCTAACTATATCTATAGATAACCAGCATATCTACCTATATATTTAGATAACCAGCATATCTAACTATATCTATATATAACCAGCATATCTAACTATATCTTTAGATAACCAGCACATCTAACTATATCTATAGATAACCAGCATATCTACCTATATATTTAGATAACCAGCATATCTAACTATATCTTTAGATAACCAGCATATCTAACTATATATTTAGATAACCAGCACATCTAACTATATCTTTAGATAACCAGCACATCTAACTATATCTATAGATAACCAGCATATATAACTATATATTTAGATAACCATCACATCTAACTATATCTATAGATAACCAGCATATTCACCTATATATAGTATTATACAAGCTGTACATTGTACAGTGTACAATATACATTATCTTACTACAGGTATTATATAAAATAATGAACATGAATTCGTGTTAATTAATTAACACATTTTTTTATTTTTTACTGAAAACAGATTGTGTTCGTATTATAGACATGTATTAGTGAAATATAAAGATATATATATAAAGAGAAATATATTTATATATTCAAAAGTACTTAAATAACAGCATACATTTATTATACGTATAAACACTTAAAATGTTAATGTTCGGAATCTTGCAAACATTGTCAATTGTGTAAACTAACATTCTGAGATATACACTTCTAAATTTGTGTGTGTAATAATTTGAAATAATAATGTGTATTATAATATTTTTATATATAAACAATACTAATAGGAACTAAATAATAAGTTTATCTCTATTAATCATAACACATGCACATTGTACAATATATATATATATATATATATATATATATATATATATATATATATTTATACATTCTAATATATAAATATACTAATAATATAAACACATGTTAATACGATCGAATTTATTGAGATTTACTAAATATTGAACATTGGAATACAGGTGTAAATAAGGTACTTTAGTTAATTTTGAACAACACTATGTTTAACGTGTTGTTAAACATAACTGTACGATAATGAATTATATTTTAATACCGTAAAGTAAATAAAGTTTAATAACGAATGGAAGCGAAGGTATCTCGTAACACCTGCCTTATTGCGTAACTACCGATATTGCATAACTGCAGTGTTACGTGTCGTGTATTGTGCGATGTATTGCGTCATAGTCGATGTCCGCATACATACAATGCCCCATACAAGTAAAATATTTATATATATATATATATATATATAAATATATATATATACACATTTGTACTGAATGTACGACATACACTATAAGTACTAGACTACAATCATATAGATTCACTATACAAGTCGTATCCATCGATGTAAATAAAAGACTTATTTACATCGATGGTCGTATCGTAGAAAGTCCATAGATAGTTGAACGGGTAAACACATAGGCTATTGGGTATGTATGTGTACTTCGGCCTATTTCGGATGTATATATTCGCAGTATATATATATAGTTGTATACAACTATCGATGTGAAGAAAGTTTATTTATATAGATATGTACAACACTATGTGTTTGTGTACATTGTACAACAGCATGCTTGTGAGTAAATTGTACAATAGTATGTGTGTGTGTGTGTGTGTGTATATTGTACATTGTATATACTAAGGTAATGAATCACTAGTGACGCGTCAACGATGACCCCCCTCCGCCCCCACCGCCTCCGCCCCCACCGCCTCAGGCCCCTCCCCCACAGGCCCCATGGGGATATCGATAAAGCATCGAACAGCGTACATTTTACGGCGTACAATTGACAGTATACATGTCGACGATAATTCTATATATAGATTAGTACCCTAAAAGTGACACGTCACGTGTTGTTTACAAGCCCATATACTCACACACAATACACACCTATATATGTATATATATATATATATATATATATATATATCATAGTACCCCTATTTCATAGTACGGATATGCGGAGTGCATGCGATCAGAATCACTCAGGAGGTGTTGTCACTCCTTACCTACACGCGATGAGAATGTTATGAACATGCGTCATACGTGTGGCATCGTCTGACATCTCTCTCACGTGGTACACTGTCACCTGTCATTTGTGTCACGTGTCGTTGCGTAATGTGTAGGGGCGCTGCAACAGGGGGGACGGGGGGACGGGGGGATATGTCCCCCCCCCACTTTAAAATCTAGGGTGACCTCATATGTATTGGTCCCCCCACACAACATTTATTTTGATTGGTTGGTCCCCCCTAAATACACACCATCGTTCCAGCGCTCCTATTACTATCAAAGCCCTTTGATAAGATGTCGTCGCGTCGTGTATCGCGTAACTGTGACGTAATACCTAACCTGTCAGAGGTCATGACAGGGGTCAGCCTATTCATATCTCTTCCTTAATCTCTATTCCCTCTCATAATATCTCTCTCCGTTCTACTACTTCTTACCGTCTACATCTACCATCTAAACTTAATCTACATCCCACTAATAGTCGTGCACGTCTCTTATCTATGTAATAAATTAGCATATAATCTACGCTCTACTAAATCCACTAGCTCAATTAAGTCTATATTAAAACCCTGTATAATTAACCTATAGGTATACCATGGTAGGTTAATTAACAGTGCACTGTCTCTGATTACTATTTATTCACTATTTATATAAATATGTATGACTATATATTAATGTACAGTACTTTCTTTATTAATAAGGAATTCCTTATTGTTCCTTATTATTAGTTATTTTATTTCCATTGTCTTGTCTTGTTTTATATAGTTTTGTTATACTTTGACGCTTTATCGCTCTGACAAACATATTCGTTAAAATAAAATATATTAAATTAAATTATATATATATATATATATATATTATCTGTTTATCTGACCACTTGCCTGTTATTGGCTATGTAAGATAACTATAACCACAACTATAGTGTATTGTGTGTATATTGCGATTAGTCACGTGAGTTTGTTGTATGACAGATGTAAACAAACAACGTTGTTTACATCTACTGTCGTATAATGATATATCACGTGTGCACTGCACATGTGATAAATGATGTCACAAATACACATTGTGCACGAGTAATGCTGGACTACACGTTACACATAGGTGTGTGTGTTGTGTGCGTGTGTGTGTGTGCATGTGTGTGTTTTTGTGTGGGTATGTGTAGTTATGTTTGTAGATATGTGTTTAGGTGTAGGTATGTATGTATTCATGTGTGCAGGTATGTGTGTAGGTACGTGTGTAGGTATGTGTGTAGGTACGTGTGTAGGTATGTGTGCAGGTACGTGTGTAGGTACGTGTGTAGGTATGTGTGTAGGTACGTGTGTAGGTACGTGTGTAGGTATGTGTGTAGGTACGTGTGTAGGTATGTGTGTAGGTACGTGTGCAGGTATGTGTGTAGGTATGTGTGTAGGTATGTATGTATTCATGTGTGCAGGTACGTGTGTAGGTATGTGTGTAGGTACGTGTGTAGTCATGCGTGTAGGTATGTGTGTAGGTATGTGTGTAGGTATGTGTGTAGTCATGCGTGTACGAAGTCACTGTACTTCGTGCACGCATACACTACGTATATGCGTATGCGTGTGTGTAGGCACGTGTACGCAGGTAGTAACTACTAGGTACTGTACAACTTACGAGAGCGCAATGGTACACCCATAGCAGCAGAGGTGATGAAGATTAGATCAGATCTCGATTTAGTCATTGTTATTTACATGTAACCCTTAGATAGCGTGAAAATGCCGTAAATTTAAAATAATTTTTTAAAATATAATTCACATATATATTATAAAAGAAGGACGGATGTCATGGACGCAACAGATGCGTTGTCGTTGATTCCAAGTAGTCAGCATACGATGTTCTAACAGTTGTGCGCTAGGTACATGTGTACTTAGCCATAAGCGTATCTACTGTACTCGACTGTAGTGCGTAGTTGCGGTACTTCTTCGTTACTATTGTTATCATATATTGTATCTATTATTATATATAACAATAGTAATAGTAACGCGTACTAGTACGCATAAAACATTCATGAAATATATGCGACGATTGATATCGGGTGGCAACCTGTAATACTGTATTACATTATTATTGTATTTATTAATTTCCGTACGGTTTATTATATTTTATGTTATTATTAGTAATGGTATTTATTGTTTTGCCTACTTTTATTATTTGTATTCTATATATACACTTTCGAGAAATCATTTATGATTAATGATTTAAGTGTTTAAATAAACTTTCAATCAACCAATCAATCAATACTACGTATATTGATATATCATCTCTACGTATACCTAATAGATATTGCCAGGGATCGCATACTATAATATTATTATTATTAAATTGACTCGATAACTCCTGTACACTGTACGATGTACGATGTACGATGTACATCGGGTACCCCTTAACCCCTTAACCCCTTAACACAGACTATAACAATTCGAACAGAATGAATCTAGGTGTAGTTTTTATTGAATTTCTATTCATTTAAAAATAAAATCAATCGTATGCCAACGTAAGCATATATATATATGCGCTATGCTATACAATATGTTCGTATAATTAATATATAAATAGTAGAAGGATCACAAACTCACATACATACACACAATCACTCTCACATACATATACGACGTATATTATACGTGTGTGTTTGAATATATATATATATATATATCACTACATACCCTATATAAAGGACACTACCCTCTACTCGGGGCGGTATCGCTAACTGTTAACTCGAAATAACAGTAAACACCCCACACAAACACACACAGATAGATAGGGACAATATAGGTTATCTGTCACCCTGTGTTTGTTTGTTTATTTGTTATTGTACGACGACATCGAACAATGCCGCTATTGTCAATAACAGTCGCACACGAGCGACCCTAATACTTTACGTCCACACACACACACACACACACACGCACACACACACATACCGACGTCGGTGGTTAAGACAAAGGTATATATATATATATGTATACTATTTTAATGAATAGAGCCTCATTTGTGATCACATAATCCCTGTCGACTTGTCATGACGAGAACGTGAACGAGAGAGTGCGAGAGAAAGTAGACACGCCCCCAATCCGCAGCGATTACGATTACGCAACGTTACCGTGGATTACGTAACTCCTAGCCCGGGCCTACCTATGACGTAACAAACATCCGACGTGAACGGCTATCGAATAGACGTGTTATTATTCGTTAAGTAAATGTTTGTTCGATTTCGAAATAGCGTACCGATTCGTACGTTTGTCAATAATGTTCGAACGATTCATTAACTGCGACATTGTAAATATATGCAAGTATTCTTCATACTATATTTCGTATCTTTAACATTCGCGATTAATGCTTAAATATTTAATGCTTGAATATTACGTTTATTATATGGCAGGCCTATTTTAATTTATATAAATATATACTACAATTTTACCTACGAATATAATCGTATACATATCAGTTTGGTATAACATGTCAGCAAATGTATTGTATTGTATGCGATATTACGACATATCAACAGAGAACAGGGGACAGGGGTGGGTCCAGTGTGGTCTAGCTAGGTATATCTCTACCAGCTAACAGTATTAGCCTCATAATAGCATAAATAATAGCCTCAAATGTTTACATTGTGCTATTATGCTGCTATTATGTTGCTATTAAAAGTATATTATGCTACTATTATAATTCGTAATGCTATTATGTTGCTATTATGTTTTTATTATAATAATATCAACCTAATAGCAGCATAATATAATTACAAATTAATAGCAGCATAATAGCAGCATAATATATATGGTATATAATAAAGGCTATTATTGATGCTATTATGCTGCTATTATGAGGCTATTACTGTTAGCTGGGCCTTGACATATCATAAACAAATGATATTTAGATATTATAATAGTATAGAACAATTATAATTTTTTATTTAAAATACTATGAATAATGAATTATTATATAGGTATACATATATATATATATATATATATATATATATATACACTAGTTTATTTATACAGTTTATTATTTCATTCCCAGCTCACACCAATAGCCTCATAATAGCAACATAATAGCATATCTAATAGCCTCAATTGTGTACATTATGCTGTTATACTGTTATTATGTTGCCATTAAAATTATATTATTCTGCTATTAATTTGTAATTACAAATGCTATTAATGCTATTATGCTACTATTATGTTGCCATTAAAATTCTATCATGCTATTATTATGCTGCTATTAATTTTAAAAGTCAATTATGGTGCTATTCTGTTGCTATTATTAGAATAGAAACGTAATAGCAGAAAAATAGACTTTTAAAATTAATAGCAGCATAATAATAGAATAATAGAAATTTAATGGCAACATAATAGTAGCATAATAGCATTACAAATTAATAGCAGCATAATATACTTTTAATGGCAACATAATAGTAGCATAATAGTACAATGTAAACATTTGAGGCTCTCATATTCTATTATGTTGCTATTATGATGCTATTATTGTTAGCAGGGTTATTGCATGTATAGACCCCAGTTGGGTCCCCAACCCTCCCTTCTATTAAATTATGCAGGATCGGACCCTGAATAGTACATGTTTAATATGACACTATATAATACTATCTTACGTAAGCGTCCCTCGTTACAAATGATACAAAAGCATATATACATTATCTATAAGCATCATATTATAGGTATTACATACTCTCATTATTACGTATTATTCGAATAGGGGACATAAACAGAAGTCACTTGTAGTAGGAGACACTATAATATATTAACATATAACGAATATTCACGGTCTGATGTTATTGCGCAATAACGCTAGAAAACGAAGTCAAGCGCGCATGCTCGTCGCGCGCGCTCGTGACGCCCGCCATGAAATAAAATCTATAAAACGCGACTTCTCGGCAGCCCTCAATCACATCACATTCTGAGCCCCGTCAGTGCACGTGCCAGATTATACCACTCATTTCGTCTATCTAATACTCCCGTATTACACTCTATCAATAGTTAGTATCACGCTACAGCGCACACTTAACCTAGCTTCCTTAAACTCCTAGTTAATGATTATCTAAAACCGCTTTTAAACGCATTTATTGGCATTTTTATTATGTAAACAATGATTGTTGCGATTGAATATTGATGGACGACATTTTATTTGTGCAGAATATATTTCTATTTAAATATATTTGTTTATTCATTTATAGTACTTGTATAATCGTTATGTTAGTATATATTATTGCTAGTTTATATATAAAAGCAATTTAGTCATTAATATTTGCGTAGTTTATAATTTAATTAAACCTAGTGAATATAATTACAAGAATTGTTCTTTATATAATAAATTATTCATTATAATTTATAATATAAATAATTGATTTTAAATTTATATTTTAATTTATTTATTCACTTGAAACATGAATGTTTTTTAAATTTTACAATTGAATATATATATTATATACTACATTTATCTATATAATGATACACAAGGTCAACTTTAATATAGATATTGATATATTTATATCTATAAATATTTTTATTTAAACTCAGTTTAAAACTGGCTAAAATTATAATGTAAATTAAATTGATATAATATGTTATGAAGTTAATAATTATGAATATAGTTCATTAAGCAATATATTTCTATTATAATTAATAAATAACACTAACACATTTATGTGTTTTAAATATTAAAATTATATGCGAATAGTTGATGGAAATCATTAAATATCGGTTTTACCAATGTATGCTTGCTATGTAATAACTAATTACTGATTATGTAATAGGATAACCTAATTCCTAGAATGTTTCAACATAATATTTACCTTGAAATTGACATTTCCTTTAATTGTATTAATTTCGTGATTTAATATATGATGCTAAATATAGTTCAATAACATATATATTTATAGATTGTGATAGCCTATATCTGATCTATATATACATATATATTATGTAATATAAGTGAATAGGCGTACTGTGATGGTTGTTATGATCCTACCTCCTGACTTACACAGAAGATGACTTCTCTTCCTCGTCAAAATTTCCACTCTGAAGCTGAAGCCGGTATTAATAAACAGATCAATATGGAGCTGTATGCCAGCTATGTGTATCAAGCTATGGTTAGCTATTCTCGCAGTATTCTCTGTATACTTATAGTTTATGCATAAATACCTCGCAAATCAATCTGATTGTCGATTTAGGACATTAGGTTAAGACATCGTACAATAGTACCATCGTGTATTATATATCATTTAAAATATGTATTTTAATATTATTAATTATATAAATACATATATATATATAAATAATGAAATAGGTTTATATAAGTTTTATTTCTCATAGATTATAATTGATTGCTTTCTATTATCTTGTGATTGATTATATATCGGGAGTTACATACTATAAAATAATGTATTATATTTTATATATATATTTCAATTTCAATATTTATTAGTATCAGTATTAGAATGTATTATATAATGAACTTCCAAACTATGTGATTTAAGTTTAATGTCAGAAATTCTGCATAGTTATAAAAAATTGTGAATTTCACTTTATTAAATATAAAATTAACTTCCCTTTAAAATGTATACCCTTTAAAACCATATAGTTAATGTTTTTACATAGAATGTTTGAGATATTATGTATAGCCTTTGGGGTTATCTGTATATTAATATATAAAATTTGTGTATAAAATATTTTTTTATAAATTTTTTCCCTTTCATTTTTCAATCAATGTGTGTAAAAAACAATAAATATTATTTCTAATTTAAATTTTATATAAATTTACTATATTTAATATATCTAGCCTACATTACTAATATAGAAATGAACTTTTGTAATAATGATAATCTCTTAAATCACCAGTCTTTCAACTTTTCGAGGGACGATATCGCATTACCAGGTTGCGTTGCTTTCTTCTCTAAACGCTCAGTTGAAGAGCGTGAACACGCTGAGAAGTTCATGGCTTATCAGAATATGAGGGGAGGACGTATAATGCTTCAGGTTTACTATTTAATTTAGTAATTTCGGAGATTATATATTTTAATTAAACTTGGTACACTGTAATACTAAAATACTTATAAAATATACTATTTAAATTTAGTGATTAACCATATTATATATGATTTCGTCAATAATTGTATGCAAATATATAGGCTATTGCAGCTCCGGAAATCACCGAATGGCGCACAGCCCTAGCATCTATGGAATCTGCATTATCTTTGGAGAAGACTGTTAACCAATCTTTGATTGATCTTCACCAGATTGCATCCAATCATAATGATTCTCAGGTTTGTTATCATAGTGTTTACATATCGATATTTGTTTGCTATTCATTTGTTCACTTCAATAGATGACTGATTTCTTGGAGGGCAATTACCTGGAAGAGCAGGTTAAAGATATCAAGGATTTGTCCGATTATATTACGCAGTTGAAGAGATGTGGAAATGGACTTGGAGAATATACATTCGACCAGAAATTGAACTAATCCTAAAGTCTATTACTATTGGCGTGAGTGTGTTCGTTGTATATTTAATTATGTATCATTGTGAACACTTATTGTCTGATATCTATATTCTCTTTGCTATAAGCAATGGCTATCTTTCGATATCCTGCTATGGTATATTTTAGATGTTTGATGTAAATTTAATTTTTAAGAATATTCATATTAATAAATAATAAAAAAATCTTTTTTTCAAAATGATATATATACAAATATAAATATAAATATAATAATTATAAAATAACATATTATTTTAGAAATAAGTTTAATTGATAACATTTAATATAGTAATTAATAAATATTTGTTATGGAAATTTGTAATTTATCTTCTCTAATTAAACTTCTAAACTATTTTTATTAAACATACCTTTTCATAATAAACTTTAAAATAAAGCTTCATTAAAAAAGTAAATCTTTATACCAATATTTATTAAATGTATAATAATTATTTGAATGATATCTATTCTATTAATTTATAATTTAATCAATAAATTAGTTACTATATCCATATAAAAAAAATAATATACTTTATTTTTTGAATAACTAAATGTATATATTTACTAATTAATTGTAGATATATTTGCTAATTAATTATATTCTATAATATATGTAAATATCTTTATAATTATTTATTGTATGTGTTCTAATATGTATTTGTTATAGAATTGATTATAATTATATAAGATTAGTGATTTATAAAATGTAAATTTCCCATTTATCTGTATTATTTCTTGGTATAAGATTTGTTTAAATGTATTAAATATTTATATTTCTAATTCATTTAAGATTTGGTATTTAGACACTATAAATAACCTGGATATTACGAATGATAAACATAGACTAAATAATGTAACTTATCTTATATTATCCGCAATAAAATTACATTATGAAGAAATTTAATATAATATTTGTTTAAATATGTCTGTAGCAAGGTTATGAAAGAAAAAGTGATAAATTCCATTGAATAAATCCTATTCAGGACTTTATTTTCATTTTATATATCATTTTATAATAACAGAACATTATTTATATTTATAACATATTTCTATGTTTTAAAATCTAATTTTACTAAACTAGTGTGATATGTGAATACATATATTTTTTATATTTATCATTTATTAAAATATATTTTATATACAATATATGAAAATATAATTATTATTGATATCTTATAAAATATTAATATCAACAAATATACACAATTATTGAAATAATCAATATTGTGATTATATATAACAATTTAAAAAAGTAATTTCCTAGATGAAAAAATGCAAAATAATACATTATCTCAAGCCATTTTCATATTATTTAATATTTAAATTGGAAAAGCTCTAAATCACATCCATATATAGCACATTACATCTCAACAAGCTAACATTATTTATTTGATATAAAACTAAGATTTATGTAGATCTGTATATGTAAATGTGGCTTATAGTCATCCCAATTGAAATGTCTAATATCACAGTAACTAAATAATTAGTATTGTCTAATTACCCTTGATACCAATGTAAACTCATTTCAATATAATAGAGCTTATATTTCTTGTATTTTAATATATTGATTTATAACTATTTTTCATTAATATTAATAATTTGGTATATGATTCATTATTGTTTATATTATATTTGATACTATTTGTATAGTATGTGAATTAATATATCAATGTCAATATTATTTTCTATGGATTATATATACATTATTAATAATATCATTTAGTTTGTATTAGGTACAAGTGTGTACAAGAATAATTAGTTATTCACTTATTATTTATGTTAAAAATATACTTTATACAAATTATATAAGCTTATTTATAAGGAAGTGCATTCGTAATGAAAGCTAGATATATATATATATATATATATATATATATAATGTTTACAGTAATAAGATTTGTAGCAACATATATGCTACAAGAGTTTCTATGGGTACAATTAATAGAGTATCCTTGTTAATATTGCACCTATTTTTAGACTTGTTTTATCATTATTATTTTCAAATATATCTATTTAATTTAATTTTTTTCTTGATTTATTTTCATATTATTGTAATTAATTTCACTTAATTTTTAATTTCAATATTTTATATTTGTTATACTTATTAATTGCATATTTATATTAAATTTAAATAGTATATAAAATGTATTCTGCTAATTTCACATTGTCATAAGGATTAAAACCATTGTATTGATATTGAACTAGTCATCATTTTAATAAAGTCCATATCTCTTAATAATATTAATCAAATACTATTTTATTTTATATTTTGTAAAATGTTCTTCTTTTAATAAGTGTGTAAGTATCTAAGTTCCTGGATGGGATGAAAGGACTCCACCAAATAACAATAACAATATTGAAAAAATGAAGAAAAATTATTCAATTGTACAAAAGTTAATACTAGTTATGTCAGCATGATTGGTCACAAATAATTATTCTGAGTAAATCAAGTTTCAAATATAATATATGAATATAAACAATATGATTATACAGGTACAAATAATATTATACAAACAAAATGAATAATGTAATGAACATAATTTAAACACCATTTTAAAGATAATATTTGAAATATTATAATTTTACATTAAAAAAAAATTTGAAATTCAATTTTTTTTCGAAAAAATCAATGGTATCGCGTCCCCTTAAATGTGCGGGATCCCCTTAATGAATTATTATATAATAAAAACAGACATTTAATTTAGAAATTAATTTAAACCTAATTATATATATGTGAATAAAAATGATAACATAATATATTTAAATAATATAGATACAATAATTACATATATTTAAAAATAAATAACATTGAAGTAAAAAAATCATATTTATATGAATTAAGTGTAATAGCATCGAATAACTTAATAACTTTCCAGGTTTTTTTCTATGAAATGTTATGAATAAAGAATCTCAGAAATCTGATTGTATTAAGTGTAATGGATATGAAGAATAAAGGCCTTAACCTATAGGTAAAATATAAATATATTTTCAATTTTATTTCTTTTATCCATGCATTACATTTTATTAAACTATACACTAAAATTGTTCCTAAATATTTAGACTTATTTTATTTGAAACTTTAACAATTACTTATTTTCGTAGGAAAATATTGTACAAAATTAATGAAATATATAAACACAATATTGTACGATATAGAATTAAGATTACATATTAATACTTATTTGTATACACTTTATGAAACTGCTTGGGATCTCAACATGGTAAGGAGACAGGAAGTAGAACGTGATTGAAACCTGCCCAGAACCATAACATACATGTCCTCAATAATAGTTGTAATCTTATATATTGGGCTATATAAATTGTGGGCTCACATTACAACTTGGATATCTTAGTACGAGAATGGCTAGGAATGGACATTAGTAAAAACATCGCAATCAGATTATCGGTTTGATGGCAAGGACATGGGGCGGTTATTATATTGAGTGCATTCTTAGATTGACAGTGAATGCAGTAGTGGTCCCATGGTTTATGCCTCTAAATTAATCATCAGATGTGCTATTATATGTACCTATTATATATGCTTAAACCTTTATAAATTTACCTTAAACCCACATAAACCTATATATGTACCCGGCACACATATATATATATATATTTAAAAAAATAATATATTTATATATATTAATTATGGGTCAATGTGAGGAAAAATGTGTTGTTTATAATGTAAATTAATATCAAACTGTTCACTTTTAAAATGTAAAAGAATGTTTTAAATTATTATTTATATGATGAAAACTAATTGTTCATTATTAATATATAAAATAGCATACTATCAAAAGCTAACTTATATCGCAGGTAATTTAATAGAGCAATGATAACATAGTTGTATAGGAACCAAACCTAAATCTATTTCAGTGATTTCGATACTAATGCTAACAGCTGGACACCTGGATATTAATCACATTAAGTATATATGGAGTGTTATATCTCTACTTTGTAAAATCTTTGCGTAAAAATCTTCGTGTTTGATAGCGTAAATTCCATTTCCTTGCCATCGAACAGACGACCTGATCCAAACTTCATCTACGTTCCTCGATGTGATGAAAGTACTCCACAGAAATAATAATATATATATATATATAATAGGTTGTATATTTAATACATATAATATAGTGCAATTATAATCTTGAATTTAAGGACATAAAAGTATTTATATATCTATATATTAATATTATTAAGGGTTGTTGGTTTATTTGGTTTATTTGGTTTATTTGGTTTTTTTGTGAAGAATATTGGTTTTTTTATTTAATATATAATTATTATTAATAAATTGTTATATTGAATGTTATTTGTAATAAATACTTCTAAAGATATATGATTATTATTAGATATTTCGTGTATATTATATTAAAAAGTATTGTAGTATAATTTATACAAGGATTCAGTAAATTCTATCCAAATTATATTTTTCTTTCGACCAGGCTTGTTTATTAAATGAATACATTTATATAACAAACATAACTTATATAATTAATAATAATATTGGTTGTTGATTTTTGTTGTTTTTGTTTTGGTTTTTTTTGATTTTTTGGTTTTTTAAAAACGATAAAAACCAATAACACTGCCTTTAAATGATATAATATTGAAATTGATATATGTTATGTCGCGTGAAAAATATGTTATCCACGGAGAATGATAGTTCTCGTCAGATTGTATCTAATTATAGGAAGAACACAGATATGTTTGGTATACCTATATAAGGTTTATTTTGTTTATTAAACTAACGGAAAGTAAAATAGTATGATCAAATATGTGAAGGGTTCTAGTGTAATCACTCTAGTGTAGTGACCAGCTTGCTTTTATAGAGAATTGAATGAACACCAATACAAGAATAATGCCATTTGTGGAGTTTGTTTTTGAATTAGATTGATTTAAAGTTAATGTTTAAAATAATGGCCTTCTAACAATGGCATTGATATAAAGAAATTATTTATTTACATGGTTAATGGTTAAATTAATGGCATATAAATAAATTTATGTCAAATTGACATTGTCAATATACATTTCTATAGAGATAGTTGACAATAGTAAGTTTATAGAATAAACCAGAATTTTGGAAATATAATAATACATGTATATATGTGCACATATACATGTATACACACATATACATGCATTTTAACATGTATATATACATATAATATATATTAAGGTATATGATACCGACGATGATACAATACTTCGTGGTATCGTATATAATAATACGAATATATATATTTTAGTTAATTCAGTTATAAACCACGCCAACTATTTACAATTATAAAAACATTATATCAAATATTCCACCTCACATTCATACTACGTAGTTACTATACTACATATATTTATCAATAATTTTATATACAAAAATCAAAAAAACCAAAAAAATCAAAAAAACCAAATAAACAATGGTTTTTTTAAAAAAAAAAACCGTCAAAAAAACCGAACAACCCTGATTAATAATAATAATAACATTAATCATTATTATTTTATTTAAGTCTATATATATATAGAGTATGTATTCAATCCTGTGTATATATTTGTGTATTTTATTGTATATATATACATGGTATACTGTGTTTAATAAACATTTACTCTAGAATATTCTATTAATATATAGTGTATGATATAATAGAGTTATCAAGATAGTATAGTAATATCAAGGACATAATGTCAGCAAAGTAATATTGAATGCTTGACCAGCGCTCAATACATGTTATCGTATCTAATACACACATCAATGCAAAATCTTGTTTTAATATATCAATGATTTCGATATGATAATAATTAAATCATTATTTTACAAATAAATAATTATCTCTGATTTCTTTGAGTCAAAAATTTAAACCATTAAATATAATTAAATATACTACGGAAAAGTATCTATTTTTGAGTACAAAGTACTATTACAGAGAAAGTGAGAAGTCTTCCAAGTACAGGATCCTGTACTTCGATGTCATCTTTGGTATTATATAACATTAAATATTATATTGATTTAAGTGTATAATGTTTATCATACATTATTTGTTTTTAAGGGTTTCTATTTTATTTGTTATTTACAGTTATTTATGGTAAGTTATCATTGATAACAAAATATAATACACGAAGGGTAAAATAACTGATACAAAATATACACGTTATAAATCTATTAATGACACCGAATATACAATTAATATATTCAAGCATTTGATTCTATGCATCGAGGGAAAATGAAAGAATTCTTATTTAACGACTATCGGGCAATATGGGCTATCCGATGACACTGTAAACGCCACCATGCTTTTACATCAAAAGACATGCCCTCAAGTACCATCTCCTGATGGTGACACATACTTATTCGACGTAGCGACAGTGGTTTTACAAGGCGATACACTAGCGCCATTCTTATTAATAATGTGGCTAGATTATGTGCTGAGAAAAGTACTAGACACTAATTACAGCCTCGGATTTACACTAATAAAGAAAAAGAGCTGACGTCATCCGGCAATAAATATTACGGACGTGAACTAATCTGAAGATCTATCGGTAGTTATAAAAATGAATGTTAGCTGTCACTGTTGGAAATAAAAGTCTGATCTAGTAGCAAAGGTCTTCCTATGGCACCATAACCACCGTAAACGAAACCGAAGAACACTAAAAAATACTTTATCGATCATTTTATATATGCTGATATTCTTCACTCCGTACCGAATGGAAAATATAGTTGAATGGAGGAAACTCGTCATTGAATGCTGAGTAAATTCGACGATGTAAGGTACAAATATGGGGTTGAATAAAATATATTGACATTTTTATTTAAATAAAAAAATAAAAAAATAACATCCACGGTGGGACTCGAACCCACAACCTCCGGATTAGAAGTCCGACGCGCTATCCATTGCGCCACGTGGACGTTTTTTATTAGGTTTACTTGTTATTTATAAAATAAATTTGATAAAATAATAATGATTTTAAATTTAATTATTTTTATTTATTAAAAAATATAAAATCTACGGTAAATGAGTCTAGAATTAAAGCTAAATTAGAAAATCTCAAAATCTTCGCGCTTGATGCGAGATTTGAACGCCCGCAAAATTGTTTATTCGAATTAGTGAATTTACAATAGTGTATGTTTGGATGGTACGGACTGTAGGAACACTTTTATTATTTAATTATTAATTATTAATTATTAAATTAATAAATAACAAAGTTCATGCGTATCGTAAGGCCTGCGACGCGCGAATACATTATTTGTAGTTACCATGGAGTTACATCCCTGTAGTTACTAATAACTAGTTACACAGCTGTGTATACACTAGATATAGACTAGGGATGTAAATGATGCCGAGCTTTTGATGCCGAGCCGAGACTATTGGTTTTTGATGCCGAGCCGAGACTTTCATTTTCGGAAAAAAAACGAGCCCAGGCCGAGCCGAGACTATAGCCAAACGGGCCCGAGCCGAACCGAGACTCTAGCCAAGCGAGCCCGAGCCGAGCTGAGACTCTATAGAGTTATAGCTCTATATTATTGTTATAACATAACGAGCCCGAGCCGAGTTGAGACTTTAGGTGACTGAGACTGAGACTGCATCATGCTTTAAATTTGAGCATCATTTACATCACTAGTATAGACTCACTTCGGGATATAAATTATATTCTTATTATTATTCACTTCTATTATTCAATCCTATATCTAAGATACATTTAAAAAAATACTAGTACCATCCTATTTTCGGATTGATATTGTGGGTTGTTTGATATATTTGGTTCAGTTTTATTCTTCTGTTTTTTTAGCTGCATTATTATTATAATAATATTATATAATAATTATAATGATTATATGATATAATATATCCGATATAATATCATATATCATATATCATATATCAATCCGAAAATAGGATGGTACTCGTATTTTTAAAATGTATTATAATAATCATTATTATAATGATTATGTTAATTCGATTATTTCATTATAATAATGTTAAACATTATTTAACAAATATTATTTAACATTATTTAATGAATACAATTATTTAAAAAATATATAATATATTTCTATAATATGGGTTAAAGCATAAAAGTTGTCCGAATTTAACATTATTTAATGAATACAATTATTTAAAAAATATATATTATACTTCTATAATATGGGTTAAAGCATAAAAGTGGTCCGAATTTTCTTCAAAAGTGGTCCGAGTTTATTTCAAGAGTGGTCCGAGTTTACCTGGTCCGAATTTACCTGGTCCGAGTTTACTGGTACCCATAATTATTATATACATTTTATATTTAATATACTTATTAGATTTGATTGGCTGTTTTGAAAAATACGTAATGGTTGTATAATTGGTTAATTAATGTTTTGTATTCTAACTTAGCTTTAATTCTAGACTCTTCTAACGTAGATGTTATATTTATTAATAAATAAAAATAATTAAATTTAAAATCATTATTATTTAATTAAATTTATTTTATAAATAACAAGTAAACTTAATATATAAAACGTCCACGTGGCGCAATGGATAGCGCGTCGGACTTCTAATCCGGAGGTTGTGGGTTCGAGTCCCACCGTGGATGTTATTTTTTTATTTTTTTATTTTTTTATTTTTTTATTTAAATAAACATTTTCAATAAACTTAATTAATTCTATCGCCATATTTTTACCTTACCATGTCGAACTTATTCATCATTCAATGACGAGTTTCCTCCATTCAACTACATTTTCCATTCGGTATGGAGTGCAGAATATCAGCATATATCAATTGATCGATAAAGTATTTGTTAGTGTTCCTCGGTTTCGTTTACCATGGTTATGGTGCCATAGGAAGACCTTTGCTACTAGATCATATTTTTATTTCCAACAGTGACCGATAACATTCATGTTTGTGACTACCGATAGATCTTCAGATTAGTTCACGTCCGTAATATTTATTGTTAGATTCAGTCTGCAGATGACGGTCCGTTCATTTTCTTTATTAAGGGCGTATCCCACTATCAGTATTTCCAAAAATAATGTCCGGAGATTTTTGCTAGAAAGCGGTTTTCTATCAAATGGAAGTGGGATACTTTAAAATTACTATATTTCCGGCAAGTTACCGGAAAGTAAGGGTGTATCTAACTTCAACTTGCTAGAAAATCGCTTTATAGCAACAATTTCCGGATATTATTTTTGGAAATACTGGTAGTGGGATACCCCCTATACTATAGGGCCTATAGTGTACATCCGAGGCTGTAATTAGTGTCCAGTACTTTTCTAGCACATATTCATAGATTATTTAACAATATATAAGATAACGGACATAAGCATATGCAGATAGATTTCGTAGTGGTAGACGAATATGTATGACTTCAGGCCCGTAGCCAGAAATGTATACCAGGGGGGGGGGGGCAAGGCCCCTCAAAAATGTAAGACTAAAATGCAATTAATACAAAATTGGTATACTAGTAATAATATCACTACTAGTATACTCTATTACTTATATTGATTCACAATGTGAATTACTCAAGGTTAAATATACAATAAATAAAAATACACTGTGTGTGAATATTAGGTATAGGCTACACTATATAAACACTATATAAACATAACTTTATATTCATATAATAACATTTAAAAAAATCAGTAGACTCAAGTTAATAGGTAATGTATATAATATTAACATCAATAGATAAGTTTACTGAATACTAACGAGTGAATTAACACAGTTATTCTTGGTGATTTTAATATTCAAATTAATAATGAAAATCATACTTCCTTATCTCTGAATAAACTTATATTTGAGTATTCCTTGACGCAACATGTTTTCTTTACTACTAACACTAATAGTAATAATATTGATTTTTTTTATATTTAGCTGATTCTAAATTAATTTCATATCCCACTCAAAGTTCTCTAATATCTGATCACTTTGCCATATTATTTTATTTGAACTTGCCGGTGATACAAATTAATCGACCTTCTAGATCGTTTCGGAAAAGCTCCTCTATTGATAAACCAATGTGTGTTAACTTTGTATTCCATCACCTTAACAACAGTATATCTTCTTATTTGTCTACACTCTTTGATTATTTTAATTTGGCATTATCTCATTCGCTTGATATGTGTATACCCTCCATTACTCTTATCAACCGAACTTATTCTAAGTTTCCCTGGTATAATATTGAGCTTGTTAATCTGAGGCAACTACTTCGTAGACCATAACGTAAATATGCATCCTCTAAACTTGACTCTGATCTTATTGCATTTAAAGTTTGTCGATCGCTTTACAAGAATAAACTTCTCTCTACAAAATCGTCATACTTCACTGATATGCTCGGTAGTTATGGAATATCTTCTAAGCAAGCTTACAAATTATCTTTCACCTTAGTAGGTAAAACCCAGACCTAGCATCTTCCTGACCAGCCTCATTCAATTATGTATTCCTTATTTGCCAATTTCTTCCAACAACAAATTTCTAGTATAATCAATGTACTTCCAAACATCAACTTGGCACGGCCAACTCTCATATTTAACATCCAATCTGAATCATTGTTCATGTTTTACGCTTTCCACATGTTGTACTCTCTCTGATGACATCCTTGAAAACTAATTTCCCCTTGATCCCATTCCACTCAATATACTTCGTTCATTATTACCATATGTTATTGGACTTATCTCTGAAATCATTCATAGATATATTATATCATCTATTGTTCCACACTCTATGGAATATTCATAGATTATTCCGATTTAAAAAAAAACAATATTGACCAATCTAATTTATCAAGTTATCGTCCAATATCCCCATTATCATTATAATCTAAGACCTCAGAACGAGTTGTAGGTTCCTATCCACTAAACTTATTAATTACAGTATGTCCAATGCTATTATTGATAAATATCAAAGTGCGTATCTTACTCTTCGTAGTACCTAAACTGCCCTTACTTTAATCATTAATGATATTCTCATATATCTTGATGATGAATCCCCATGTTATCTCGTACTATTATAGGTACTATAGGTATACTTATAGGTATTACTATACGTACCTACTTATCTAGTACTTTTGATACTCTCGATCACAATATTCTTTCTATTGGACTTAATGAAATTGGTATACACGGTCAAGTCCACAATTGGTTTATGTATTTTTTTTAATCTAGAACATCTTCGGTGAAGATTAACTCCTCGTTATCTCCACCTTATTTTAATATACATGGTGTTCCAAAAGGCTCTGTTCTTATATATTATTCTCTCACCAATATATATATTGTTCATTATTTATATTTTTCCTATAAAATCAATTTTTCACAAATATCCTAATATTAACTATCATCTTTATGCGATGAAATTTTGATATATAGACATTTTCTAGTTCTAGTGATTCTGGTCTGATTCAAATATCTAAACATGTATGTTTAATTGTATTAATGATCTCACTCATTGGTTCTCTCATAACTCCATTTCCTTAAATATGACTAAAACAAATACTATCATATTCTCAGGACACAGTTCTCCTCTATCAATCACTCATATTTTGTACTATCTATTCCAACTTCTCAATCTATAACTATCCTTGGTTTCACTAAAACCTACCAAATAGACTAATCTCCACACATTAATAATATATATTATCATATGATACGCACTGAACTATAGTTAATAAGTATACTTTCTATATAATATTAGAAAATATCATTATAAGCTTACCTTTGACATGACTAAATGTTTAATTGATGTGAATTATTCTAAAAATAGAAGAGAGGTCAGCTAAGAAACTCCATAGGCTAGATGAAGGTGGATGTTAGATAAGTATAATTATAGTGGTAAATAATGAAGGAAACTGAATATTATAGATCAGAATTTCATATGAAGAGAAACACGGAGTAGATGACGAAATAATCTTAGTTCCGATGAGAATAACAGAGCTAGGCCGCCACGACGATGTAATGAATACTTATTAGAAGGCAATACTTTAAAACCATCAGAGGTAAGTTGGGAAGCTAGAGGAGAATCATTAATAGTTAGCCAAGTCTCAGTAATAGCAGATATAGAACAATTAGAATCAATAATTAATTGTATAATCAAATAAACTTTATTTCGTACTGATCTAGCATTGAGGAGTTGAAAAGAATATTTTTTAGGAGAGTGCACTGATAGTCAATCAGTTGGATCTTTATTACGCGATCCATAGAAGAAATCACATGATTGGGACCATTTATCAAACCATTTTCTTTTCCCATTGCGTAATTCCAATTGTAACCACTTACTGTGAAAGTACTATAATATACAAATAGATATAAATTCAATTGGCGTTATTTTGTATATATATATAATATATTATAATATATATTATATATATACATATCGGTAATTTTCTTATTTTATTTCCAAAAGATGCTATACCACTTGTACATTTAGGACAAACATTTCCGAGATCAGAATGACGATAATTAAAATTTATTTTTCATATTTTGTAGTGCTACAGCACAATATATTGTTTGGGTTTGGGGTTTATTGGATATTTGATACTATTACTGCTATTCTGTGATATATTAATTTTTCAATTAATTAATTACAATTAAATTATTAACATTTATTTTTAATATTTTCCATAATTTTAGAAAATATTTTATAAAACCATAAATACTGAATTGGATCCTCACTATAATGTATATGACTAAAATACAAACATTCTAATAAATAAATATAATATAAATATAATTATAAAATAAAAATATAAATATAATTAAATATCTAGTAAATACTATATAAAAAAAGTAATGTGAAACAAGTTTTAGGGGCATACCCAATCTCAGGGTGGGCCTAGCCGATCTCAGGGGGGCCTTGCCGTGGCTACGGGCCTGTATTTTCACTCGTAGAAGTGTTGAAGGATAGAGAGATAGGTCGTATCGGAAAAGTAAAATAATGGTTGTCAGTCCTATATTGTTATGCCATTTGCGTTTGTTTGCAAATATATAGGTGATGATCAGAGATGATGTGAAGTAGCGGGATTATAATAACGTAGACTATGAGGGACCTATTGCTAAATTTGATGAAACCGTTGATGAATTTATAGGGTGATACGTGACCGTTAATGGGAACATATGCAGGTCAGTTAGTCGATTACGATTCGATCAAGAGTGTGCCCGAATATCAATATATATATATATATAAGATTTAATCAAATATATTATATTTATAATATATATATATATATATGTTTTAACTATAGTTAAAAAATAGTCGATTAACTATTTTTAGACGTATGCTCAATGGTGACAAATATCGAGCAAGGGTCAAGATAAGTGCTAATTATGACATATTTGTAGTTAATAACGTGGGTCAGATTGCATTCTCGTCAATGTAGTATCAGCGGACTTGGTTTATAGATATGAATTTTGGAATATATTTGTTATTTTGTGTAGCATTGGTATAGTAAGATATGTTTTGAAACTACGAGTTCCAATGTCTTGGAAAACACATACATATTATATATAAGGCGATAATTCTAGAAGTTAGTGACATCACTATTTAATTTGTTTAGTATGTGCGTTACAATGAATTATTATAATTATGACTAGTACCAGCTACGATAGATTCTTTAAATATTGGAAGAACCCAGAAAATAATATAAAGTCGCTTTCGGTAATTTTTGAAAATTGATGTTCCATTTTTTGGAACTTTTGGAAGCAACTTTTCTTAATCATTATTTGTGTCGCTCTCGGGCCCTTCAGTTCTTAATAATATAGATTAGTCGCTTCGATTTAAGTAACGTATTCTTAGTTTGAATCGAAGATAATGAAGGTATTTGTCACTATAAAGGTAATACCAATAGTATAAAATAAATATGAAGATATACTTAGGATACATTGAACACATTCACGATGACTATTCTCTTTACTTTGTAACCTGGAAAGTTAATTAGAAGCGACGTATTTATAATGTATTCGCTAGATACAACAGGAGTGCACCAGAACACACTACACGTTATACGATCGCGATATGTAGATATAAAGTAGTAGTATAAGGTAACTTTAACGTTAATCATCTCGAGATTCACTTGTGACTCATCACCAGGGTGAGTTAAATTCGACCTTTTCATCAAAAGGCCGAATATAAGGTTTAATATAAGATTTACAAAGGCCGAAAATAACCTAATTCGGCCTTTTTTAAAATAAATTATTTATTAAATCATTAAAATTAATAAAATAAAATAATTAATTGTAATATGTATATTATATATAAATAATACTACAAGTAAAAGCAAATTTTGATACAATATTAGCAATGTAGGTAAGTAAATTCGTAATTATTGAAGAGTAAGGGAATTATAATAATATTTATAATACGATTTTATACTAATAACAAAATGCATGAGGTGCACATATTAAACTTTCCTATCTGTGATAAGCATAAAAACACAATTTTATTTACGTAAATATCACAAGTATTAGAGGTTAGGGTATGTGAATATGAAATATAAAATTATTGGAATACCAACGGATGACAGGACATATTAATGGTTTTTATAAATAATATTTATTATTAAATTGTTTATATATTATTACTATTCAATGTGTATTAAGTAGAATATAAATTGATTATTTACCATGATTAGTAAGGGTCTGGTGTATAGCTCATCAACTGAACTTGGCGTTACAGATGTTTTATACAAAATAGATGTAAATGAAATGTTTGCATACTTTAATAAAATTAATCTGATTTTTAAGGAGGCAATTCAATTTAATAACTATAATGAGATATAAATGTCCCAAGTAATACAATTATAAGTATTGAATATGTAGGTTATAGAATTTATTATATACCTAGCTAGCTGATACTCGATGGTAGGTTTATTTGTATTTGTACATACAATATCTACAAGTTCAAAAATATCATTCAACGATTTACAAAAGAATTCCTTACTACTATGAGAACAATTATCACATTTAAAAAATATCAAGGAAAGTTTAATTTGATGGGTTGTAAATAGGTAGTAATGTAATAAATGTAATATATAATTTAATCTAAATATTTTTAGACTAAATCTACTGATTATACAGACTCTAAATAATTAAAATTCAATTAGATGTAATTTTGATGATATTGTTATGTAAGTATATCTACAATAAATAAAAATTAAAAATATTCAACTAATAGAATACAAATATTATGGGATCGAGGAAATTTAGTACGATAATACTTAGATAGTGAAACCAATATAGAACCAAAGTTTGTTTATAAGGAACACTAGAAAAGATATATTGAATATGATAATGAAAATTAATAATATTTCCAGAAAGAGATGTTAATAATGAAAGTACAATGAACGGAGAAGTTAATATTAGTCTCAATGAATTATTCAAATTATCAGGACAAGAATTTAGAAATATAATTAGTGAGCACAAGTTAAGACTAAATCATACAATGAGTCAAATAAAAGTAAATCTAATTGAGGTAGAATTTGATGAGATAAAGGATAGAATTAAGATTTATATATAGATTTAAGTTTTCATGAAACTATTATTGAAAATATACTTTGGAATGTAAATGCATTTCTAAATATTTATTTATATGTTGTGATATGCATAAATAACGTATTGATGCAGTGATATGCATGACTAAGCATAATGCAGTGATATACATGACTGCGTTAGCACTGACTAACGCCTCCGAGAAGTTCAGTTAATCTTAATACGGTTAATACGTTAGTGATACATTACCTATATATAATATAACTATAATTAATACTTTATACCTATAACCGAATCCTCTACATTGGTGTCAGAAGTGGTCGAATATAAGAGGTAAGTGCTAACGCAGGCATATCACAATAATACGCATTATAGAAACTCATAGCAACGCATTATTACTATATATATTATTGTTACTATATGTAGATATATATTATTGTTACTATATATATGTGTATATATATGTATAGTTGTTACTATATATAGATATATATATTATTGTTACTATATATATGTGTATATATATATGTATAGTTGTTACTATATATAAATATATATTATTGTTACTATATATATAAGTACGTTTATAATATTTATAATACTATTTACTTATAATAGATTGTGGTACTATATATAGATCTATTTAATAGATAACTATATAATATACTGTATAGTATATACGTTATACATTGTACGCATATCACGTGTCACATATCACGATACAATCTATTAATATTATACGTATAAAATATACACGAATTATACGAATTGTTATAGTTAGCTGTAAATGAATAACAAAGAAATTAGACCAGTAGACAATATCACACTTAAGGAAGAATCAATAATACCAGATACTACATATAAAAGAGAAATGACAGAATATAGAGCCGAACTAAAACTGAGTATGTTTTCAGGAAACGATGTTGAAGAATGGGTAGAAAAGACCAGAGATCGTATAGAAGAGATTAAAGATGAACATAGAGCAAGCTTCATACGTCAACACCTACAGGGTAGGGCATATGAAGAAATGAAAATACAGTCAGATACAGTTAATCATAATGCAGAGAAACTATTAGAATTTTGTTGGTAAAATAGAGACAGATCAACAGATAACGAGAAGACTGATGAATAGAATATAATCCAGTAGAGAAGATATTGGTACTTATGCGTACGCACTTGCAAAAATGACGAGAAAAATTAAGAAAAGTAATGATATGATGGTGAGAGATTGTTTTATAGAAGGGCTGAAATGTGCTAAGCTGAGATGGGATATCAACAGGGTAATCGAAAAGAACAACAAAATGAGTTTTCTAGAAGCAAGAGAATTTGGGAGAAAATGGGAAAAAGAAGTAATGACAGAAGATGAAGATGACGAAGAAGATATAGATACATAAAAAATGGGAGTATCAATGATGATATCAGATAATTATAGAATAGAAAGACTAGAAAGGAAGAGTTACAGAAAAATGAAATAGAAATTCTAAAGAAGAAGGTTGAATGGTTAACAATAACAAGGAGTGGATCTGAAAGAGAAGTTAGCCCGGTGAGAGCAGTTAAAGAATATTATCAAAGAAGACCAGAAACAGATTACAGACCTACAGAAACTAACGAATACAACACTAGAAGAAAACCACAAGAATATAATAACAGAATAACATCACGAGATTATAGTCCAAGAAGAATTGAAGAAAAATATGTACAAAGACAACTGAAAGTAACATTTCAAGAATCAAATGTGTCTAATAGACAAGTTACATGTTACAACTGTGGTGAAAGAGGACATATAAGTCGTTACTGTAGACATGCCCATTTAAACTATTAAGCTCCTCTGAAAATTCCAGGGAGGAGTCTAGCTTAATGGGTATGTTAGCAGGTAGAAAAAATATTATAGAATGCATGATGGGTACGAAGAAGGTACAGAGTCTGATAGATACTGGAAGTCAAGTATCCATAATTAATGTTGAACTATTCAAGTTATTGAACGTAGATAAAAAGATTAACATACAAAATTTACCAAGTAATTTAAAAATAAAAACTGCTAATGGATCAGAATTAAATTGCATGGGTTATTGTAAAATATACATTACTATAAAAGGAGAAGAAATTAAAAATCAAGCTGTAATCATAAGTGAACATATAGATGATAAATATGAAGCTATTATTGGTACCAATATATTAGAGAAAATTGAAAAATATATTAAAATATGCCAATTAAAATGTGAAGAGAAGTTGAGTACGAGAAACTTGAATATGGAACAGATAAATAAACTAAATGAAGTTTTAGAAGATGAAAAAGAAGTATTTGCAAATAATGATATGGATATTGGTTGGACAGATAGAGTAAAACACCGCATTGAATTGATTAACGATGTATCGATAAAAAAGCCGTATAGAAGAATACCACCAAAACAACTAGAAGAAGTAAGAGAACATATTGATAAATTATTAGAAGCTAAAGTCATTGAAGAAAGTAGAAGCCATTTTGCTAGTCCAATAGTTTTAGTTAGAAAGAAATCGGGAGAGTTAAGACTATGCATTGACTATAGAGATTTGAACATAAATATGGTAAAAGACGCATATCCATTACCACGGATAATAGATTCCTTCGATTCATTAAGTGGAAGTCAATATTTCACTACTCTTGATTTACAATCAGAATATAATCAAATTAAAATAGAAAAACACGATAAATAAAAGACTGCATTCTGTACTCCATTCGGATTATTCCAGTACAACAGAATGCCATTCGGACTTTGCAACGCACCAGCTACATTCCAGAGACTGATGCAAGAAATATTCCAGAAACAGCTGTACAAAACAATGCTATGCTACCTCGACGATATTTTTATATTCTCTACAACATTTGCAGAACATGTTCATAGATTAAGAAAGGTATTAGAGATATTAAAGGACAACGTGTTAAAAATAAAAAGAGAAAAGTGCCATTTTATTAGAGAAGAAGTCAATTATTTAGGTCACCTGATAACTAAAGATGGTATAGCCACAGATCCGGGAAAAATAGAGACAGTGCAAAATTGGCAAAGAAAACCTTAATGTTCTCAGATCATACTTAGGATTCACTTGGTACTATAGAATATATATACATCAATATACAAAAGTAGCCTACCCACTGAATAAGTTAGTCACTGAAGGACTAAAGAGTTTAGGTAAGAATAAAAGAAACAATTATAATATTACTCAATTATGGACAGAAGATTGTGATGAAGCATTTAATACACTAAAAAAGAAATTAACTACAGCACCGATACTGGTAGTACCTAACTACGAAAAAGAATTCTATCTGGAAACAGATGCGTCATTAAAAGGCTTGGGTGCAGTATTAAGTCAATAGCATAATAAGGAAATGAAAGTAATAGCGTATGCAAGCAGAACATTAAAAAAAGGAGAGTAGAACGATACAAATTACTCTGCGAAGAAACTAGAACTTCTTGCCGTGAAATGGGCAGTTTGTGATGCCTTCAGAGATTACTTACTTGGAGGTACTTGTACAATATATACCGATAATAACCCGCTTACGTATATTTTTACACAAAAGAAGATTCCAGCAATTGAGTTACGATGGATATCAGCACTGGCATCCTTCAATATCAATATTAAATATAAACCGTTATATATAAAATAACGTATTGATGCAGTGATATGCATGACTAAGCATAATGCAGTGATATGCATGACTGCGTTAGCACCGACTAACACCTCCGAGAAGTTTAGTTAATCTTAATACGTTAATGATACATTACCTATATTATATAGGCTATATATAATATAACTATAGTTAATACTTTATACCTATAATCCTCTACATATAATATAATATATTATATTAATATTAGATTTCCTTTGTATTAAAGATGATTATAAGAATTTATTAAATTTCATTACCGGACTGCTATGTATATATACAGGAACTTCATCCGTTGAATCAGATTTGTCATTATTGAAGGAAATACCCATCTTTCAAACATTTTACTTGAAGGATGTATACACTCAAAACAATTTAATTATTTAATACAAATATGATACATTTCTTATTAACTTGTACTTCATTATATATTTAAACACTATATTGATACCAATATATTTGTTGATACTAACATTATTGCAATGCCATGCTATATAATATATAGAGAGAACTATATTGATAAAATATAGAAAGGACGAATATAAGGATTTTAAAAGGTAGAAAATAAGCTAAATTCGGCCTTTTCACTAAATTATGTAAATGCTGAAGTTAACTCACCCTGCTCATCACTGATGACTCACCACTGATGACTCACCACTGATGACTCATCACTGATGACTCACCACTGATGACTAAGATCTGATGCGAGGAAGAAACGTAGCGCTACGATATTTGAATAGTTTGATATCGCGACTTCTGTATGTAAATCAACGATAACAAGTAAATAAACGCTTAATATAAAGAATACAAATATCTATTTCTAGATCAATATAAACGGAGAACAACTTTAAAACGTGAAGTATACTGTATTCTTTATATTAAGCATTGTTTTACTTTTTATTATTTATTTACATTCAGAAGTCACGATATCAAACGATTTCTAACTATAGTTACATATCTAGGAACTACACTAGAAAATAATGCTACATTTGATAATGAACTAAGAATTCACCTGTGCACAGAAACATTTATAATTATAAAGATAAATAAGGACTATTAATAATATTACATTTAAAATAATATTTAACTTATACAGATATCTAGTTCTCTTAAATATACTCCAATGTTACCTATGGAAACTATAGACAATAATATGCACGACTTCGAGAGTAGGCTAATGACTCCTCCGAACAACTTATCGTGGCATTACGAACCTCTTCTATGAATGATAACAACAAGGAAACTACTATTGATATACACATGTGTGTTCTGGTTTTTCTTCATATATTACTCGTTATTAGGGACGTTATAAAGGGGGGGGGGGGGGTGTCCCCACACTTTTAAAAGTGGGTGGGGGGTATAATATCTAATATCCCCCCTCCCACTTTTAAGATCTAAAATTATTGTATTCTTTATAAATATTATATTTCTGCTATTTATAGTTTTTGTAGTAGCATTATATCCAACATTGATTTGTAGTGTGCAATCCAATACAAGTCAATTATATTAAACCCTCTACAAGTGATATTATAGATTTATCTTCTTAGAAAAGTATATGGTAATAATTGATGAGTCTGAGATATATATATACCCCCCCCCCATTTTAATCACCCTGTGATGCCCCCAATCGTCATAATAGGTTGTGTAAAGTAGGGCGAGCGAATATAAGTGTAGGATAAGGACAAATAGCATGATTGATATTAAGCAACGCACTTAAACAATAACTTATACATTTCTGGATATATGTCATACGGTAACGGATATAAATAAATGGTGAGGTTTTTTGTTGGATGACATAACACCTAAACGAGTGAATAGTCGCGTCATTGAAATTAAACTAAAAGTTAGTATCCGATTCGTACGAAAAATAATGAAAATGAAAAATTAACATACTTTATTTACTGGCAAACTAAGACATAGTTTATACGCTACGAATGAGAGAAGTTGGTTTTAGTACTTACATTAATAAATGTGGATATTGTAAAGGTTTATGAGATATATTGAAGTCCAATTAATCATGTCATTTATAAATTACTTTATATTAAACATGCGTTGGACGAGGACAAGTTATTTATTCTTAAATACACATACATCGACATTATTAAATATAATAAACTATATGTTATATTAATGGTTATCGCGCCTCGTCAGGACAGTTTAAGTATAGGTTGCGTCCTTTCATAACTTGCAGGTACTAACATGAAGTTTTTACTTTTAATAAAATGGCTCTAATGTCATTTTGAAATCGATCTCATAATGATGAATCCGTGGTTCTAACAAGATAAAATCATTTAGTATACACACTTATATACGATCACTTCTACATATTATGGTAATACCTATTGTAATGATGCGGACGGGGATTGAGCCCGCTGCATACCACTACCTACAGGTGTCTGACGTCATCAGTGTAGTGAACACGTGACTTTAAACATTTGATATTGTCGGATACGCTGACGAGGAGTTAATAGATAAGAGGTCAGAGGTCAGAGGTCATACTTAATTAGTAGTTTGATCGCAACGATACACACTCAAAGTTAACGTAGGTCACATGACCTGCATGTCACGTGGTCAGCCTACAGTACACGGAGAACACGTGGGAGAATTACCAACACACATCACGTGGTCGAATGTTACGATAACATAGCTGTGCGGTGCTGGCATGAACATAGTTATATTACAGTGTTATTATGAGATACATCTAATCGCTTTTAAATCGTAGTTATCTTAGACGTACACTTATGAAAATATGTGTGTATATATATGTTTATATTTGTGTGTGTGTGTTACATATATGTGTACATAAATAAAAGTAGAATTTCATATTTATAAATTTATTTCGAATAATTGCCTTATCCAATATTGAGATTCGTTCATATAATCTTTAATATTGATATAGACATCAGATTTGGGTTACTTCCATAGCAACGGACAAAGATACATTCTTCAACAGTGAAGATATATTCTATGAAGAGGAGCTAGGCATGGTTCTTTATTGTATAAAGACAAGTAAATATACGTCAATGTTATGGAGTTGCCCTATGTAACTAATGAACTTTAGGGGTTAAGCAATATTGTTATATAAGAGAAAGTCAATCTAAGTATTTATCTATTTATATATACCGAACATTAAATAGCTTACGTTATTAATAATTAAAAAGTATAAAAATTACCCATATATATATCTAGATATATGATCAGTATATATATATATATATATATATATATATATATATATATATATATATATATATATATATATATTAATATTAAAGTTGAAGTACTGATTTCTAACTCATCTTACATTAGATATACATGTATTACACGTGCATCACATGACGTCTACCTCCCACAACACGTGACCTGATATCCACAGAACACAGAATAGCATACATGTCATTCAGTAAGAATCTCAAGGACGAAATCAAAATGAAGGACTAGGGTCTCTCCTACTACGACATAAACAAGGGTTATACAACCGTATGCATCTTTATATATATATATATATATATATATATACAATATTGTTTTATATTGCATTAACACTCAAAATTGATTTATAAAAACTAACATATATATATATATATCTATGATTATTATTATAAATCTAATGTATAAAATAGTATTTAATTTACTATAGAGTTATATATATATTTATATTAAATGTATTGAATAAACAAAAATGTTTATTTATAAAATAATTCTATAAATATCATAGATATCAAACTAATTTTCTTAATAATCTATCTTAACAATTACAATTAATATTACAGGACATAACATACAAGGAACAAATAAAGAAAATGATTAAAAAAAATAATAAATATAAATAACGATGATAAGATAAAGAGATTTACCTCTTTATATTATCATCGTTATTTATATGCATACCTTATCTAAGTACTGTACAAATTAATTAATAAACAAATATGAATAATTTTATCATTTAATTTTGTTAATGATATCATACAAATATATCATGTTATCTTTATATTGGTATAATAATATATTAGTACGATAAATTACCACTATAAATATCTAGATATCTGATCAGTATATATATATATATATATATATATATATATATAAATATTAAAGTTGAAGCGCTGATTTCTAACGCATCTTACATTAGATATACATGTATTACACGTGTATCACGTGACGTCTACCTCCCACAACACGTGACAATATATCCACAGAACATAGAATAGCATACATTTCGTACAGTAAGAATCTCAAGGACAAAATCAAAATGAAGGACTAGGGTCTATCATACTATGACATCAACAAAGGGTACACAACCGCATGCATCTTTATATATATATATATATATATATATATATATATATATATATACATATATATATATATAGAATAATTATAATACGAATTATATTCATATTATAATATACATCTATACATATAGATATATTATAGTTATATGTATAAATTAGAAGTGTAAATATATTGTTCACTAGCGAGTATCAGACAAATCTACGGACTGCATCGTTCATGCGACTATATAACAATATAACCCAATTCCAGAGGTTTTAATACCTACTAAATCAATGTATATTGGACATACAATAGAGGGAGAATTGGTGTAAATATCTGAAGTATAATAAAGGTATGAGGTACTTGTCAACGATCACAGTGATATGTGAGGAAAGCTACCAGCACGGAGCTGTACATATTGATTCACCTTAAGCATTGTTCGTATTATTACGTAAGCATTTCTATGTTCGATGTCCTTCAGATAGTTTTAGATAATACTCGGTATATATAAATACTTAGATAGACTTTCTCTTATATAACAATATTGCTTAACCCTTCAAGTTCATTAATTACATGGGGAAAACCATCACACGTATAATGGACATACTTTAATAATGCAAACAGGACAATTATTTACATGGTTACTCCGACCTTTATATCTTCATACATCTTTATTGCATACACATCCTCGCACATATTATTACACATCACTTGTTCATTCTTCAGTCTACTTCAACATCACCATCTAATGAACATGTGATAGGAATATTATTATGAATTTATAAAATTATACATTATAATTAAATATATTATAACTTTATATATCAATAATATATTCAATTTAATTTTTATATTCAATATATATTCAATAATAGCATACACATTCTTCACACACTATTATAAATAGTCCAATATCAAATCATTTTAGTTAATACATATAACACATATACGTTTATAAACTATCAAAATACATGTCTAAATATTCTTCTAGATAAACGACTAAACCACATTTATTTAGTTGAGGATGTTGTTATTTTTAAACAATATAAAATATTGGAGAATCAGCGAGGGAATTTAAATAAATATAGTTTACATTTTGTTTGAGATTCAGGAGTAGTAGTAGTAGTAGTAGTAGTAGTAGTAGTAGTAGTAGTAATAGTAGTAGTAGTAGTAGTAGTAGTAGTAGTAGTAGTAGTAGTAGTAGTAGTAGTAGTAGTAGTAGTAGTAGTAGTAATAGTAGTAGTAATAATAATAATAATAATAATATTTATTGTTTTGTGACTCCAGAATTAATATAATTCATTGTCGTCGAATTAAATGAAAAATAGTAAATATAACTCAAGTATAACAAAGGTGAGATTATTTAGATAATAATACATACATTAGTTTTCTAAATCTGATTAGATTCGAACATGATCTAATGAATAGAGGCAGTCGATTCCAGTAGTGAGGAGCAGACACCGAGAACGCCAGAAGACCAGTAGTCGAGTGCGCTGAAGGTGCGTGTATCTGGTAACGGTTAGCTGATCTTTGAACTCTTGTAGAGAATGGTTTAATCAGATCAGCTAGATATTCAGGTTCTCCAGTATGAACGACTTTATGGGCCAAACAGAGAAGTTGGTATTCGGCCAATTTTCTAGCAGGAAGCCACCCGAGGGTCTTCATTAGCAGTGTTATTGACGTATGATCATCTTTTATCAGGCAGTAGAGGAGACGCACGGGTCGACGTTGTATAGATTCTAATTTCCTTAGGAGTCGGATGGATATGGATGTGTATAGTGACATACAATATCTGATGCGACTAAATACTAGAGTATTAATTAGATTAAGAGTGACAGAGAAAGTAAGCT
>OZ025242.1:70328719-70351219 GCA_964019155.1 Osedax fenrisi
GCATACGCGTTCATCTAGAATTTCAAAATAATGTAAACAATCTAAATATATCATTTTAGCAATCGAATATTTCAAATACCTCATATCGGTGATGTCTAAATTTCGGAATTTCTAAATTAGATATAAATAAAGAATGCTTGACTCAGTCTATGAGTCATAGAAGATACATATGCAGTCTGAGCAATATAGCTATCAGAACTAATCACTAAAACAACTTCACGAATTGGAAAAGTAGCCTGATACCACGAGACTTCATCTAATCTAGATTGACAAATGTGCTCAATATATCATCTTACAGAATGATCACGTGTTGTCGTCGAGTTAGAGATGAATGAATGAATGAATGAATGAATGAATTAATGAATAGTATTTATTTTACTTATATACTATACACAAATAATTAATACCTATTAAATATGGATACAATAAAATATAGTTATATAAGTAAAAAATAACCTTTTAATATCAAGATGTTTTCGAGGTAGGATAAAATGAAACTCAAGATGAACTCAATGGGAGACTTTCTGAGAGCATACTTAATTTTAAGAGCACCTACGCATGAACGAATGATGGCTAGTTCACACTCATTTGTAAAATTATGTTTGTTAATTGAAGACTATCCCTTACATGAATATCACTGTGATTACTGATCAATTGTGCAGTACCAATTGAAGAATCGAGTACATTATTTCATTCTATATGTATCTCATTAATCGAACAAAGCAAAATATCCCAAGAAAACTCATCAACATTTGGCCACCTTTCACATTTTCTAAAGTAAATTTCAAGATCAAAATTTGGAGAACATATAGAATTGTTTGTAAAATTAATTTTACATAAGTAATAATGAAATAATTTAAATTTACTAATATTAGGAAGTTTCCTATTACATCATCTAAATAAAATAATTTTAGATTAAAATTAGAAAATTTGTTGATAATTATATAGGTAAGTCTTTTTAAAGCTAAAGAAAATAGTAACGGACCGATAGCATGCCTCTGGATCTTAGAATAAAGTCATCACGTACAATTAATTTAGAAGCTGTTAGCAGATTGAATATTATACAATATAATACGCCTAGGAAATATTTAGCAACTTGAATCATTCGTAATCGATTCGCGAAATATAAGATTAAAGCATTCTTAGTCTATTTCCAGTTTCAGGGACATTTATCAGTTGAATATATAACTATTCAAGAAGTTACCGAGTGCACTATACAGAGTGCACCCACCCTGTATACATATGTATAGTTGTGTATGGGAGAACAAAGATTATGCTTCTTTTTTAATTCATGCATTTAGACACTTAAACATAAGTCTTCTTAAAGTTTCACTAACTGAAAGGGCCTTATTTATCCAATTTGTTGTCAATAGGGCAGCAAAAATATTATGCAATTATATATAATTGCAAGAATAGAATAGATTCAGATCTGAATCTATTCTTGACTACTACAGTATATTTCGTATCTATGTTTTCTAGGACATTATTTGGAGTAGTCTTATTATTTTGGTTTGTTTGAGCTTTATCTTGACAATGACTATTAAAAAATTATGATCTGTGCCACAGTCTGATCCAGGGATAGTTGCTACTCTTTTTATAGAGCTTTTCCATCGACCTGTACAGACGATATAATTAATCTTGTTTCTATGACTTCCAAGTATATAGTCTTCTTGCATGTTGTTTAAACATTGTATTGATAACCACAAGACCATTTCGACTGCAGAAATCTACCATGGTATCTCCTCTTTCATTTCTTATTTCCAGTCCAAAATTACCAGTTACCCCAGCTGTATTTTGTTTACCCACTTTAGCATTCCAATCTCCAATGAAATACACGATGCCACCCTTTGCAGTTATATTGATTGCTTTTTGTAGGGCATTGTAGAAATAATCTATCTATTCTTCATGTGCCTTTGAAGTGGGAGCGTATAATTGTATGAATGTGAAACTTATAGGTTTACCTTGGATACGTATTGTTATTATTCTGTCACTTATAGGATTGAACCCAAGAACACATTTTTTATTTTTTCTGTGCATATGAATGCCACCCCTTTTCTTTCAATTTTATCTTTTCCACTAAAATATACTGAATATTTATCAGATTTTACTTGTCATATCCCCTTCCACTTCATCTCACTTATCCCCATTACATCTATCCCATTCCTTCCCATTTTACTTATAATCATTCTGTATTTCCATTATTCATTGTTCTGACATTCCATGTCGTTATACTTATATTAGTTTTAATTTGTAGGTAGCTATTCAGATATGTGTGTTTCAAGACGATTTTCTCAGAAACAATCCTTCCTAAAAGATAGCCTCGTCATTCTTATCGACTGTACTTACACGATAGTTTCGCTCATCCCCAGTAATATTTGAAAGGATGTCCAACCTGGGGGGCTCATTATCTAGCATTATTGCATTGACTTCTATTTGTGATTTCATGTTTGTTTTAGTGGGAATTGTACTGGAGTAGTTTCCCATTGCTTTCTCCATCGCAGTGTTGAAGCCGTGAATGGGGTTGCCAGAACGCCCTCGAGTAGATATGAAGTTGCCTTTGTCCTTACTAGATCTTCCACTATTTATATCGCTGCTGCTCGATAGAAAAGACTCTGTTTTATTTATGTTACTATAAGAAATGTTAGACTAGTTTTGTTAGAAGCCAGTCATACCCATGCAATGTTTAGCCGACCAGTCGAGGTAGTTTACCGCGGTTACCCGCTGTGCTGTTCACGACTACTTGGATGAAATTGCATCAGTTGATTACTGTGTATGATCCTGAACAACCCATTTTCAACGTATATTAAATAGGGTTCGACTGTTCAGAAAACATCCGTACTACCACACACAATACCCCAATAACTCAGAATAGTAATAGATAAATATAAATATAAATATAAATAAAATATATATTTATATATATATATAAATTACAATTACTAATAATATAAAGCATATACACAATTAATTTAATAATTTGAAAATTGATATATAGAAGAAAAAAATCTAAATAATGAATAGGCAATTATATATATATACAATTGTATATACAATTGTATATATATATATATATATATATATATATATAATTGTATATATAATTGTTGAGGTCATACATGTAATATATTGCATATATGCTAAAGGATATTTATAAATATTACACTCCAGAACACCGGTTAGGTATTGACTATATATATACAGCTAATTCATACGATATTGTCATGCAGTCCAATAGATATCATTTTATGTATTTAATGAATATTTAATTTAAAAAAAAACATGAATATTTTATACATTAAACATTTTTTGTAAGATTTATGATTTCTGAGATACCGAGAGTGTCCGTATTCGGCAACTGTCCGTATTCAGTTACTTTCCACTACAATTATTTTGATATAGCATCATTACCTTATTTATAAATTATCTTATTTTATCTATGGTATCCAAAATAAACTGTGGATTCCTCAGAGGGAAACTAAATCGAGATAGATAGCCGCTCACTTATATAGATACACTTAGGAAAGACTGTGTACTGGATGATGCTGCCGACATACACATTCCGATGATGGACGGTGACATGTGTATTGTGATTGCAATATTTGGTCGTGCGAGAGCTATACTTGAGTAAGTAAGTAAATTAGTACATATAAATTATATGTATTACAAATATCATAGATTTATATATAAATATTTTATTATACATATAAATATAACAATAGTTTCATTTAAAAATAAATTATAATAAAATAAAAAGTTGATAAGCAATTATTAGAAAATATTATTGAGAATTGTTCCCAAACATTAAAATTGTATTGTTAAATATCTTATAATAAAGAAAAATAATATTTCCATATAACTATTGTTATAATAACATATATGTTATAATGATTATTACAGGATTACTATATAATATAAGTCTGTAAGTAATACTAATTAAACTATTCAGAGTGCACTCGGAAATAACTTGAAGAAATATACTTTAAACAATAAATTCAATAATATAATTCTAAATATCACATATATACCCGACAATCTCATTCTAATAATATGATAACATATGTGTATATGTGACAATAATAATATATATGTATTGAACAACTATATGAACACAAGTAATGGATACAAAGCGACCAATCACAAAGTCTGACTCGTTCACATTTTAATATATACGGGCCCTAGGTCTATAATGTAAATAAGAAACTATTATATAATATATTTATTTGAAAAGCTATTGTGAAAGATACTAATACTATATGAAATCACATTGCTATTAAAATATACTAGGTTGTTAAATATTATACTTTAACTAAAATATAATTCGCATCCGTATAATAGACAATAATATTGTATATAATAATAATAATAATATCAGATTCAGTTGATTACCGAGATCAAA
Organism: Osedax fenrisi; assembly: GCA_964019155.1. Lineage (NCBI taxonomy): Eukaryota > Metazoa > Annelida > Polychaeta > Sabellida > Siboglinidae > Osedax > Osedax fenrisi. The sequence goes on from OZ025242.1 coordinate 70,333,116, forward strand.
AACTCAGGTATGATATAGAAGTTCTATTTAGCTTATCGAGATACCAACCTGCTCTTGGTAATGAGATAATTAATACAAAAACGAATAAATATAGAGTATACATATTTTGCAATTCTATTTTGTTCATTTGTGTTCTGTCTCATAAAAAATCAATACAACAAAATTAAACCTATCTCTCAATACCAAGAAATAATCGTGTATATAATAATACAATAATAATAAAATATAATAATATAATATAATAAATATGATAACATATTTAAAAATGTAAAAAGCTACTAAAATAATAAATAAGTTAAACTATAAAAAAATCAAAGAAAACGAAAGACCAAAGTAAGGCTACAAAGATAAAAAATATGTATACAATACGAACAATTTAAAAGGGCTAAAAGAAGAAAAGATAACCATGTAAATAAAATAACAAACAATACATATTAGGTGTAAATGATTAGATATAATTATTTAAAAGCATGTTTTTAATATGCATTATAAAAGTATTCAAATTTGTTAAAGATTATATGGTTGTATTTAAAAAATTCAAAAAACATGCGCCTTTGTAACGAATACTAAATTTCTCATGATCAAATATTATTTTTGGTATTAAGAATGTTATATTTAATCGAAAAATATATAATATTATATCCTTAATGAGCAAGTATAGGTAAATAACTTACAAATTGATCTATGCAAATAATGCTTGTTAAATATTCTAAACATATATTTATAAATAGATATATTTATTATATCTTTAAATTTAAGAATGTTATATCTTAAAAAAATATTATCAATATTGGTTTTGTTATCAAGTTTATATATTGCTCTCATACATTTATTTTGTACAATTTGAATGCATTTTATATTGCTATGGTAAGTACTTCCGCATATAATAGAACAATAATTAATATGACTATGAAAAAAATAAAAATATAGCATAACTAAAGTATTAATATTAAATTTATATTTATATCTATGTAGTAAACTAATTCCATAGTAAAGTTTATTTTTAATATTATTTATTTGCATTTTCCAATTACGATTTTCGTCAATTAAAATGCCTAGGAATTTAAAATTAGTTGATTGATAGTTAAATGATTATGACTATATTATTTATTTTGATGTTGAATGTATGCCAACTATCTTATACGATGGAATAAAATTAATTTTTTTTATCAATATTAACAACTAGCTTATTACCGCAAAGCCAGTCACATATTAAAACTAGAGTAGAATTTATTTTATTTTATAGATCATATAAATTATGAGACTAAATTTTAAAGTGGTATCGTCAGCAAAAAGAGTAAAATTGTATTTATTAGTTATATTAGGTAATTAATTTATGTACATTAAAAATAATACTTGTCCCAAAACTGAACCTTGTGGTATACCACATTTAATCGGAAGTATTTTAGAATTGGTATTATTAACCTATTTGTCAAATAGCTTTTTAATAATGACAAAGTGATACCTCTGAAACCATATATATATATAATTTGTTTAATAAAATGTCATGATTTATAGTGTCGAAAACCTTTTTTAAATCAATCGATATTGTGGATATGAATAATTTATGATTGATATTCAAGTAATCAATATAATTTATCAAAGCATCACATGTTGATATAGATTTATGAAATCCAAATTGAAAATTATTTATCAAAGAATTTTTATTTAAAAATGAAAAAATTCTTACTTTTAAAATTTTTTAAAATTTTTTTGAAAATTGTGATGTTAATGATATTGGCCTATAATTTTAGCAATAATTTTTATTTCATTTTGTATATAAAATTATGAATTTAGATGTTTTAAGTACATCAGGGTAAACACCATTTTCAATGCACCTATATGAAAAATATGAATTTAACATATTAGATTTTTGTAAATTTGTTAATTTATTATCAATAATAGTTCCTGATTTTTTATTATTTCCTATAACTTTATTTAAATTACACCAAGTATTTTTAATATTATTATTTTTATTTTATTTTCATAATATTTTTTCTCTTGTATATTTTAATATTTTCATTAAGCAATTTTTATAATTTGTATATACATTTATTAGTAAATGATTATTTAAAGATTTTATTCTTTTTACCTATACATTTAATGATGGAAGTGGTTAGCCATGGTTTATCAAAAACTCCAGATTTAATTTTAACTTTTTTTAATGGACAATATATAATATATGCATTAGTTAATGTAGAAATAAAATTATTAAAAGATATATGAATATAAGTTTGATCAACTCGAGTTAAAATGAAAGACCAATTTATATTAGTCAGATTATTATTACAATTTAAAATATTTTGATCTGAATGATCCCTAACATATTTATAAAAGTTTTTCGGTTTTGTATTAATATATTTTTTTTAAATACAGTAGGTGAAAGTAACCGAATACGGACAGTACCCGAATACGAACACTCTCGGTATCTCAGAAACCATAAATCCTAAAAATTCAACTTAAAACCTTCTCAAGAATATATAAATGTATCGATATAAAATATAACATTATATTAAAGAATAAAGCATTCTAAAATTATATATATAATTTCTATATTTGTTATCAATTATTCATTAAGTTATAGGCATATATCTAGAGATCATATAAGTTCCTAATACGGACACTCTAGATGTCTTAATACGGACACCCTATAACCAATCAGCGCGTAACGTATGAACTATTCTGATATTCATAAAAATCGCGTGCGTTATAATATTAATACCACTAATAAATATAAATCTAAAAATTGTATTATTTAGATACTTAAATTGTATACTTGTACTAATTAAATTAGAATAAATTGTTCATAAAATTAATTATAAATAATGTAGTTGTAATTTGTCTGATTGATTCATCAATAATATATAGTTTATCTAATGGTATATAGGGTGTCCGTATTATAACACAGGGTGTCCGTATTCGGACATGGGTACCGAATACGGACACCCCCGTTATCTATGGAATTAAAATATTAAATAAAATTTTAAAATCACAATAATATCTATAATCATATAATATTAATATATTGTAATTTTTGAATAAAAATAATGAGTCATAAAATGTTAAAATAATTTCTTGTTAAAGTGTCCGTATTAGATTACTTTCCCCTATATCGGTAGATGATCACTAATATCAGTCAAGAGAACGCCATTAAAAAGTGGGAAAGATAAAAAACATGGTGTAAATATTATCGATAATAGAATTTGTTTGATTAGTTATATGAGTTGGTTTTATGATTGTCGCTATTAAATTTAGTGAATAAAGAGTATCATTACACAATTTAGTACTTGTATGAGAATTATGATTATTTATATTTATATTAAATCTCTTGTTAAAATTAATGATTTATTTAGATGACGATTAAATGTATTATATTGTAAAGTTCGTATATATAAATACAACTTTAGATGATAATATATACCTGTCAATTAAACCCAATAAATCCCTCCCCTAATAATACTGACCAACCAAAGCCGAGTTTAAAAGGTGAAATCGACGAGCAAACCCGCAAACAAGAACCGGTACCGTAAACAAGATAACGAGCTCAACATGTAAGATCGATTAGCAAACCCGCAGACGAGAACCGGCGAAGTAAATGACTTATGATAAATGATGAACAGCTGGATGTCCAAGTTCCGTTTATTGGAATATAAGGAAACCCGAAATGGCAAATAGTCAGTCTCTCCCCGGCACCCGTAACGAACACTTCCATTCAACACATACACCGGCCAGAACCGCGACTCCGCTTTCGCTGACAGACTCGCAGTACATCAGTTCTTGGAGGGCTCCGGCATCGACCGTCATCGACTAAAGCAAATAATTAATCGTGAGTTGACCCACTCTGTTTTATTATTTACTTTGGAAAACCAATATCCAATCATTTAATATTCACTACAAATATAAACTTTTTATTGTCTTGATTATTAATATCTAGGATAAATAAATACTACTCAATGTAATACTCCATATATATAAGAAATTGTTACATAACTATTCTGATTCTTTCGACAACCGGTCTGAGTTCATGCTGAAGTAATTATATCAGTAAATTAATTAATTATAAATCCAAGTTTTATTTATTTGTCCTGCTTTTCTTAATTGTCTTGTTTTATAAAATATTGTATGTGTATTGCAAGTTAATTGCTGGCTTATATATATTTTTGTATCGAATAGTATTTTTATTTTTAAATATTTTTAATTTTGTCTCTAAACTATCTAACTTAATTATATATTTAGTACACTCTATATCATCTGATTGATCATCAGTTTCAGATTTGTTGTTGTTATTAGTATTTAATTTATGTATATTTAAAATATTATTATATGATAACTTTGTATCCAATTTTGTATTTATAGAATCTGTAAAATTGTTGGTATTATTAAAATCAGTTTTTAAATTATAATCTATATTTATATTGGTGAATATTATATTATTAGATATATCTTTATTATTATCTATATCCTTAAGTGTATTAGTTATTGTTTCGATATCAATACTATTATTATTTTATATTTGACTATTACTAATTGTTTCTATAAATATCATATTTTCCTTTGTTAAATTTAAAATTATACTTGTCTGATTATAATCAACTATATCATTTAATTTATAAATTTTTTCTTATAAATCTTGAATTAATTTATATAATTTATCATTAGAAATTGGTGACATAGTAATACTCAATAATTAATTCATATATATATATATATATATATATATATATATGAATACATACGTAAAGTGTAAATAAATAAAAGTAGAATTACATCTTTATACATTTATTCGGATTGCCTTCTTCAATATCGAGATTCGTTCATATAATCTTTAATATTGATATTTACATCAGATTTGGGTTACTTCCATAGCAACGGACAAAGATACATTCTTCAACAGTGAAGATATATGCTATGAAGAGGAGCTAGGCATGGTTCTTTATTGTATAAAGACAAGTAAATATACTTCAATGTTATGGAGTTGCCCTATGTAACTAATGAATTTGAGGGGTTAAGCAATATTGTTATATAAGAGAAAGTCAATCTAAGTATTTATCTATTTATATATACCGAACATAAAATAGCTTACGTTATTAATAATTAAAAAGTATAAAAATTACCCATATAAATATCTAGATATCTGATCAGTATATATATATATATATATATATATATTAATATTAAAGTTGAAGTACTGATTTCTAACTCATCTTACATTAGATATACATGTATAACACGTGTATCACATGATGTCTACCTCCCTCAATATGTGACAAGATATCCACAGAACACAGAATAGCATACATGTCGTACAGTAAGAACCTCAAGGACGAAATCAAAATGAAGGACTAGGGTCTCTCATATTACGACATAAACAAAGGGTATATACCCTCATGCATCTTTATACATATATAAATATATACATATATATATATATATATATAGAATAATTATAATACGAATTATATTCATATTATAATATACATCTATACATATAGATATATTATAGTTATATGTATAAATTACAAGTGTAAATATATTGTTCACTAGCGAGTATCAGACAAATCTACGGATGCATCGTTCATGCGACTATATAACAATATAACCCAATTCCAGAGGTTTTAATACCTACTAAATCAATGTATATTGGACATACAATAGAGGGAGAATTAGTGTAAATATCTGAAGTATAATAAAGGTATGAGGTACTTGTCAACGATCACAGTGATATGTGAGGAAAGCTACCAGCACGGAGCTGTACATATTGATTCACCTTAAGCATTGTTCGTATTATTACGTAAGCATTTCTATGTTCGATGTCCTTCAGATAGTTTTAGATAATACTCGGTATATATAAATACTTAGATAGACTTTCTCTTATATAACAATATTGCTTAACCCTTCAAGTTCATTAATTACATGGGGAAAACCATCACACGTATAATGGACATACTTTAATAATGCAAACAGGACAATTATTTACATGGTTACTCCGACCTTTATATCTTCATACATCTTTATTGCATACACATCCTCGCACATATTATTACACATCACTTGTTCATTCTTCAGTCTACTTCAACATCACCATCTAATGAACATGTGATAGGAATATTATTATGAATTTATAAAATTATACATTATAATTAAATATATTATAACTTTATATATCAATAATATATTCAATTTAATTTTTATATTCAATATATATTCAATAATAGCATACACATTCTTCACACACTATTATAAATAGTCCAATATCAAATCATTTTAGTTAATACATATACGTTTATAAACTATCAAAATACATGTCTAAATATTCTTCTAGATAAACGACTAAACCACATTTATTTAGTTGAGGATGTTGTTATTTTTAAACAATATAAAATATTGGAGAATCAGCGAGGAAATTTAAATAAATATATTTACATTTTGTTTGAGATTCAGGAGTAGTAGTAGTAGTAGTAGTAGTAGTAGTAATAGTAGTAGTAGTAGTAGTAGTAGTAGTAGTAGTAGTAGTAGTAGTAGTAGTAGTAGTAGTAGTAGTAGTAGTAGTAGTAGTAGTAGTAGTAGTAGTAGTAGTAGTAGTAGTAGTAGTAGTAGTAGTAGTAGTAGTAGTAGTAGTAGTAGTAGTAGTAGTAGTATTAGTAGTAGTAGTAGTAGTAGTAGTAGTAGTAGTAGTAGTATTAGTATTAGTAGTAGTAGTAGTAGTAGTAGTAGTAGTAGTAGTAGTAGTAGTAGTAGTAGTAGTAGTAGTAGTAGTAGTAGTAGTAGTAGTAGTAGTAGTAGTAGTAGTAGTAGTAGTAGTAGTAGTAGTAGTAGTAGTAGTAGTAGTAGTAGTAGTAGTAGTAGTAGTAGTAGTAGTAGTAGTAGTAGTAGTAGTAGTAGTAGTAGTAGTAGTAGTAGCAGTAGTAATAGTAGTAGTAGTAGTAGTAGTAGTAGTAGTAGTAACCTGTAACCTGTAACCTAATGTTTTAGGCACTGTCATCAACTTCATCAGAAATTTTCGGCCGTGCATTAAATGTTGACTAGTTGTTATTAGGATAAGCCAAAGAGAAAAGATATGTCTTAAGCTTATTTTTGAATAACATGGTTGATTGAATAGAACGAATGTTATAAGGAAGTCTATTCCAGGCTATAGGTGCAGATATTGAGAAGGCTCTCTTTTGTTTTATGGATACATTACGCAAATCTGGTATGACTAGAGTATACTTGAGGCAAAGTCGTATTGGGCGTGATGATGTATAGGGAGTAAGTAGAGTATGTAAGTAGTCAGGTTGGCTGTGATGAGTGGCATGATGGGTTAGCATACATATTTTATATATTATTCTGTATTTAATTGGGAGCCAGTGTAATATTTTCATGTAAGGTGATATGTGTGTTCTAGAGAATTTAATTATATTGTATATGAGTCTGACTGCTGAATTTTGCAAAAGTTGTAGTTTATGTAGTAAATAATCCGGTATACCATTAATAATCGAATTACAGTAATCTAATTTAGGTAGAATAAGAGATGTTATAAGTAGTTTAGCAATTTCAGTGGATATTGAAGGTCTAATAATTTGTATAGTGTATAATATAAAATTTACTGATTTAATTATATTGGAGATCTGACGTGTAAATGATAATGTGGTGTCTAATATAATTCCTAGATTACGGGCTGATCTGGAGTAAGGTATACAATCATTACCAATATATATATTTGGAATAGTGGACTTATTTGATAAAGAAATATGGAGTGCAATGGTTTTTGAGCTATTCAGTGAGAGAGAGTTTGAGTTTAGCCATGTTCGTATATCCTCAAGGCAGTTGTTGAGTATAGGTATATCTTTAGTAGGGTCTTTTAAAATCATATATACTTGTAGGTCATCTGCATAGGAATGGTAGCCAATATTTGGATATTTATTAAAAATATCAAATATTGGGATCATGTATATATTGAAGAGTATTGGTCCGAGAACAGATCCCTGCGGTACACCATGATGGATTGACCGAGGTGTGGATGTCAGAGAATCAATCTGAATAGAAAAATATCTATTTTGAAGATATGATTTGAACCATTCAAGAGCGGTTCCATTTATACCTATAGACTGAAGTCTTAACATTAAAGTGCTATGATCTAAGGTATCGAATGCTGCTGAAAGATCTAATAGTATGATCACAGAGCTATGTTTATTAAAGGATGCACGCTGAAGGGAATTAATAATATAGACAAGAGCTGTTTCGGTATTTTTCTTTTTAGTATAAGCACTCTGAAATTTATTGAGGATTTTGTTACTGAGTATATAGTCATTAAGTTGAATAGCTACAACTCTTTCAAGTACTTTAGAAATATACGAGAGATGTGATATCGGCCGGTAGCTCGCGAGCAGTGATTTATCCAAGTCAGGTTTTTTAATAGTAGGAATAACATTAGCTAACTTCATACACGAAGGTACTGAGCCAGATATAATTGATTCTTCGATTATTTCCTTATAGTACATAACAATATAAGGTATCAGCTTATGTAAGAGGGTGACAGGAATGGGGTCAAGGGAACATGTTGATTTCACAGACAGGAGAAGCTTCTCAACCAGCGAAGTAGATGGAAGGTTCAGTAATGAAAGAGAATATGGAGGGATGGTTGGATCCCTTTGCAGTTATATTGATTGCTTTTTGTAGGGCATTGTAGAAATAATCTATCTATTCTTCATGTGCCTTTGAAGTGGGAGCGTATATTTGTATGAATGTGAAACTTATAGGTTTACCTTGGATACGTATTGTTATTATTCTGTCACTTATAGGATTGAACCCAAGAACACATTTTTTATTTTTTCTGTACATATGAATGCCACCCCTTTTCTTTCAATTTTATCTTTTCCACTAAAATATACTGAATATTTATCAGATTTTACTTGTCATATCCCCTTCCACTTCATCTCACTTATCCCCATTACATCTATCCCATTCCTTCCCATTTTACTTATAATCATTCTGTATTTCCATTATTCATTGTTCTGACATTCCATGTCGTTATACTTATATTAGTTTTAATTTGTAGGTAGCTATTCAGATATGTGTGTTTCAAGACGATTTTCTCAGAAACAATCCTTCCTAAAAGATAGCCTCGTCATTCTTATCGACTGTACTTACACGATAGTTTCGCTCATCCCCAGTAATATTTGAAAGGATGTCCAACCTGGGGGGCTCATTATCTAGCATTATTGCATTGACTTCTATTTGTGATTTCATGTTTGTTTTAGTGGGAATTGTACTGGAGTAGTTTCCCGTTGCTTTCTCCATCGCAGTGTTGAAGCCGTGAATGGGGTTGCCAGAACGCCCTCGAGTAGATATGAAGTTGCCTTTGTCCTTACTAGATCTTCCACTATTTATATCGCTGCTGCTCGATAGAAAATAATCTGTTTTATTTATGTTACTATAAGAAATGTTAGACTAGTTTTGTTAGAAGCCAGTCATACCCATGCAATGTTTAGCCGGCCAGTCGAGGTAGTTTACCGCGGTTACCCGCTGTGCTGTTCACGACTACTTGGATGAAATTGCATCAGTTGATTACTGTGTATGATCCTGAACAACCCATTTTCAACGTATATTAAATAGGGTTCGACTGTTCAGAAAACATCCGTACTACCACACACAATACCCCAATAACTCAGAATAGTAATAGATAAATATAAATATAAATATAAATAAAATATATATTTATATATATATATATAAATTACAATTACTAATAATATAAAGCATATACACAATTAATTTAATAATTTGAAAATTGATATATAGAAGAAAAAAATCTAAATAATGAATAGGCAATTATATATATATATACAATTGTATATACAATTGTATATATATATATATATATATATATATATATATATATATATATAATTGTATATATAATTGTTGAGGTCATACATGTAATATATTGCATATATGCTAAAGGATATTTATAAATATTACACTCCAGAACACCGGTTAGGTATTGACTATATATATATACAGCTAATTCATACGATATTGTCATGCAGTCCAATAGATATCATTTTATGTATTTAATGAATATTTAATTTTAAAAAAAACATGAATATTTTATACATTAAACATTTTTTGTAAGATTTATGATTTCTGAGATACCGAGAGTGTCCGTATTCGGCAACTGTCCGTATTCAGTTACTTTCCACTACAATTATTTTGATATAGCATCATTACCTTATTTATAAATTATCTTATTTTATCTATGGTATCCAAAATAAACTGTGGATTCCTCAGAGGGAAACTAAATCGAGATAGATAGCCGCTCACTTACATAGATACACTTAGGAAAGACTGTGTACTGGATGATGCTGCCGACATACACATTCCGATGATGGACGGTGACATGTGTATTGTGATTGCAATATTTGGTCGTGCGAGAGCTATACTTGAGTAAGTAAGTAAATTAGTACATATAAATTATATGTATTACAAATATCATAGATTTATATATAAATATTTTATTATACATATAAATATAACAATAGTTTCATTTAAAAATAAATTATAATAAAATAAAAAGTTGATAAGCAATTATTAGAAAATATTATTGAGAATTGTTCCCAAACATTAAAATTGTATTGTTAAATATCTTATAATAAAGAAAAATAATATTTCCATATAACTATTGTTATAATAACATATATGTTATAATCATTATTACAGGATTACTATATAATATAAGTCTGTAAGTAATACTAATTAAACTATTCAGAGTGCACTCGGAAATAACTTGAAGAAATATACTTTAAACAATAAATTCAATAATATAATTCTAAATATCACATATATACCCGACAATCTCATTCTAATAATATGATAACATATGTGTATATGTGACAATAATAATATATATGTATTGAACAACTATATGAACACAAGTAATGGATACAAAGCGACCAATCACAAAGTCTGACTCGTTCACATTTTAATATATACGGGCCCTAGGTCTATAATGTAAATAAGAAACTATTATATAATATATTTATTTGAAAAGCTATTGTGAAAGATACTAATACTATATGAAATCACATTGCTATTAAAATATACTAGGTTGTTAAATATTATACTTTAACTAAAATATAATTCGTATCCGTATAATAGACAATAATATTGTATATAATAATAATAATAATATCAGATTCAGTTGATTACCGAGATCAAAAACTCAGGTATGATATAGAAGTTCTATTTAGCTTATCGAGATACCAACCTGCTCTTGGTAATGAGATAATTAATACAAAAACGAATAAATATAGAGTATACATATTTTGCAATTCTATTTTGTTCATTTGTGTTCTGTCTCATAAAAAATCAATACAACAAAATTAAACCTATCTCTCAATACCAAGAAATAATCGTGTATATAATAATACAATAATAATAAAATATAATAATATAATATAATAAATATGATAACATATTTAAAAATGTAAAAAGCTACTAAAATAATAAATAAGTTAAACTATAAAAAAATCAAAGAAAACGAAAGACCAAAGTAAGGCTACAAAGATAAAAAATATGTATACAATACGAACAATTTAAAAGGGCTAAAAGAAGAAAAGATAACCATGTAAATAAAATAACAAACAATACATATTAGGTGTAAATGATTAGATATAATTATTTAAAAGCATGTTTTTAATATGCATTATATAAGTATTCAAATTTGTTAAAGATTATATGGTTGTATTTAAAAAATTCAAAAAACATGCGCCTTTGTACCGAATACTAAATTTCTCATGATCAAATATTATTTTTGGTATTAAGAATGTTATATTTAATCGAAAAATATATAATATTATATCCTTAATGAGCAAGTATAGGTAAATAACTTACAAATTGATCTATGCAAATAATGCTTGTTATATATTCTAAACATATATTTATAAATAGATATATTTATTATATCTTTAAATTTAAGAATGTTATATCTTAAAAAAATATTATCAATATTGGTTTTGTTATCAAGTTTATATATTGCTCTCATACATTTATTTTGTACAATTTGAATGCATTTTATATTGCTATGGTAAGTACTTCCGCATATAATAGAACAATAATTAATATGACTATGAAAAAAATAAAAATATAGCATAACTAAAGTATTAATATTAAATTTATATTTATATCTATGTAGTAAACTAATTCCATAGTAAAGTTTATTTTTAATATTATTTATTTGCATTTTCCAATTAAGATTTTCGTCAATTAAAATGCCTAGGAATTTAAAATTAGTTGATTGATAGTTAAATGATTATGACTATATTATTTATTTTGATGTTCAATGTATGCCAACTATCTTATACGATGGAATAAAATTAATTTTTTTTATCAATATTAACAACTAGCTTATTACCGCAAAGCCAGTCACATATTAAAACTAGAGTAGAATTTATTTTATTTTATAGATCATATAAATTATGAGACTAAATTTTAAAGTGGTATCGTCAGCAAAAAGAGTAAAATTGTATTTATTAGTTATATTAGGTAAATAATTTATGTACATTAAAAATAATACTTGTCCCAAAACTGAACCTTGTGGTATACCACATTTAATCGGAAGTATTTTAGAATTGGTATTATTAACCTATTTGTCAAATAGCTTTTTAATAATGACAAAGTGATACCTCTGAAACCATATATATATATAATTTGTTTAATAAAATGTCATGATTTATAGTGTCGAAAACCTTTTTTAAATCAATCGATATTGTGGATATGAATAATTTATGATTGATATTCAAGTAATCAATATAATTTATCAAAGCATCATATGTTGATATAGATTTATGAAATCCAAATTGAAAATTATTTATCAAAGAATTTTTATTTAAAAATGAAAAAATTCTTACTTTTAAAATTTTTTAAAATTTTTTTGAAAATTGTGATGTTAATGATATTGGCCTATAATTTTAGCAATAATTTTTATTTAATTTTGTATATAAAATTATGAATTTAGATGTTTTAAGTACATCAGGGTAAACACCATTTTCAATGCACCTATATGAAAAATATGAATTTAACATATTAGATTTTTGTAAATTTGTTAATTTATTATCAATAATAGTTCCTGATTTTTTATTATTTCCTATAACTTTATTTAAATTACACCAAGTATTTTTAATATTATTATTTTTATTTTATTTTCATAATATTTTTTCTCTTGTATATTTTAATATTTTCATTAAGCAATTTTTATAATTTGTATATACATTTATTAGTAAATGATTATTTAAAGATTTTATTCTTTTTACCTATACATTTAATGATGGAAGTGGTTAGCCATGGTTTATCAAAAACTCCAGATTTAATTTTAACTTTTTTTAATGGACAATATATAATATATGCATTAGTTAATGTAGAAATAAAATTATTAAAAGATATATGAATATCAGTTTGATCAACTCGAGTTAAAATGAAAGACCAATTTATATTAGTCAGATTATTATTACAATTTAAAATATTTTGATCTGAATGATCCCTAACATATTTATAAAAGTTTTTCGGTTTTGTATTAATATATTTTTTTTAAATACAGTAGGTGAAAGTAACCGAATACGGACAGTACCCGAATACGAACACTCTCGGTATCTCAGAAACCATAAATCCTAAAAATTCAACTTAAAACCTTCTCAAGAATATATAAATGTATCGATATAAAATATAACATTATATTAAAGAATAAAGCATTCTAAAATTATATATATAATTTCTATATTTGTTATCAATTATTCATTAAGTTATAGGCATATATCTAGAGATCATATAAGTTCCTAATACGGACACTCTAGATGTCTTAATACGGACACCCTATAACCAATCAGCGCGTAACGTATGAACTATTCTGATATTCATAAAAATCGCGTGCGTTATAATATTAATACCACCAATAAATATAAATCTAAAAATTGTATTATTTAGATCCTTAAATTGTATACTTGTACTAATTAAATTAGAATAAATTGTTCATAAAATTAATTATAAATAATGTAGTTGTAATTTGTCTGATTGATTCATCAATAATATATAGTTTATCTAATGGTATATAGGGTGTCCGTATTATAACACAGGGTGTCCGTATTCGGACATGGGTACCGAATACGGACACCCCCGTTATCTATGGAAATAAAATATTAAATAAAATTTTAAAATCACAATAATATCTATAATCATATAATATTAATATATTGTAATTTTTGAATAAAAATAATGAGTCATAAAATGTTAAAATAATTTCTTGTTAAAGTGTCCGTATTAGATTACTTTCCCCTATATCGGTAGATGATCACTAATATCAGTCAAGAGAACGCCATTAAAAAGTGGGAAAGATAAAAAACATGGTGTAAATATTATCGATAATAGAATTTGTTTGATTAGTTATATGAGTTGGTTTTATGATTGTCGCTATTAAATGTAGTGAATAAAGAGTATCATTACACAATTTAGTACTTGTATGAGAATTATGATTATTTATATTTATATTAAATCTCTTGTTAAAATTAATGATTTATTTAGATGACGATTAAATGTATTATATTGTAAAGTTCGTATATATAAATACAACTTTAGATGATAATATATACCTGTCAATTAAACCCAATAAATCCCTCCCCTAATAATACTGACCAACCAAAGCCGAGTTTAAAAGGTGAAATCGACGAGCAAACCCGCAAACAAGAACCGGTACCGTAAACAAGATAACGAGCTCAACATGTAAGATCGATTAGCAAACCCGCAGACGAGAACCGGCGAAGTAAATGACTTATGATAAATGATGAACAGCTGGATGTCCAAGTTCCGTTTATTGGAATATAAGGAAACCCGAAATGGCAAATAGTCAGTCTCTCCCCGGCACCCGTAACGAACACTTCCATTCAACACATACACCGGCCAGAACCGCGACTCCGCTTTCGCTGACAGACTCGCAGTACATCAGTTCTTGGAGGGCTCCGGCATCGACCGTCATCGACTAAAGCAAATAATTAATCGTGAGTTGACCCACTCTGTTTTATTATTTACTTTGGAAAACCAATATCCAATCATTTAATATTCACTACAAATATAAACTTTTTATTGTCTTGATTATTAATATCTAGGATAAATAAATACTACTCAATGTAATACTCCATATATATAAGAAATTGTTACATAACTATTCTGATTCTTTCGACAACCGGTCTGAGTTCATGCTGAAGTAATTATATCAGTAAATTAATTAATTATAAATCCAAGTTTTATTTATTTGTCCTGCTTTTCTTAATTGTCTTGTTTTATAAAATATTGTATGTGTATTGCAAGTTAATTGCTGGCTTATATATATTTTTGTATCGAATAGTATTTTTATTTTTAAATATTTTTAATTTTGTCTCTAAACTATCTAACTTAATTATATATTTAGTACACTCTATATCATCTGATTGATCATCAGTTTCAGATTTGTTGTTGTTATTAGTATTTAATTTATGTATATTTAAAATATTATTATATGATAACTTTGTATCCAATTTTGTATTTATAGAATCTGTAAAATTGTTGGTATTATTAAAATCAGTTTTTAAATTATAATCTATATTTATATTGGTGAATATTATATTATTAGATATATCTTTATTATTATCTATATCCTTAAGTGTATTAGTTATTGTTTCGATATCAATACTATTATTATTTTATATTTGACTATTACTAATTGTTTCTATAAATATCATATTTTCCTTTGTTAAATTTAAAATTATACTTGTCTGATTATAATCAACTATATCATTTAATTTATAAATTTTTTCTTATAAATCTTGAATTAATTTATATAATTTATCATTAGAAATTGGTGACATAGTAATACTCAATAATTAATTCATATATATATATATATATATATATATATATATGAATACATACGTAAAGTGTAAATAAATAAAAGTAGAATTACATCTTTATACATTTATTCGGATTGCCTTCTTCAATATCGAGATTCGTTCATATAATCTTTAATATTGATATTTACATCAGATTTGGGTTACTTCCATAGCAACGGACAAAGATACATTCTTCAACAGTGAAGATATATGCTATGAAGAGGAGCTAGGCATGGTTCTTTATTGTATAAAGACAAGTAAATATACTTCAATGTTATGGAGTTGCCCTATGTAACTAATGAATTTGAGGGGTTAAGCAATATTGTTATATAAGAGAAAGTCAATCTAAGTATTTATCTATTTATATATACCGAACATAAAATAGCTTACGTTATTAATAATTAAAAAGTATAAAAATTACCCATATAAATATCTAGATATCTGATCAGTATATATATATATATATATATATATATATATTAATATTAAAGTTGAAGTACTGATTTCTAACGCATCTTACATTAGATATACATGTATAACACGTGTATCACATGATGTCTACCTCCCTCAATACGTGACAAGATATCCACAGAACACAGAATAGCATACATGTCGTACAGTAAGAACCTCAAGGACGAAATCAAAATGAAGGACTAGAGTCTCTCATATTACGACATAAACAAAGGGTATATACCCTCATGCATCTTTATACATATATAAATATATACATATATATTTATATATATATATAGAATAATTATAATACGAATTATATTCATATTATAATATACATCTATACATATAGATATATTATAGTTATATGTATAAATTACAAGTGTAAATATATTGTTCACTAGCGAGTATCAGACAAATCTACGGATGCATCGTTCATGCGACTATATAACAATATAACCCAATTCCAGAGGTTTTAATACCTACTAAATCAATGTATATTGGACATACAATAGAGGGAGAATTAGTGTAAATATCTGAAGTATAATAAAGGTATGAGGTACTTGTCAACGATCACAGTGATATGTGAGGAAAGCTACCAGCACGGAGCTGTACATATTGATTCACCTTAAGCATTGTTCGTATTATTACGTAAGTATTTCTATGTTCGATGTCCTTCAGATAGTTTTAGATAATACTCGGTATATATAAATACTTAGATAGACTTTCTCTTATATAACAATATTGCTTAACCCTTCAAGTTCATTAATTACATGGGGAAAACCATCACACGTATAATGGACATACTTTAATAATGCAAATAGGACAATTATTTACATGGTTACTCCGACCTTTATATCTTCATACATCTTTATTGCATACACATCCTCGCACATATTATTACACATCACTTGTTCATTCTTCAGTCTACTTCAACATCACCATCTAATGAACATGTGATAGGAATATTATTATGAATTTATAAAATTATACATTATAATTAAATATATTATAACTTTATATATCAATAATATATTCAATTTAATTTTTATATTCAATATATATTCAATAATAGCATACACATTCTTCACACACTATTATAAATAGTCCAATATCAAATCATTTTAGTTAATACATATACGTTTATAAACTATCAAAATACATGTCTAAATATTCTTCTAGATAAACGACTAAACCACATTTATTTAGTTGAGGATGTTGTTATTTTTAAACAATATAAAATATTGGAGAATCAGCGAGGAAATTTAAATAAATATAGTTTACATTTTGTTTGAGATTCAGGAGTAGTAGTAGTAGTAGTAGTAGTAGTAGTAATAGTAGTAGTAGTAGTAGTAGTAGTAGTAGTAGTAGTAGTAGTAGTAGTAGTAGTAGTAGTAGTAGTAGTAGTAGTAGTAGTAGTAGTAGTAGTAGTAGTAGTAGTAGTAGTAGTAGTAGTAGTAGTAGTAGTAGTAGTAGTAGTAATAGTAGTAGTAATAATAATAATAATAATAATATTTATTGTTTTGTGACTCCAGAATTAATATAATTCATTGTCGTCGAATTAAATGAAAAATAGTAAATATAACTCAAGTATAACAAAGGTGAGATTATTTAGATAATAATACATACATTAGTTTTCTAAATCTGATTAGATTCGAACATGATCTAATGAATAGAGGCAGTCGATTCCAGTAGTGAGGAGCAGACACCGAGAACGCCAGAAGACCAGTAGTCGAGTGCGCTGAAGGTGCGTGAATCTGGTAA
>OZ025242.1:70356219-70378719 GCA_964019155.1 Osedax fenrisi
AGTCTAACATCAAAGTATGATATCACTTCTTTAGTAGTAACTCGAATTGGCGAAGACAATTGTGAAGAAGAACTATTATTTGGATGTATTCTTATAGGGTGTTTATCTTGAAGAAAGATATCTCATTCGTGTTCTGTCTCTCTTATTGAACGGTCGTGATTTCAATTTTACATTTTACATTTAATTTCTATAAAATCAATTCAAGATAAGTGAACAATAGCTTATTTTATTTTAGAATTATTTATTCAATTCATTACATTCCATATTATATTCTGTTTATATATTATAAATATTTGTCTGTATATATGTATTGATTTTGTTTATACATGATGAATATTTTTCCAGTATGTGTATATTAAATTAATTATTAAAGTTATTATTAATATATTATATCTTTATTAGTATAATTATAACTTATATTTATATTGTATATTTTTAATAATATACATAAATAAATAGTATTAAAATCTAATATTACGCCATTTTATATTGATTCATTGTTTATAGTTACTAATTATAGTTATTTCTTCATTATATTTATACATTATACTATAAAGCTTCTTATATATTATATTTCTAATGATAAACTATATAAATTAATTCAAGATTTATCAGACAAAATTAATAAATTAAATGATAAAGTTGATTATCAGACAAATATAATTTTAAATTTAACAAAGGAAAACAATATATTTAAAGATCAATTAGTAATAGTAAAATACAAAATAATAATAGTATTAATATCGATACAATAACTAATACACTTAAGGCTCTTCTATAGAGAATAACAAAGATATTGCTAATAATATAATATTTACCAATACAAATACAGATTTACAAGAATTTTTTCATTTTTAAATAAAAATTCTTTGATAAATAATTCTCAATTTGGATTTCATAAATCTATATCAACATGTGATGCTTTGATACATTATATTGATTACTTGAATATCAATCATAAATTATTCATATCCACAATATCGATTGATTTAAAAAAGGCACTCGACACTATAAATCATGACATTTTATTAAACAAATTATATATATATATATATATATATATATATATATATATGGTTTCAGAGGTATCACTTTGTCATTATTAAAAAGCTATTTGATAAAAAGGTTAATAATACCAATTCTAAAATACTTCCGATTAAATGTGGTATACCACAAGGTTCAGTTTTGGGACAAGTATTATTTTTAATGTACATAAATTATTTACCTAATATAACTAATAAATTCAATGTTACTCTTTTTGCTGACGATACCACTTTAACATTTAGTCTCATAATTTATATGATCTAGAAAATGAAATAAATTCTACTCTAGTTTTAATATGTGACTGGCTTTGCGGTAATAAGCTAGTTCTTAATATTGATGACAAAAATTAATTTTATTCCATCGTACAAGAGTTAATACATTGAAAATCAACATAAATAATATAGTCATAATCAATTAACTATCAATCAACTAATTTTAAATTCCTAGGCATTTTAATTGACCAAAATCGTAATTGGAAAATACAAATAAATAATATTAAAAATAAACTTTACTATGGAATTAGTTTACTACATAGATATAAATATAAATTTAATATTAATACTTTAGTTATGCTATATTTTTCTTTTTTTCATAGTCATATTAATTATTGTTCTATTATATGGGGAAGTACTTACCATAGCAATATAAAATGCATTCAAATTGTACAAAATAAATGTATGAGAGCAATATATAAACTTGATAACAAAATCAATATTGATTACATTTTTTTAAGACTTGACATTCTTAAATTTAAAGATATAATAAATATATCTATTTATAAATATATGTTTAGAATATATAACAAACATTATTTGCATATATCAATTTGTAAGTTATTTACCTATAATTACTCCTTAAGGATATAATATTATATATTTTTCGATTAAATATAACATTCTTAATACCAAAAATAAGATTTGATCATGAGAAATTTAGTATTCGTTGCAAAGAATTAATTATTTTATAAATTCTAGGAAATTAGACGTGAAAGAAATAGGAGCATCATATGTGTATAGAGTTCATCTAACATAGAGGACAGATTACAATTACAATACACTTACAATTGTGGTTTTGATCTATACAATAATATGTATATATGCTTGGCAAGAATATCTATTAAAAGATTTATAATAACAATCAGGGACATCATTTTCACGGATTTTATGATAATTAACATGTGTGTGTAAAGTCTGAGTAATATAAAAAGTGCTACAACAATGTGTAGGGGACATGTGCAATTTCTAGAGAAATTAGGGTTAGTATTGACATTAGATTTAAAAATAAATACTACTGTACAATACTACCATACTTTGGACTCAGGGATTTGGTTACTATGGGTAAATTAAAAACATAATTAAAATGTTAGTTAAAAATAGATTTTGAATAGTAAATAAAAAATATAAGTTAGTGAATAGTAATTAACCTGTTAACATGTACCGTCGAGTCGTATCCGACCCCTGGCGACATCGATGACAACATCTCTCCAACTCCTCCTACATCTTGAGGCTCGCATCATGCTGAAGATAGTTCCAGAGAAGTTTTTCTTTATGCTATCCAGCCATTTCTCCCTCTGCTTCTATAACCCCCCATTCTTGCTACCATCACTTCATATTCCATTACGCCTGTTCTTATGACATTGCCAAAGTAGCATAATTATGCCTTGACTATCCTTGATTCAAGCGTCCATTCTGGTTTTATATTGTCAATAACCCATGCATTTGTCTTTCTGTCGGTCCATGTTATTCTTAACAGACGTCTCCAACACTACAACTCAAAAGCATCGATCTTCTTTCTCTCAAGCTTTCTCATTGTCTAATATTCTGCTCTATATAAGACTATAGGGAAAACTAAAGATTTTACAAGCCTAATCTTTGTTCTGAGGATAATTTCTATATCTTTCCAGGTTGTCGTTAGTCTACCCATTACAGATCTATCCATTGCTACCCTTCTGCGTATTTCCCTCTCACAGAATCCATCCTTGGTTATTAGTGATCCCAGGAAAATGAAGTTATATACTACTTCAATATGTTTGCCATCTACTACCATTTCTCCTTGATCATCAGTCATCATTACTTTAGTTTTACCTACATTTAAATAAAAACCTGCCTTTTTTACTAGCCAACTTTACTCTTTACATAATTTCTATGAGGTCGTTTTTAGTTTCAGCTATCAGTGTTATGTCGTCAGCATATCTCAGGTTAGTAGTCTTTCTACCTCAAATACTGATTCCCCTATCCCAATCTTCTAATGCTTCTCTCATTATATTTTCTGCATATATTAAAAAAGTAAGGAGGATAACATATATCCTTGTCTTACCCCTTTCCCTATGTTTATTGTATCAGTTTCACCGAACTCTGTACTTATAGTAGCTTCTTGTTTCGTGTAGAGCTTTCTCAGTAGGACTATTAGGTGAACTGGAACTACTATTTATTTAAGTATCACCCATAGTATATCATGATCTACGCAGTCGATAGCCTTTTTATAGTAGATGAAGTACATATACACATTCTTGTTATGTTATTTGTATGTTTCCATCATCCACCGAAAATTAGCTATATGAACTCTTATTTCTTGTACATTTCTAAAACCTGCTTGTTCAATAGGTAGTTCTGGGATAAGGAAATATTCTAATATTTTCTGAATAATTCGAAGGAATATCTTGCTAGCATGTGAGATCAGAGAAATAGTGCGATATTTTCCACATTATTTCTTATCTCCTTTCTTATATATCGGGAGATAAACAGATTTCTTCCTATCTTTTGGCCATTCCTTAGTCCTCCATATGCTATTAAATACAATTAATAGTATTTTTATAGATTCATCTCCACCTGCTTTCAGAAGCTCTATAGGTATACTATCACATCCAGATGATTTCCGATTTGATATATGCTTGAGAGAGTCCTTTACCCCTATCTCTATTATATGAGGTTAATCTTCATATCTTATTTCAGAGAAAGTATCAGTGATTTTAGGATCTCTCCAATAAATATATTATGTATATTGTTGCCATCTAATGTTAATTTCTTTTTCTTCAGTAGCCGTCTTTCCAGAACTTAGATTTATAATTCCGCATCTAGCGATATATGATCCAGTTATATCCTTTATTTCCCTGTATAGATCTATAGTTCTTCCCTTTTTATTATTTTCTTCTATTTGTCTACATTTTTCTCCTTATTCCTTACTTTTTTTTGAAATTCAGCATTACGTTTTTTATATTTTTCTATTTGACCTTTTCCTTCTGACTCTCTTCTCTCCTCCGCTATTTTTATTGTTTCTTCGGTTAACCATTTTGTAACTTTCCACTTCTTTACTTCTGGTAACATTTCTCAACCGTCTCTATCACAACATCACGTATATCAATCCATAAATCTTCATGATTTTTGCCATCTACTTGTTGTATACTGAATCTATTCTTGACTACTACAGTATATTTCGTATCTATGTTTTCTAGGACATTATTTGGAGTAGTCTTATTATTTTGATTTGTTTGAGCTTTATCTTGACAATGACTATTAAAAAATTATGATCTGTGCCACAGTCTGCTCCAGGGATAGTTGCTACTCTTTTTATAGAGCTTTTCCATCGACCTGTACATACGATATAATTAATCTTGTTTCTATGACTTCCAAGTATATAGTCTTCTTGCATGTTGTTTAAACATTGTATTCATAACCACAATACCATTTCGACTGCAGAAATCTACCATGGTATCTCCTCTTTCATTTCTTATTTCCAGTCCAAAATTACCAGTTACCCCAGCTGTATTTTGTTTACCCACTTTAGCATTCCAATCTCCAATGACATACATGATGCCACCCTTTGCAGTTATATTGATTGCTTTTTGTAGGGCATTGTAGAAATAATATATCTATTCTTCATGTGCCTTTGAAGTGGGAGCGTATATTTGTATGAATGTGAAACTTATGGGTTTACTTTGGATACGTATTGTTATTATTCTGTCACTTATAGGATTGAACCCAAGAACACATTTTTTATTTTTTCTGTGCATATGAATGCCACCCCTTTTCTTTCAATTTTATCTTTTCCACTAAAATATACTGAATAATTATCAGATTTTACTTGTCATATCCCCTTCCACTTCATCTCACTTATCCCCATTAAATCTATCCCATTTCTTCCCATTTTACTTATAATCATTTCTGTATTTACATTATTCATTGTTCTGACATTCCATGTCGTTATACTTATATTAGTTTTAATTTGTAGGTATCTATTCAGATATGTTTGTTACAAGATGATTTTCTCAGAAACAATCCTTCCTTGTGGATTTAAGATAGCCTTTTCATCCTTACCGACTGTACTTACACCATGGTTTCGCTCATCCCCAGTAATATTTGAAAGGCTGTTCAACCTTGGGGGCTCATTATCTAGCCTTATTGCATTTACTTATATTTGTGATGTCATGTTTGTTTTAGTGGGAATTGTACTGGAGTAGTTTCCCGTTGCTTTCTCCATCGCAGTGTTGAAGCCGTGAATGGGGTTGCCAGAACGCCCTCGAGTAGATATGAAGTTGCCTTTGTCCTTACTAGATCTTCCACTATTTATATCGCTGCTGCTCGATAGAAAAGACTCTGTTTTATTTCGGTTACTATAAGAAATGTTAGACTAGTTTTGTTAGAAGCCAGTCATACCCATACAATATTAAGCCATCCAGTCGAGGTCGTTTACCGGGGTTACCCGCTGTGCTGTTCACGACTACTTGGAGGTAATTGCATCGGTTGAGCAATGGAATGTAATGTATGGACAGATGATCCTAAACAACCCATTTTCAACGTATATTGTATAGGGTTCGAATGTTCAGAAAACATCTGTACTACCATACACAATACCCCAATAACTCCGAATAGTAATAGATAAATGTAAATATAAATATAAATAATATATATATATATACATATATATAAATTACAATTACTCATAATATAAAGCATATACACAATTAATTTAATAATTTAAAAATGTATATATAGAAGAAGAAAAAACTAAATAACGAATAGGCAATTATATATATATAATTGTTGAGATGATACATGTAATATATTGCATATATGCTAAAGGATATTTATAAATATTACACTCCAGAACACCGGTTAGGTATTGACTATATATATACAGCTAATTCATACGATGATGTCATGCAGTCCAATAGATATCATTTGATGTATTCCATGAATATTTAATTTAATAAAAACACTCCTACACTATAAAAATTGTGTATACACTACGGTGTTCGAATATGTGCATGCATATGTATATTTATTAATATATATATATATAAATATATATATATATATATATATATATATATATATATGTAGGTATATAAAAAGTACCTATATGACATATCATTGGAATCTAATATTGATTATATATATAAAAGACATAATATTTTAAAATTATGTGATATAGGGTTAGTTAATATAACATTGCTAAATAATGCATATATTGTTTATGCTGATAATTATAACACTAATCTCTTACGTACATTTGTCAAAAGTACTTATACATTAACTAGACCTAGATACGCATTTGTTATTCCTAAAATATAGATTACATATTAGTATACATGCACTACATTTTCTAGTAAACTATTTAACCATATATGGAATAAGATCAATACAAAGCTTAAATTGATAAAAAATATCAAGTTATTCGTTAAAAAGTTAAAAATGTATTCAATTGTTAATTATTAATTTTACTTTTATAACAATATTCTACACATTTCATATTCTCCCTGGTTAATCTGAATGAAGAATACTATAGTATACCACGTATGAAGCTCTCAATCGATAACATAAACTGGAATGAGAAAATATTTGTAATATTCTATTATTATTTTATTATTTTTATTATTATTATTATTCTTATATACTCTATTTATTTAACTTATTTTATATGCATCGTCCAAGTGTGTACTGTAGTTATATGGGATGATACATATGCATGTTTGAAACTATAACAATAAAGAATTAGGTTAACATGTGGGGCATGGGCAACCCTGAAGCTTCCTTCATTTGTTCATTCTCATAATTACTTATAGTAATCACTTGTTCGATGTGATGGATAATGTTATAATTATAAACAAAACAAAAAAATTAAATATCTTTAAAAAATACAATTGTTATATAATATATTATGCATATCGCATTATTAAGGTCAAATACCTCGAAAGTCTTAAGACTATTTAATGTATCCGTTTATTGTTTATTTTCTTATAATGATTACAATAATAAAAATGTATCTTATCTTATATTATCTTATATATATACATTTTAGCATGGAAATAATAGTTGGAATATTACCAATATTTTCTTAAATTTATAAACTATGAATATAGATATATACACGTAGTTCTATGCAGATAAAATTATTAATAAAATTAAACATTATAATATATAATTCATATTTGAAATTGGGCATTATTTTTTTCTACAAAATTATCAAATTAATTAAATTGTCAATTGCCATATAGCATACCAAATACTCTATAGATATCTTGTATGCTATATTACACATATATATATATATATATATATATATATATATATATATTGCTGAATGTATCTCGAATACCGACAGTTTTCCCATCTGTTATATCTTAGGGTGTGTTTTTGGTCAACCACTAGTGGTGCAGTTGAGAAACTTATATTCACTACATGTAAAAACCGAACTATTCGTAACCCACAACTGGTACCACTATTTATTCGAACAACACCACAAGTGGTTGAAATCACACTAGTGGTATAGAGTTTATTTAGTTTGAACGCACACATAATGAACTGAATTATAGATATACGACACAATTATGACGGTATTGCTATTTTTAGATATACGCGCATTTATTTACAAATTATTATACCAGTTACATGTTAAAACAGAGACACCCTAGTGGTAAGTGTCAACCACTAGTGGTGCACCCGATACATTGTAGTATCGCTGTTTTACATGCAGTGAATACAAGTGTCTCAACCGTACCACTAGTGGTTGAATCACTATAGTGTATAGTACTCAGTCAGTAGAGACACTTTTCAAGTGTATTTGGTCAACCACTATAGTGAGTACCACTAGTGGTTGACCAAAAACACAGCCTGTCTGCAAATTACCATTTACGTAGAATCGCTCATATTAGAAATTATTACTCTACGCGTATTACTAGAATAATTAGTAATGTTATTGTATTATCTAGAATAGATTACTGCGGATCACTTCTTAGTGACATAAATAGTACTGATATTATAAAGTAGATAAGCTTATTTATAATGTTAATCGCCGTGACCATACGCTTACACACACATGCGTATCAACTTATAATCGTAAATGACTTTTATTTAGAAAGCGATACAAGCACCGTTTACTATGCTTAGCACAAACAACTAATTATTAATAGGTAAATCTGGATATCTCAACAATCTTCTGAAACGTCGAGCGAATATTGTGACAAGTCAGAACATCGGATACTCTTCTATTAAATGGAGGTACTACTAGAAGCGTATTCAGTTATTGTTCCTTCACCTCCATTATTGATCATAGAGAACGAAGTGTCACTTCGTTCTCTATGCCTATGATATACGCAAGATCCAGTCGTATTGTTTTAGAATTAAATTGAAAAATCACATAAACTAGGGGAAAGTAACCCAATACGGACAGTGCCCGAACACGGACACTCTCGGTATCTCAGAAACCATAAATCTTACAACAAAATGTGTAATGAATAACATATTCATAATTATATAAAAAGACTAAATAATTATTTGTTATTCAAAATATTGCTGATATAACCAATAAACTGATTTTTTTATTAAGTTTTAAATGTAAGAAAAAAAATGTCAACTTAAAACCTTCTTAAGAATATACAAACGTATCGATATAAAAAATAATAATAAATTATTAATAACTAAAGAATTCTAAACATTATATACATAATTGCTATATTTTGTACCAAGTATTCATAAAGTTGTAAGCATATATCTAGAGGTCATATAAGTCCCTAATACGGTCACTATCGATGTCTTAATACGGATACCCTACAACCAATCAGCGCTCAACGT
This sequence comes from Osedax fenrisi, assembly GCA_964019155.1. Classification (NCBI taxonomy): domain Eukaryota; kingdom Metazoa; phylum Annelida; class Polychaeta; order Sabellida; family Siboglinidae; genus Osedax; species Osedax fenrisi. Next base: position 70,365,333 of record OZ025242.1, read on the forward strand.
ATGAACTATTCTGATTTTCATTAAAATCGCATGCTTTATAATATTAATACCACCAATAAAGCTAAATCTAATTTTTATATTATTTAGATACTTAACTTGTATTATTAATTAATAAAATTAATCAATTAATTACTACTTTAATTATATTAAATTATTCATAAAGATAATTATAAATAATGTAATTGTAATTTATCTGATTGGTTCATCAATAATATATACTTTATCTAGTGGTATATAGAATGCCTGTATTCAGAAATGGGTACCGAATACGGACACCCCCCTTATATATTGAATACAAATATTAAATAAAATTTTAAAATCACAATAATATTTATAATCAATATATAATATTAATATATTGTAATTATATGATTATAAATATTATTAAATTATTATAACCTAGGTTATTTTCCCCTATGTATACATGTATACTATGTATTCTATAGAATACCTTTTTATATATAATAACTTGTTTGTCTTAACTTAAATTATTGGAATCAATTCGTTTTTTGTATTTTTGTATTTTGTGTATTTGTTTGTTCGTTACATTATACACCAGTGGCTCCTGCTAAATTTCGTTTTTTTAATTAAACCAATTCATTCATTCATATATATATAGGGGCGTCGAAATGATATTTTTTATGGGGGGTGGAAGCTATTTATTTATATATTATATTATATATCATATATCCTATTAGTTATTAATATAATTAATATACTTACTAATTTATATCTTATTAATATCGGAAACCTATTTGGTCCATGTTAATATGTAATTAATAATATTTAATTTTTATAAAATACTATATACAATATATTAAGTAATCTGGAAATATATTAGAAAATAAATATAAAAAATGTATTATTATATAAAAATAGATTTACTCAAATTATTTGTATTTATATATATATATAAATATATATCCATTAAATAAGGAAAACATATATCCATTTAATGTATATATCTCAATTGTGTGAATTGTTTCTTGATGGATATTTGTCAATACAAATGCATTTAATCTATTATCTAGCATAGTAGACCGGTAACCACATCTTTATAGTTCGTAGTTTACTAAATTCACGCCCACATGACACAGTGCTTGATGGGCTAACTAATAAAAGTGTGATCAATTATATTTAGGCGGGAATCATTTTTTGAATTTAAGGAGGTTGTTCATCATGTATATATGTTTGGCTCGTCTATAACTTATTGATTGATTTGAACATAGGTAATTCGATCTTTAATCTTTCAATCGATAATTATTCATACATTTTTATCCGTTTAGTGTAGAAAATTAATAAGAGTAATAAGATTAATCTAAAAAACAAACCTATTTTTCATGAATTATGTTATTTTGTAATAAGTATTCCTTTGATTTATAATAATGTATATATTATGTTTTCATAGTATCGAATTTGATTTTATTTTTTCATCATTATGGAATCAAACAATTCAGTATATTTTATTCTGTAAATATTAATGATACATAATATTAACATGTTAACTGATCATATCTAATCTCATTCTTATATTAACATAACAATAATAATGTTATATTATTTTATTTCAATAATTCAGTATATTTTATTATGTAAATATTAATGATGCATAATATTAACATATTAACTGATCATAATCAGTTATATGCATATATAATCTCATTATTATATTAACATAACATTAATAATGTTATATTATTTTATCTAGATAAGGTACCTTAAATAGTATTATTAATTTTCATTACTATTCTTCCCATAACTATTTATAACAATTTATATTATATATATATATTTATTATTCACTGAATTATATATACTTAAAATTAAATTAAATATATTTAAAATAAACAAAATTATTATAATATTTAATTATAATCATTTATTATAAGATGTTTTGTATTAATATATTTTATATAATATATTTATACAATTAGTTTATTAACTTGAATCAATATAAAAACTCAAATACTAGGTTATCTGCTTTTGTTTCTTATATTTGTATTGATAATACATTATTATTTTAAATAATAATTATTATAACATATTACTTGTTACCATACTAATATCAAAGATCCCCGTATGATGATACAGTGGATTTGATAATATATAACGTATAGCACATATATGTTGTATATTAATAGATTTTATATATATTTATATATATACAATTTATATTTTCACATTTCATGAAGGGGGGTGGGGAGCATAATATAAGTAGTTCCTTACATATAACCCCATATTTTTGGTAACATTTTTTGGCAAAATCTTGTATTAACAAACAAAATATACTAGATTTAATATATCCATATAACATTTATTATAATACATTTCATGGGGGGTGAGGGCAACATACTTAGCTATATATATATATATATATATATATTGTTATTTTTTATTTTTATTTTTATTTTTTATTTGGTGGAGTCCTTTCATCCCATCCAGGAACTTATATGAATTTTTCACTTATAACCATATATGGCTCTAATGTCCCTTCGAAGCCGCTCTCATGTTAAGGCATCCATGGTTTTAACGAGAGCCGATCATTTATTTATAAACAATTATATAAGATCACTTCTAAATAATATTTTAAGACCCATTTTATAAAATTAATTAATGGTCCGGACGAGGGTCGAACCCGTGTCCTACTGCTTGTATATATATATATATATATATATATAAATATATATCTAATTTCTATACACAAACAAAATATTATAATATATCATAAACTACACTGTTAGAAAAAAAGTGTTTTACAGCTTGTATTAAAATTTAGAAAGTTTTCTAAATTTTAAGAGTAAACTATTTTTTATAATGTAGAAAACTCTTTATTTAAAAATCAGTTTTCTATATACTAATATATTATATATGGCCAAATACTCTACAAAGAGTATTCCATAACATAACAGATATAAAAACTACCAAAAGAGTTTTTAATATAATATAGGGGAAAGTAACCTAATACACCTTAGCAATAAATGGTCTTAACATTTTAGACTCATTATTTTTATTCAAAAATTACAATATATTAATATTATATGATTATAAATATTATTGTGATTTTAAAATTGTATTTAATCTTTTAATCTTTTAATTCCATATATAACGGGGGTGTCCGTATTCGGTACCCATGTCCGAATACGGACACCCTATATATCACTAATAAACTATATATTATTGATGAATCAATCAAACAAATTACAATTACATTATTTATAATTAATTTTATGAACAATTTATTCTAATTTAATTAGTTAATAATTTAATTATTTTTATTATTTTTTAATTAATTTTTTAATAATACAATTTAAGTATATAAATAATAAATTTGTTAGATTTAGCTTTATTGGTGGTATTAATATTATAACGCACGCGATTTTTATGAAAATCAGAATACTTCATACGTTGCGCGATGATTTGTTATAGGGTGTCCGTATTAAGACATTTAGAGTGTCGTATTAGGGACTTATATGACCTCTAGATATATGCTTATAACTTAATTAATATTTTATAACAAATATTGAAATTATAAATATAATTTTATAATGCTTTAATTTTTATAAATATATTATTATATTTTATATCGTTACACTTGTATATTCTTGAGAAGGTTTTAAGTTGAAATTTTTTTTCATAAATTTAAAAACGTAATAAAAAAATCTGTTTATTTGATATTTCAGCAATATTTTAAATAAACAAAAAATAAAAAATACTTTTTTAGACTCTTTATATAATTATGAATATTTTTTTCATTAAACATTTTTTTGTAGGATTTATGGTTTCTGAGATACCGAGAGTGTCCGTATTCGGTTACTTTCCCCTATAGGGTATACCCAATATGGGATGTATATATACATTCAAGTTCTATTTTATAAAACTCTTTATATATAATGTAGAATACTCTTTTCTGTAGAATGTATGTAAATATTACCTAAATTATAGTTATATTAATTATTTAATATATATATTTATCTATATAAATATCTATTTATCTATATATATATATCTATAGAACAAATAAAATATTATACCTTTTATTTATTTTAATATATTTATTATATTGTTGTTTATGCAAATTAATTATGAATTATTTGTTTAATTGTATATTTAAGTTAATATACTTCTTTAATAAATAACATATTTATTTTAAAGCTTAAATTATTTAAGTACCTATCCTATAGATTTTTCTAAATTAACAACTGAAATTGTAATCATAATTATATTGATACTACAATTAGAAATCATGTTGAATAATTGCTCAATATTGAATATATTATTATATTATCAGTTTTAGGTTTACACCAGGGTTTTTGTAGAAGCTAAAGCTTATCGAGACAATTACCCTTAATGAATATATAGCAATTGAATATTGATTAAATATTGTATTCAATATTACAATTTTATAATTATTGAATTTAAGTTTTAAATCTAACTTAAATGAAATTATATAATATATTATAATATACGTTAATAATACTTTCATGTTACGATACTATTTACTGCGCTAATATACTAATATTTATACTAATATTTATTCTAATATTTTATTTTATATCTAAACCCGCATCAACAACTTAACTTATTCATAGCTAGAATACTCTTTTAGTAAATAGTTTTTATAGTTATTAATAGCTAGAATACTCTTTTAGTAAAGAGTTTTTATATTTATTAAAAGTTAGAATACTCTTTTGTAAAAGAGTTTTGTATTGCTTAATGCTCGAAAAGAGTTATAATACAGGGACACTCGGAAAACTCTTTTTTGGTTGTATAGAAAACTCTTTTTTCTAACAGTGTACTATCTGAATTTAATTGTTAATATAAGAAAATAATTATTTCAAGATAAATGCATTACAAGTTATTTCAATAACAACATAAATAGAATAGTTTTCAAATTTAAAAAATCGATAATATTATAGTTAGATAATATGCTACCTATACAATTATACTAAAATATAAAGTCATAAATAATGGATATTTTTATATTTTACAATTTGAATAATTTTTATTTTGTATTAACCTTCATAAAACAAAGTTGTTATCGTGTAGTTGTATTTACTTGTATTTGTAAAACAGATTATTAATTGAAAATTGCACATAATATTTATTACATATAATGTATCTTAATAAAAAAAATAATGTATAAAAATGTTGTCAATAAAAAAACGCTATTTGTAGACTGAATAATACAATAGTGATATATAAAACGAACCGGTTTTTCGAGCCGAGCCGAGTTAGTGAACGGCTAGAACGAGCTGAGCCGCTCACATGGCTTGGTCGAGTTATTATCTTTGGAATTTTAAAAATGTCTCTGAATTTAAAAAAATTACAAATAAAATTATCAAATGGATGCACGATGAGGGTAATTAAACAATCGCTTCTTGTATAACTTGTTTATATACTAATATATGTTTGTTTATAATAATATATATTATATAAATGTCTATACATATTCCTCGGCGCAACAAACTGCTACCACATAATGTATACAAACTTATTTTCTTATATAATAACCTCGAATGAAAATATTTTTTTATTATCTTTATTTTCTTTCAATACTACATTTAGTTTGAATAATTGCAGGCTTATACGTTACAAAACATATTCATTGATGTTTTTCGAAGCGACAATTGTTGATGTTTCGGTTGTTTCGAATCAGGATATGTTGGCTGGTTTTAGATCACTATAATACGCCCGATCATTATAACATATTTATATTATCTATAAGTGTATACACTATATATATATATATATATATATATACATATATATAGTGTATAAACATAGGTATACCTATATTACATACACTCAATAATACAGCATTATACAATAACACATTTGACCAACATGTAACTTATCTATAAATATAAATGATCTATATATATATAGTTTGGGATACAAATTAATTTATAAATTACTATATATATAATCTATTTTCGTATGTATACATAGCATGTATATATATATATATATATATATATATATATATATATTACCTACCTATATAATATTTTTTTTGTTACCTTCATCTTTATTATTCGGTAAATGATTATCCTACAATGGCTATATTTACACTATGTATATATATATATATATATATATATATATGTGTAGATATTATATGTATACTCGGAGGCCCAGAAGTGAAGGTACACGCATAAACGCAAGTTCATACGCACACATACGCACGTTCATACGCACACACTCGCACACACTCGCACACCGTGAACGTTAATGCATAGCACAGTTCAGCGTGCCGGGCGGAGGGTTAGAATGATATAGATTCTATAGGCTACACTATACCCAGTGGCCATCGCTATACCCAGTGACTATATCCAGTGGCCCGACGGCCGGCCGGCCGGCAGAAAGATAAAAAACATTCGCTACGAATCATCGGGTAATCGCACCTACCCGCGGCGGCGTTCATTCTAAATATAGCACTTGCGCATCGGGTTGTTGTAGTTCGGGGAGTCGATGGTGGTGGTGGTGGTGGTGGTGGTGGTATTGGCGCTGGTGGTGGTGGTTTCGATAGATGATGAGGAAGTAGTGGTTCCGTGATGGTGCGGGCGGGCGGGCGAGCGCGCGCTGGGAGCTAATCGTGGCGGGCGGGACGGGGGGCGTTATTAACTTTCCGAGTGGGTGTGTCGCTATCCTAGAAAAGTTCGGGGGGTGCGCGCGCGCGCGGCGGTGGCGGGCGTCTTAGCGCCGATCTCTCCCCAGTAGATGCTAGAGCGCGATTGCATAACTCTCCGCTAAGCTGGCAACAGTATCGTATCTCACCGTATCTCACCGTATCTCCTAGTATCTCCTAGTATCTCCTAGTATCTCCTAGTATCGGCCCGTAGTGTCCCGCGCATCACGTGCTATCACATACGTCCGTGTGTCACGTCACACCTATAGGCTAGAGAGAGAGAGAGAGAGAGTGGCTGCCCCCCCCCGGAAGTAGCTAATACCACAACATTATTAGGATTACATAACTACTGACACCGAGTAATCAAGGTAAGTCACGCGCATATCGTACACACTGAACTATATCTCTAAATAATGTCCTATCAATATACACGTACACATACACGTATAGTGTACGTCGTACGTGTGTGTGTGTACTGATACCACGTTAACCGACAGTATATATATATCAATAATACTCACACCCACACATAAAATACACATAAAACACACACACACACACACTTATACCTATATATATATATTTTAACCCTGTGCAAGGCGACCCTTAAGTTGAGACCTGATATCAAAGATTTTACTTAGAAAAATCTTTACGCTATATAATATAACAACGGATATGATGTAACCACTGATATGATGTAATCGCTGCGTAATCGTACGTATACGCACACACACACACCGACACGCACACACACACACACGCGTGAAGTGAATGGAATGTAAGCAAGATTTACGCATACGTAGAAGGTAACGCGCGTGTGTGCGCGTGTGTGTGTGTGTGTGTGCGTGTGTGTGTGAGATTAGAGTGCAGCTGCACCCGTGACGAGATGATGTGTAGGGTGGAAGGAGGAGGACTAGGTAAGTTAAAGGAACGATATACGTATCACTATCAACTTACACTTTCATTTACTAAGTATATAACCCTGCTATAACACATGGGTTGTACAGTGCACAATATACACTGTATACTATCATATAAGATGTTATAGTGGCCTATTTATAGATATGAAACACGAAGTAAACAATAAATACGGTGCGTAAAGGGTTGTAACGAGTTCGTGTAGTTGGTATCACGAACATACACGTACTGTTGATACTAAACGTATGATCTGGAAATATATATATATATATATATATTCATATATTCATGATATCATATTCATTATACACCAGCTTTATTATAGGCGCCATATACCGATACCTCCACCAAACCTAGCTTATAGGAACTGCTGCATATACCACACATAACCTATTACACATACACACGACTGAACTATAACGCACACACCTAGGCACACACCTACGCGCACAACTACGATAATTCACTCTCACTCCGGCATCGCGCACATTAGAGTGCGGTGCGCGGTGCGCGGTGCGCGTTCCTATCACTCATCGTGAAGTCATCATTAACGGCGCTCGCTGGTTGGCGCGCCTCTGCTGCAGTATTAGTAGTGAGAACTCCACCTGGCGGTATGGTTTAGGAGGAGAATCGGTTAACAGTTGTTACCCCCGGTGCGCGAGGTGTGCGGTGTGCGCGACCTCGACTTATTATTGTTAATAATGCGGCCCGCTAGGGGGAAAGAGTATGCGGCACACTGTGCGGCGCACTCTCTGGGGCATAAACATAGCCGTCAGTATATACATATTGTTTATGTATACATATATATATATATATATATGCATATTTATAAATCATACCTTTATAGTATATACCATCGATATAAAGAAAGTATTTTTTATATCGATGGTATATACATACATACATACATACATACATATACACACATACACACATACACACACGTGCATACAAAAACGCACATACACACACATATATACATACAATATTTAATAATAATGAATTATAAGTTAACTTTAAAGATCAACATAATTTCGCTCGTATCTTTATTTGGATATATATATGTGTGTGTATGTGTATGTGTGTGTATATGTGTGTGTGTGAATGTATACACCGATAACGGTGATATCTACTTAGATATGATACTACATAGTACACTTACCCACGTGATTAACTCTTTGGAGTGTAAGCACACTCACACACACGCACACACGCACACACACGCACACGCTCACACACTCACACACGCACACACTCACACACACGTACACTGTACGACGTACACACACACACACTCTAGCTATATGATTGCGCTGACAGCCGTAGCTGAACGTTAACACCCGACATCACCACTAGGACGAGAGCGGACGCAGACTCGGGCGGTGTCATATCGAGATTTTACCAACTTAAGATGTTTATTCCCATTGAACTTTGAACTCTCTATTATCGCTCATATATTTTTAATTCGCATTTAAAGTGGTATAATAACGTATTATAATATTGGATATTAAATAATTAGCATTGTATATAAATATTACCGTGTTGGTAATGAAACATGTATTTTAAACGACACCGTTGGTAACATCTCGATATGCCAGCGGACAGTGTAGGATATCCTATATATAGTAACCGTAACGATGTATGTCAGAGGTGTCTATGGGATAGGTCCTATAGGACCTATCCCATAGACACCTCTGACATACATCGTTACGGTTACTATGGTTACTCGCGGTAATACGAGCCACTTAGCCTGATACCGTGTTCCCTCGTGTACACCCTCGTGTCACTATTGCAACGAAACAAACTGTCAATCAAATCATTTTAAATTAATCATTATCGTAATTCATTCTATTGTGTTATTCGTATTTCTATTTATTTTTGTATTTTTTATTGTACTATCTAATTTCGCCCAATAAGCTCGTTGTGTTTTTGTAGTCGATTACACACCGACCTATGTATGTGTGTGCGAGTGCGTGTGTGTGAGTGTGTGTGCGTGTGTGCATGTGTGTGTGCGTGTATGTGTGTGTGTTAGGCAGCCTCTAGTAGTATACCACTGTTATAACGCGCGTATGTTCATTACTACGATTAGGTTGCTGCTGCTGTCAGTTTTACACCGGATGTTGTCGGGTTGTGTTTACTCTTTAGTGTTTACGTCATGTGATGTGTGTATACTGTCACGTGATGTGTCGTATATCACCGCCTGATTGTTATGCTTAGCTAGATTATAATAGGAAACATAATATATATGTATGTATTATAAAACTATTAAATACTATTAATAGTATTATTATTAGTATTGATTGAATGATGTTTTATTTAAGGATATATAGTCGAAAATATAAAGTATTATAATATTTGTGATCTCCATGAATTTATCCAGGGGGGGGGGAGGAATTAAACAAATTATGTAATAGTAATATATTTAAATATTCGACATAATATCTTGGATGTAATAAAATATAATTAGGATTAAACTGGAGGGGTAATACGTTTCCATATGCCAAATGGGGACATATGACATATTCCACATGGGGAGATACGTTCCCTAATGTCACATAGGACATATGTCCCATGGAACCCTAAACCCATATGTCCCCTAGTAATAGTAATACATTATTGTTTATAATTTTAATAATCGAATATGATCATATTATATATTTTTATAATATAATATAATATGATTATATAAATTATATAATGCTAAATATATATTATAAATAACTTGATAAAAATAAATAAAGTAATAAATAAATATAAATATAATAAATATAAATAAAAAAAATTAATGATGAAAAAAAAATAGTAAATTATTAATATATATAACATTTAAATGTATTATATTACATTTTAAAATACATGTAAAAATGCAAAGATTCTATTAATGAAAATAACTAGGGGGGAATTCTATTAAAAAAAAAAATATTTAACAAATAAAAATATCTAATTAAACATAAATGAACATAACATTATAAATTTTTCAAGAAAAAGTTGTGTGTGAAAAAATATTTCGTTTATTTTAATTTCTAAATATTAATATTAGCTTTGTATTTCATTATTTCATTATTTAATTATTAATTATTTAATTATTAATTTCCATAAATTAACTGCCATATTATACTCGTAATTGCATTATCGCAACAATGTGTTACATTTGCCCCCACAATACTTTGAATTCATATAGAACTAGATCTCTATAGAGATACCACTAGTTCTCTAGTGTAAAGTGTTAACGATTTAAGATATCCGGATAGTCATTTGTTATTTAAAATAAAAAAAATATTTTTTCACACACAACTTTTTCTTTAAGAATTTATAATTTTATATTCGTTTATGTTTAATTATATATTTGTACTTGTTAAATATCGTTTGTTGTATAGAATAAGTTCTAACTGTAATCTACTAGTTCACGTGATTCTAATGTAAAATAATCTAGTATCTCTTTACCTACCTGAATTATAATTAATATACGATGTATATACCCATTGTATACAATGATTTATATATAAATCATTGTATACTTATATACAAAGTATACTTTGTATATCCTACATCGCTTGTACTTAACAGTGTTATAGTAAATAACCTCTTCATTCTCTCGAGTTGGTCTGTGACGCTACAAAAGTTACTAATATTTTAAAAATATGGCTAAATTATTAATGTATATTCAAATAAATTGTATATGCTTTTTATAATGCTCTATAGATGCTCCCATAGGTGATATTGAGGTAATTCATTTAAAGAGTGTATTAAAACAAAATATGTTTTTTTTTAATATAATCGATATGTTTATTAATTATTAAACAAAATTCTATTTATTTCTCAAATATTTATTAAATATAATTCTTAGATATTTATAAAAACTAACGTATTGTATTGGAATATTATGTATACAATATGTTGATGGATAACCTTTACTAAAGTTATAACTGCACATTTTGATGATACATAAATAAATAAAGGATATATTTAATTGAAATGTATTTGCCAATTATTTGCTATTGTGATAATACTTTTAAATTATATTGTAGAAAGACTTTACTTTATCAGACGAGTAATGACAATATATTTAAGTAACATCTCTATAATCATCGTCATCAACATCAACATCATCATCAGCATCACCATTATTATTATTACTATTATTATTCTGGATTATTACATAACATAGACCTATAAACGCGTACAAAAACCTAGTTATATTAATAATGCATTATTAGTACACATGTATACTAATCGGTATCAAGATAAGGTCTGATGCCAGATGTAATAATACCACACACACACACACACACACTGCAGGTGCGCATGCACTTACTATCTTTAACAATGTATTACGAAATCATTCATTGTTCAACGTAATATAGAATAATTAACACACACAATTACACACACATATATATATATAAGTGTGTGTGCATGTATATATGGGTTAATATATGTAAACTATAGTTTATCTTATTATTTTTGTTTTACACCTATGCAAATTGTACCAACATATGTATACTTACATATATAACTAGTATATGTATAGTATACATTGTATACATATATTGTATACATACAGCACAATAGTGCTAATAAACATGTCACTACAATACATAAGTTATCGTTATCGAGCGCTACCTATTCCCATTGTTGTCGCATCTTCTTTCGTGATAAACAATCACATTATCAGCGTAACTATACACGAGTGGGCGTGTAAATAATCATCTAAGATGTGGGCGTGTCAATAATCACCGTAATATGTGGGCGTGTCAATAATCACTGTAAGATGGGGTGGTGACAATATATCAATCAATGGGCGTGCCATTTTGTATATGATGAATACGTCAATCAAATGGGAGTCTCGATATATCAATCTATAGGCATGTCCATATATATATGAGCCTGTAACTATATGTATATAACTATAGTAACTATATATTTGTTATTTTATTTAGGTGAGTTCTTTCATCTCGTCCGAGAACTTAGATGAAGTTTTCACTCATACCCAACTGAATCTAAGTTTCCTTATAACCCGCTCTCGTGTTAAGTCATACATATTTTAATGAGAGATTAATTTCGTATGAACAATTGTATAAGATCACTTCTAACTATGATTTTAAGACCTATTGTAATGGTCCGGTCGGGCGTGAACCCGCGTCCTACTGCTTGTGTGTATGACTCATTCTCCCGATCAACTAACAAGCCGGTTATTGTTATTGTAAGTGTATCAACACGTCTATAGGTTATACTCGCTATATTCTATATACTATATACTATATAGGTTATACTTGGGCGTGCCGATGTATATTAGGGTGTGCTTTTCGTAGCAGTTGATGTGCGTTGTTTCCGAGAAACAATGTCTTAGATAAACTCCGTTTTAATGTCCTTGAATGTATCCTTATAAAACACTGAACGGTAGGCCTATATATTTACTGTGATGCTACGTAAAAGGATGTTACAGTAATGTTAAAATATAGACCAAATAACTATACTAAACTTTACTTAAATTGTCCTGTAGATACCCTGAGCAGTAGTATAATATGTTACTGAGCAGGATATTTAAAGTAACGTTTTCATTAATATAAATAAAATGCAAAATTTACTTAAATTATCCCGTAAATACCTTGCTCAGTAGTATAATTTGTTACCTAGCAGGACATTAGATTTCTCTCTAGCTCTATGATACTATCAAACGTATAATATGACTGTTGCGTTATGTTTACTTACGAATACTATAGTACTATATATAGTCGCCAGGGGGCCGATGTTTCTAGTGGTCCGATATGCCGCGATATAATGAGAGCTGTTATATTAAATTCGTATCATATTTATACTAAATATATACACTAAATATAC
>OZ025242.1:70383719-70393719 GCA_964019155.1 Osedax fenrisi
GTAAGTTACCATGGTAACACCCACGTGGTATATCACACGGTATGATATTTACACACACACACACACGCACATCTACAGTGGCGGTTTACCGGTGCGTATACGCTCTCGTATACACTCTATAGAGTGGTACGTACACACAAACACACACGTACACTGTACGACGTACACACACTCTCACACACACACATACACACCTTATTACTCCTTCGCATATACCACCACCACCGGTTCAACGCCGGTTCAACACACATACGCTAGTCTCACTATTACCCGCAAAACCCCATGCATGGGTGCGTAACGAGGGGTTTGCGGGTGAAAAATCCCATTCTATTTACATTGAATTTTCATAATACGCGTAACCTCTTAATAACAATAAGTATAAATAAAATATAAGATATTAATAATAATTTAAGAATGGATATAACATGTCATAATTTACTTTTAAATTTTTCCATTTTTTTATATTTTAAAATGTCACTCGGATACAAATAATGTCATATAACTGACCACACCCCCCCATAGAGCTAGAGAGAAAGCTTTCTCTCTAGCTCTATGCCCCTCCCCCTTCACGGCGCCTCGAGGTACGCTAGATGATGACTAATATAGCGGGGAGTAATTATTAGAAAGGGGGCGTGGTTACTACTAGAGAGTAGGCGTGGTTATCTATCTAATAATTGTGCACGGTTCCGCAGATGAGAAACACGAACTGCTCGAAGGCAGAGGAAAGGAGGTTCTCTTGCGGCACGAGTCTTGGGTGACAGCCGAATATCACATCAACGAAGTTCTCGGCAGGTAATCGTAGTCATGTGACCGTCGCCGCGCATGCGCAATACTGATAGCTAACAGTAATAGCCACATAACAGCAGCATAATAGCATATCTGACAATAATAGCAACATAATAGCAGCATAATATACTTTTAATAGCAACATAATAGCAGCATAATATATTTTATAATAGCAATATAATGGCATCATAATAGACTTTTAATAGCAGCATAAAAGCAGCATAATAGAAAAAAAAACTTTAAAAGTGCAGTATAACAGCACAATGTAAATATTTAAGACTATTATTTTATGCTATTATGTTGATATTACGCTGCTCTTACTGTTAGCTGGGCGCTGTGAATCTCATTACCTAGCGAAACATGTGTGCAGTTAGTATGAACGCGGTCTAATAGACTATTCGTGTACGACTATAGTCGCGATATAGCGATTAATAGGAACAGTAGAACATATAGTTTAATGATATATAAATAAAATCAAAAATAAAAAAAAAAATTAAAAGTATATATATGTATATTTAAAAATACGTGTGTATCTGAGCGGGCTAAGGCGGACGATAAACTGGCGGTAGGACGCGGGTTCAAATCCTGATAGGATCATTACAATAGGTCTTACAATAATAGTTAGAAGTGATATTATATAATTGTGTATATAAAATGATCGGCTATCGTTAAAACCATTGATGCCTTAACACGAGGGCGGATTCTAAGATAAATTAGAAGAATTTGGTATTATTAAAAACTTCATTAAGCTCCTGCAGGATCCATCCATGGATGGGATAAAAGGACTTCACGAAAATAAAAAAGAATGCATATATATATATATAAGATAACTAATATTTATTGAAATGTTGTTCTCTGTTCACTTTTATTATCAAAAATATAACTTATATTATATATATATATATATATATATATATATATACATAAACGCACATAACTAGTGTACTGTATTTGATCTTAAATAAACATATCCAATATAATAGGGGAAGATTTGGAGAGGTGAAAAGAGTAAAACATATACACTCTGGTAAAGAATATGCCGCTAAGTTCATACTGGCTCCTCGGCCTCAAGATAAAAAGGTTTAGTATATCTTAGTAGTAGTAGTAGTAGTAGTAGTATACTTGAATTGTGTTATTTTACATATGAACTATTACCTACTACCTCTACTACTACCAATATAGCATATTGATGAGAGGTAGTACTAGTAGGTAATATGTAAAATAACACAATTATATACACACACAAAAAAGATACAAATATAAATAGAAATAATAGTAAATGTATTAATATTTAAAGAATATATATCTATAGTTATATGTTTAGAAGAAGTTGCATAATATCGTTATTTATTAGTAATTAAACGTATAAGGTATACCGTGTGAATCCGGATATATTGTGAGTGTTTTCTACAATGTGCCATAGATTTTATATATATTTTAATACATATATATCGCTAAGGTAAATACCTATCCTTCTTTATTTAAGTGAAATTAATTCATTTATATAATGCTTTATAACATATTCTATTATAATATATAGTATAGAATTCTCGAGCACACTCTTCGGTCAATATATAAACAACTTATTTTGTTATGAACTTGTATGTTTACACACGTGTCTAATTCGGAGAGACACCTATCGGTAATAAAAGAGAACAGCACGAGAATCACGTGATACACTAAACAACAGTACAACGCCGCACGATAAACCGCGAGAGTGGCCTCAACCTAATATCAAGAATCGCGAGTATTATTCGCGAATAGTGGCCTCAACTTAACATCAAGAATCACGAGTATTATTCGCGAATAGTGGCGAATATTCGCGCTAGGTGTGGCCGCCGGGGTCGAGTTACTTCACTAGACGGCGATAGAACGTATTTAGCGAATGATTACGAGATATAAAGCACATATGTCCTCCCTTTACGATAACGTTAGAACAGCACGCGTATCATTGATAGTAATGTCCTCGATGAGATCACGTGACGGTAGTAGATAGTATCGTCTGCGGGCCTACAACTAATTACCGTACAACCAGTCTATCACACCACCACCACCACCACCACCCCCACTACAATACACGTGACCCAGTCAGAGGTGTTGACCTATAACCCCGCGATGGTGGCTTCACCTCGCGGCGGCTTGCTGAATTCCTCGTAATGGCGATGCGCGTTCCCGGAAATAAGACTAGCATTATTATTACATACGCATGCACGAACGCACGCACGCACGCACGCACGCACGCACGCACGCGCGCATGAGTCACCCGCATACCTAACGTATGAGTCATGCAGCATTACTTATGTCCGTGAGTAACATATGTATTCGATAATAAACGCGCGTGTGTGTTTTTATACGAGCATTTTTGTTAGGCATTATAATGGTAACAATTATGATTAATATATCTATATTGTATTATACATACAAACACACATACACACACAAATATATATATATATATATATATATATAATATATATATATACACATATATAGATATAAATAAAAATATTAAGTTAACTAAATAATATAGTATATACTATATACTATTTACTATCATATATTATAGAGATGTATATGTGTGTATATATTTTTTATATATACATATATACATACAAAATCGTACTTAGTTTTCCTTCATATGGGATTATTCTATAGAACAATATTATAATATATATATATATTATAATACAAATAATAATTAGTTAATAAATTAGAAAATACATACTACTACTACTACTACTACTACTACTACTACTACTACTACTACTACTACTACTACTACTACTACTACTACTACTACTACTACTACTACTACTACTACTACTACTACTACTACTACTACTACTACTACTACTACTACTACTACTACTACTACTACTACTACTACTACTACTACTACTACTACTACTACTACTACTACTACTACTACTACTACTACTACTACTACTACTACTACTACTACTACTACTACTACTACTACTACTACTACTACTACTACTACTACTACTACTACTACTACTACTACTACTACTACTACTACTACTACTACTACTACTACTACTACTACTACTACTACTACTACTACTACTACTACTACTACTACTACTACTACTACTACTACTACTACTACTACTACTACTACTACTACTACTACTACTACTACTACTACTACTACTACTACTACTACTACTACTACTACTACTACTACTACTACTACTACTACTACTACTACTACTACTACTACTACTACTACTACTACTACTACTACTACTACTACTACTACTACTACTACTACTACTACTACTACTACTACTACTACTACTACTACTACTACTACTACTACTACTACTACTACTACTACTACTACTACTACTACTACTACTACTACTACTACTACTACTACTACTACTACTACTACTACTACTACTACTACTACTACTACTACTACTACTACTACTACTACTACTTAGATTACCATGTACACATTAGATTATCATTTATACATTAGGTTACCGACGTTTGTTATCGTAATCGAATATATATCTTTAGTACACACATTACGATATCAGATTAGGTGTTGGTGGGGTACTGTGTATAATGTACACATACGGCTACATTGTACACACACGGCTACATTGTACACATACGGCTACATTGTACACATACGGCTACATTGTACACATACGGCTACATTGTACACATACGGCTACATTGTATACTCGTCATAGTTATAAGTTAAGATCAAGCAAATTAACGTAATGACAATAATGAAAATAAATGTAAAGTGTAATATGACTATTTCATTTACTTATTAGAACCTATTCCATTGAACTCTATCGCACCCTACACCCGTAAAGAGATACGTGTGATGACCTGATCACCGATCATTACGTAATGTCACCCTGCAGGATGTGGAGAACGAGTTGGAGATCATGAAGAAGATGAAACACATCCGATTGCTGCAAGTTTACGACGCGTTCTGTTCCAAGACGGAGACCTGCCTCATTCTCGAGATGTTAGTCAGATGTGGCTAGCTAATCACGTGACCGTGAAGCGTCGCGCTAATAACACGTGATCAATATTCGATTATTTATATAATCACATGTTAATCTAATAACACACGCACATATATATATATATATATATATATATATATTTCAAAATAATTTAATATATTTTTGTGGAAAGTATAAGATAATGATATAACATAATGATACAACGGAATTAGTAGAATATACATTTTAAAATGTACAAAATATATTTGATAATGAAAAATGTACATGTTTACACTATGCAATGTATATTTTGCGATATAAATGTGCAATATACAATGTATACATACACTGTATACAATGTATACACTGTACATGTTTCAGTGTATTCATTCTCTTAATATCAAATATTAATATGTTTACTATATTAAATATAATCGTTATACACTTTAATATAATTTAATATACAATTAAAATAGTACATATATATATATATATATATATATATATATATATATATATATATATTATACTATATATCTTCCCTTACCCTATATATCTTCCCTAAATCGAGTTATTCGTTCATTAATCTGTACAACATATAACCTATAGGCTATATACGTATACGTATTCGAGATCATTCTTCTACTTCCTCATATATGTACCTCATATTTTGGTATACCAACAATTTCCTCCCTGGTTCCCATTTAACATCATATCTACTTATCGCATACTATCTATTGTTCATTCTTCAATATACTCTTCGAATTGCCCTTCCTATATTTATGCTTCTCTAGTACAGAGATATTCCTTTCCATCTCTTAGAAACCATGCATCTCATATTCTATCTACCCCTATTCTCCGTCCCTCACAAATGAATACTCGGGCTCTGAGGTACATTGGACCTAAGCTATGGAATTCACTCCCACCCTATATTAGATCCGTAAAATCGCATAAAGTATTCAAGAAATATATACAACAATTTATCTCAGATAGCAACCTGTAATACTAATATTGTTTGTCATTATTATTTTATTAATTTCCTTCCGGTTTATTCTATTTTATATTATCTTATTATTTATAATGGTATTTATTTTTTTACTTTTAATATTCGTATTTCTATGTATACACTTTTGAGAGATCATTTATGATTTAATTAAGTGTTTAGATAAACTTTCAATTCGATTAAATATATCATATATTCAGTATAGCTGTATATAATATATCATATGTATACGATCGCCTACATATGATATATGTAAATAAATGTTTCCTTTTAATGGACGATATATCATATATATATAAATAAATACTAAGGGGCTGGAACGATTTTGTATGTACCAACCAATCAAACTACATTTTGTGGTAAAAGTGTGGGGGGGGGAGAAATACATACGATGTCCCCCTATATTTTAAAGTGGGGGGACATATCCCCCCCCTGTTACAGCGCCCCTAATAAATACCCTCTATATCCCCACCTAAATACGCACATTTAATCACGCACACACCCACACCCACGTACACGCACATACATACGCACACGCACACACACCCACATACACGCGCACACCCACATACACGCGCACACCCACATACACGCGCACACCCACATACACGCGCACACACGCTCTATACCGATACATATAACGAGGTATCGCCGGTTATGTTCGCGCCGTATCGTTACGCAATCAGTCTAGCTAGTTAATTACGTAACACGTGTGCGCCGTGACCTAGTGGTGGCTAGTCACGTGCTAACCAGTCCACCGGGTCACGTGGTCACACGTCAGCACACCGTCTAGTGGGCCGCGCACACCGTCTGCTAGTGTCACGTGACAATACCATGTGACATCCCACTGAGTTATATGTTTGTATTATCTGTATCAACTTTACTTAGAGAGGTTTCGAATCAATAAATCTGATCGCTTTCACTGATCTTCCTTAGACTTTGTCTATGAACTGAATTCATTCATTCATTCATTCATATATGATATCCCATATAAGGTATATCCCATATATGGTATATCCCAACTATAGCGCCAATGTCTACGTTAATCGTGTCTCGTAGACATTACGTTACTCTGGATATATATCGTACGTAAGTTAGAGGAGACCAGGTCTACATGAAGCATAAGGACACGCCTAAGGACACGACACCTACATTACAATAATGACGCTATCGTTTAACATCTAAACGATACGCTATATAAGTTAGTAGAAGAACGCTGAGAACAGTTGTTAGTTGTGATAATAGTAACATATGTCACGTGACAAGCTTAGTAACAATGTACGTCGTATACCTCGTGTTCTGCTGCCTGCTGTTCAGTTATCGCGTTACGTGTGATATAATACTGGCACATTGTTAGCTGTAGTGGAGGTAGAGGTAGAGGTAGCTGTAGTGGAGGTAGAGGTAGCAGTGGTGGATGTGCAAGTACGTCATGCATGAATGATTAGTTGAAGTATGAACATCACACTCCTCCTCCTCCTCCTCCTCCTCATCTTCCTCCTGCTCCTCCTGCTCCTCATCCTCCTCTTGCTCCTCACCCTCCTCTGTTGTAATGCATTCTTTACATCCGTCAAATATAAGTATTACATGTTTTTAATACTTGTATGCATTAATTATTACAAATAATAATAGTAAAATAATATAAATATCGATATATAGGACATATTATATTTAACATTTTTTATTTTGTTTACATTATCTCTACACATCTCTATAGATATTGTATACTATCTGTCGGTCTATGTTTCAATATAATCTATTTGGAAATTTTAGAATTTATAGATAATATATATTATGAGAGGATGAGATATTCTGTATAATAAATATATATAGTTAAACGTACACGTATATATATATATATACATTTGGAAGTTAAATGAATATAATCATATATATATATATATATATATATATATATATATTAAGTATATCAGAAGTATATATATTATATATATATATGTATATTAAGTATACCGGAAGTATATATATATATATTTATATATATATATAAACTATGACGTAATATCTATATCCCATATCACGTAGAGATACTATCTCACAGTAGACCCATAATGCAGCATAATCTCGTAGTGATGTACACACGGGCTGCGTTCAAAGCGCTCTCTAAGAATGCTACGATAGATAAGATAATACCTATACCTACCGCATACCTATCTTATGACGCAATCTTTATTCTATAATCATCTGTGTTAATAACACATAACATAACGCAGACTCTAGTTAAGGGTAGCCGTAAAGGTAATATATATAATACAGGTACATATTTACATATTACAATTATTAGTGGTTTATTACTGGTGTAATGCAATCGAAATAAGTTCCTAAATTAAAATTCACAACATTACGAAATAAATTCCACTATTCGTTGAATAGTATCGATGTAACATTTTATCCTCGTAATAAATAACCACTTCGTAATAATCAAATAAAAACACACACACACACACACTTACAGTTAGAACTATAGTGCACTATAGATACTATATTGTTATGTAACCCTTACTTATTGATAACACTTACGTTGGGTAGTGTTATCGTAAAAGTAAAAGGGGGCGGGGCTTCGGTACGTCGGTTAATTCGATTACAGTAAAACCTCGATACGCCGAAGTTCATCGTAAGGAATTCCTCTTTTAGGAAATAATTAGCTGTCAAAACATATTCCCTATAAGAGGGATTTACGATATGTATATTTTATATACGATATTTGTATTTGCATTTTTTAAATTATATTCGGAAGTTGTTGTTAAATTAATCGAATACATATACGTAGGGTTGCATTGTATAGTGTACACTGTAGGTGACCAGTGTCCGCTATAGTGACATACCTGCGACACCCTATAGGGTATAATGTAACTTTATATATAGAATATCACATACCAATCATCACTCCCTCACCTTCACCATCACCCTCACCCTTACCCTCACCCTCACCTTCACCCCCACCTTTACCCTCACCCTCACCCTCACCCCCACCTTCACCCTCACCCTCACCCTCACCCCCACCTTCACCCTCACCCTCACCCTCACAGCATTCAGGGCGGTGAACTATTCGAGAGGGTAATAGACGACCAGTTCGTGTTGACGGAGAAGAGTTGCGTGTGTTTCGTCAGACAGATCTGCGAAGGCGTTCACTACATGCACTCCAATAACATCATCCATCTCGATCTGAAGGTAGGCGTGGTCAGGGGCGTGGTCAGGGGCGGGGTCAGGGGCGGGGTGTAAACTCGCTAACGACTGCGCGACGTGTGACATCGTAGACCAAGTCACATTTAGTTTTTAAAGCGCGCTTTTAAATGTCGATTACCTAATGTAAAGTAACATTAATAATGATATATAATGATATATATGATTGTTAATAAATACGCGAAATGTTGTTCTATTAATACTACCCCGTAAATACGTTCTAGAATTATACGCCGACTGGGGCGTATTCGGGAATGTGTCAAAGGGGGATAAGGGATGTCCAAATTAAAAAATAGATTTAGTTATATAGTAATAAATGTAAAGATGTAACATTAGATCTTGGATATATAGAAAATATCTTAATCGAGTGGGAACGTGCCATTGAATCTATTATTCTATAAATATTATGCAATTTAATGTGTAAATATTAATAGAGATATATCTATTTGAAAATATGATTACGTCACACGTACGATTACGTCACTCCTATGATTACGTCACACCTAAAATCAACACTTCGCACCATTATTCAGCCGGAGAATATACTATGTCTAACTAAGTCAGGAAATCGGATTAAAATAATCGACTTCGGACTCGCCAGGGAATACAATCCTAGAAAGGTAACCCGCTAAGTAGTTCGAGTGACGCAATCGCATTATTACGTCATATCGATTACGTAATGGCACGTGATAGAGTTATCCGTGGATTAATATTCGTAGTATTCGTTAATAACTATAGTTAAGGCTTATATTATTATAGGATAACTAACGAGTACACATCGGCACGTCATACTTCGTAGACCTCCATTCATTCATACATAAACAATCTAATAAATACATTATTTAATATGGAATTGTAATAGAAAATAATGAATAGTTAAAGATAGAAAAGTAACCAAACATGATATTTACTTATATAAGATGTCTTATAGGATATATAGTATATTGTTATTGTTATTGTTATTTTTATTTGGTGGATTCCTTTCATCCCATCCAGGAACTTAGATGAAGTTTAC
>OZ025242.1:70396219-70496219 GCA_964019155.1 Osedax fenrisi
TTAAATCATAGTTCATATGAACACATATGTGTATGTGTAAACTATATATAGTATATATATATACAATATACTTACTATAACTATATATATTCGACATATTACACTGTATACATACATATATATTAAGATACATAATATATTAGCTATACGCCATAGCGTAGTAAATGTTAATGATAGATGTGTATAAGATGGAATAGTTGTGCAGTACTCTATAAGTTAACTTATATAAGTACGATTGTCTGTTGGCTTTGATTACTTCCAGATTGTGTTGATGTTCTTGTGTTCAAGTCACTACGCCAGCACGAGTCTGACACACACGCCGGTATCACGGGTGCGATAGAGCTAATCGCTAGCTGAAGTCGATGTGTACTCGATGTAAATGTTTAAACTGCGAACATCGTTTGATTTTACTTACTTACTTTTACTTTTTTTAGTTTATATACTGCATCAGTGCGTGAGCAATCGGCCGTCCGGATTTTAGTTCAGACACACATATTAAATATTATCTGTATCGAGGTACAACTAGGTGATATCAACTACCTATATTTCCTCGCATGAATACAGTGTACATCGGTTAGCGAGAATGCAGTGTTTGTGTACGTATCTGTTGATACGGACACTTTGTTAGCGACTAGTTGCTATGGTGATGCTATAGTATTGGTGTCCTTCTGTTTAGGAACGTTGTCCTGTGAAGCTCGTGATTGTGATTGTATACGTGATGATACGTGTTCTTACTTACATGATGATGATGATGAAAACTTCTATAATATAATTAATGTATCATACAATTAAGAATTATACAATTTTTAAATATTTATGAAGCCTAGTTTTATAGTTGTTGATTTAATTACGATACTAGTATACCCATATAATTTATATATATATATATATATATGTATATATATATATATATATATATATATATATATATATAGTGGGGCGACAGCATAGATCGGGCGACAGCATAGAAAAGATATTGATCTTTATCTGAAGCCCTTTAGAGGAAATAACAATATAATTAATTAATATACTTCATACGAAAAAATATTACAACTTTCTTCTAATAAATATTTATTATTATTATTATTATTATATATATATATATGTATATATTAGAAATATAATTACGTAGATATACAAATATATATACAAATTTAATAATATAAATTAAAATGAATACACATTTTTATCATTTATTAAATATATAATGTCATATGCATTACATAATAATGAAATAATTCTAATGTGCTTTAGGAACCTCTGTAATTGTTGTTCTTTATTTTCCAGTTTTCAGATCATCGAGGCTTCCGGACTGTTTTCGTTTTTCTATTAATATATTCTCCGTGAGTTTATCGTTCGTCATAATTTGTTCAGCTGTAGGATTTATCTTATTGATTCTTATCAATGATTCTTTTATCTCCTTATTTATATAGGTTGTATCGTTTTTGTATGATGGCCAACTTTCTTTTTTGTTCATATTTTTATCTTGTACTTCTGTCTGCTTACACGAAATACTCATAGATTTAAATGCATCGGTTAAACTATCTATATTATATATTATACCTGCATATTTTGTACTATTTGATGATATCGATTTTAAATTATTACTGGTAGATATTTTATATTTTGAAGAACTTTTATCATTTTTAGACAAACCTACTTGTTTAGATTTTTGTCTATTTTTTAAATTATGACTGGTAGATGTTTTATATTTTGAAGAACTTTTATCATTTTTAGACATACGTATTTGTTTAGATCTGTGTCTATTTTTTAAATTATTACTGGTAGGTGTTTTATATTTCGAAGAACTTTGATCATTTTTAGACCAACCAAATTGTTTAGATTTTTGTCTACTGTTCCTACAGTTTTTCTCCTTCTCGTTAATATTAGTACCAGTTTTGCATAGCGCTAGCATCTTCATACGTTTCATTCTTTCCTCTTCATAGTCTAATGTTTCTGTACACGTACAAATATAATTGAGATTTATGTCCGCCCCTGTCTCAGTTGTACCGAACGGATATCTCGTGATCCCATTCTTGTAATTTTTTATTAAGCTTCTATTCATCACACAGATAAAAGTATGCACTACGATTACTCGTCTCGTACAATCACTCGGTAGTATAGCTTTAGATACATGTCCGCTAGTATCGGTACCCTGTGAGGAACGGCTAACCTCGATAGGTTCGCTCGTAGTACTATTCACGGAGTGGCTGTGGTTCCCTGACCGATTCTGTGACGTAGGCATATCGGCGACGGTGGTGGTGGTGGTGCTGCTGCTGTATACGGGTTGAGGACTCGTGACCTCTGTAGATGACCTCTGCGGCGGTGGTACGCGCGCTGCATACGCTAGTCTAGGTAGTACACGCCCACAAATACATGGTTCACGCCCACAAATACTGTCGGGGCTCTGTGGCGTAGCGGACGGAGGAACATTACGTTCTCCCTGGTCACTAGACGAGTCGTGTTCGCTGTTTTTCTCCATCGTAATGTTACAGTTCTGGTCGCGTTCGTGTGTGTGGGTATGTGTGTGCGGGTGTGTGTGTGGGTGCTTTATTAGTTGTAGTTTATTACGCACTGTTTACTTGTTGTATTTTTAAAATAATGTTTTAATTGATAAAACTTTATAAATTAAAAAATATATATAAATATTTTACTTTAACTATTATTTATTATTAAATCGATATAAATCGATATTATAAATATATATGTATATATATATATATATATATATATATATATATCATTCCAGCATACATATATCCGTGATAGTTATTTGTATAAATATACTTTAATAAAAAGAACATGATATAATTATATATATATATATAAATGTAATATAATACATATTATTCCTAAATAACATATATCATACATACATGAACATCGCACACACGACTGTTTAGTGTGTTCACTGTAGGACCTGTTCACGGTGGCTAGGCCTATACCTACACCTACACCTATACCTACACCTACACCTATACCTACACCTACACCTACACCTACACCTATACCTATACCTATACCTATACCTATACCTATACCTATACCTATACCTACACCTATACCTATACCTACACCTATACCTATACCTACACCTATACCTATACATATAAGGCTAGCTAGAACTAGAGTATCGTATTCTTACACGTCACTTCAATACATTACACGTATCTTCTTAAACCTTAGATAAATAATCTACTATAGTAGTTGTAATGTACTTAAACTCACTATTATAATACACTGTTGATTGTTAGATATACCTTAAACACTATAACTCTGCGTTACATGATTCATTTAAATATCGTAACTACTTTAATACTTACATCATAAGTGTACATTTGTTGCTACATTTCACAACTAACATTAAATAAATTAATAACTAACGTGCTAGTTATTCTCAATGTAAGAGGATAGCTATTGTTGTTGTTATTGTTATTTTGTGGAGTCATTTCATCCCATCCGGTAACTTAGATGAAGTTATCACTTTAGATGAAGTTTTCATATGGCTCTAATGTCCCTTCGAACTATAGTAATACTTTTATATTAAATATACTTACTAATGTACTTACTAATGTACAACGTATAGGTATATCAAATAGCATATTTAATAACATACTTAAGCATGTCTACATTGTATGCATATGTATACACGGAACACTGTGTATACAGTGTACAGTATACAATGTGTACAATGTATTGTGTACAATGTACAATGTACATGTATGTGCATTGTATGTACATGGGTGCACCCATGTTAAATATAATAATAATAAATCACATATGCGGATATGCGATGTAGAGGTTATGCGTGGAACATCACCTCCACCACCACCACAGTGGCTATATAGACGTACGCCCACATCCGGGTTAAGTTTGGCGTTAGGGTTCAAAGTTCACGCTATATTAGCAACACTACAGGTAAAGCTAACAGTGTATAAGTGTAAGGCATCCGTTCGCCGTAGTGACAGCATCCTAGTATTGCGGATAACAATAGCAGTGACGACATAGCCGCAGCTACACTTGCATTATGGGTATCACTTATACTGTGTGTGTATGTATGTATGTGTATGTGTGTGTGCGCGTACATATATGTGTGTGAATGTATGTGTATATTTACATGTATTCCGTATTCATTGTAGTTTACCTATTCTATATGTTCACGTCCACACACTCACGCACACTTACGCGATACCGACATACCGTCAAGGTCGTGACCTTGTTGACGTATTACGTAACGCCCACATTACACGATCACGTGACCTCTATAGACTTAGCGGACTGTCGCCGTTCATGGGAGACCTGGACAACGACACTCTCACTAACGTCATCAAAGTGGACTATAGTTTCGACTTTGACGAATTCGACGACGTTTCGGAAACCGGAAAACATTTCATCAGTCAACTGCTTCAGAAGGATAAGAGGTTCTAGCCACGCCCATATATATATATATATATAGGCCACGCCTACGCTGTATATCGTAACACCGTTTAGTGGTTTGTTTACCTTTGACCACGTGTGTATACCAAATACTCCTATGTAGAAAGGGGTAACAGCGATAGAGAGAAAGGGGTAACAGCGATAGAGAGAAAGGGGTAACAGCGATAGAGAGAAAGAGGTAATAGCGATAGAAAGAAAGGGGTAACAGCGATAGAGGGAAAGAGGTAATAGCGATAGAAAGAAAGGGGTAACAGCGATAGAGGGAAAGGGGTAATAGCGATAGAGAGAAAGGGGTAACAGCGATAGAAAGAAAGGGGTAACAGCGATAGAAAGAAAGGGGTAACAGCGATAGAGAGAAAGAGGTAATAGCGATAGAAAGAAAGGGGTAACAGCGATAGAGGGAAAGGGGTAAAAGCGATAGAGAGAAAGGGGTAACAGCGATAGAAAGAAAGGGGTAACAGCGATAGAATGAAAGGGGTAACAAAGATAGAGAGAAAGGGGTAACAGCGATAGAGAGAAAGGGGTAACAGTGATAGAGGGAAAGGGGTAACAGTGATAGAGAGAAAGGGATAACAGCGATAGAGGGAAAGGGGTAACAAAGATAGAGAGAAAGGGGTAACAGCGATAGAGAGAAAGGGGTAACAGCGATAGAGAGAAAGGGGTAACAGCGATAGAGAGAAAGGGGTAACAGCGATAGAGAGAAAGGGGTAACAGCGATAGAGATAAAGGGGTAACAGCGATAGAGAGAAAGGGGTAACAGCGATAGAGAGAAAGGGGTAACAGCGATAGAAAGAAAGGGGTAACAGTGATAGAAAGAAAGGGGTAACAGCGATAGAGAGAAAGGGGTAACAGCGATAGAAAGAAAGGGGTAACAGCGATAGAGAGAAAGGGGTAACAGCGATAGAGAAAGGGGTAACAGCGATAGAAAGAAAGGGGTAACAGCGATAGAGAAAGGGGTAACAGCGATAGAGAGAAAGGGGTAACAGCGATAGAGAGAAAGGGGTAACAGCGATAGAAAGAAAGGGGTAACAGCGATAGAGAGAAAGGGGTAACAGCGATAGTAATAAAATAACGATAACTTTGTATTCCGTTTTCACGGGTATTTTACACACGAAGCAGCGCATCATTGTTTATTGATTATTTCATTATGTAACACACATAATGATTACACAATATTCTATAGATCTGTAATATTATACATAGGTATACATAGGCCCATTCGTAATAATAAACAACAATAACAACAAAACAATAACAATAATACAAATAATAATATTGACAGGCATAGGCTAACATCAATCGAATGTTTGGATCATGATTGGATTAAGGTTTATTGTGGACCCAGTATGTTAATAGTAGTATTGACATTAGTTAATAGTAGTTATTAGTTACTAGTAGTTATTAGTAAATTGTAGTTATTAGTTAATAGTATTTATTAGTTAATTGTATACAATAGTTATAAAATATAGTTATTAGTTATTAGTTATAAGAAAACATTGATAATATCACTATAGTGATGTATATATATACATTATAATGTATACTTGTATACAATACATTATCATGTGTAATTGTATACAATTATAGAAATAATCATAACTATTAATAGATTTTGTTTAATAATATTTGTGAACTTTTCAGAAAGGGTGCTCAACTATATCGTTAGCTCAAAGCAAAAGAAATTTGAAACATTTCTACTACAAGAGGAAATGGAAGGTAATTAACAACAACAACAACAACAACAACAACAACAACAACTATGACGTAATGCTAGACGCGTTTAGTGATCACTGAAGTGTATATCGGTAATGATTGCGATTAAAAGTAATCAATAATTGTGATATGGCACACTGATATGGCACAGTTATTATACAATATATACTATATTATACAGTATATAATATACGTTATACATTACACTCTGTAGATAATATCGTATATTTCACCTATACATTATAAATATTAAACTTTTATTGTTGAGTACTCGATAAATCATATAGATATAGGAATTTAATAATTACGAAATTTAGGTACATATTAATTACATATATTAGAATTAAGTACATTTTAAAATCGTCAGAGGTTCTCATTGGTTACTCATTGGTGACGAATTATTGCCTATAGGCGCGCTAATGGTTATTTATTTGGCGTAGGCCTGATGTTTATTATCATTTATAGAACTTATGAATAACTCGTTGAAATCCTATCCAACTCTATATATTATTAAACATGTACTAATTATATCGTAGGGAGTGGCGGATCTCTAATAAAACAGCGGAGGGTCAGCCCCATATTCTTACTTAAATATCACTAAGGGCAACGCTGCAACCATGGTGTGTATGTAGGGGGGGGGGACCAACCAATCAAAATAAATGTTGTGGTAACAGTGGGGGGCGGGACCAATACATAGGAGGTCCCCCTAGATTTTAAAGTGGGGGGAGACATATCCCCCCGCCTCCCCCCCTGTTGCAGCGCCCCTACGTATACCACATAACGACATAACGACATCGACTATAAGCACTGCCGATAACACAACTCACCTATACTTACCGCTACTTACACCACGCCATGCACAGCGAGCCGTGAACTGTCTGATAGCGCTACGCAGAATGGGGGCCCAGTTCGTCATGAACGGAATCAGGTAGGTGGCGCTGCTAACCCCGAGGTCATGTCCTCGCTAACACCTCATTAGGTAGTTACGTACACATACGCACAATGGTATGTGTATGAGTGTGTGACTTGCCCCAATGCTAGCAGCAGTTCGCATTGTACTATGTTTACTAGTTATTTACAATGACATATAACTTTCGGATATAATTTAAAACCACATCAATTATAATATATGTATATATATATATGTATATATATATATATATATATATGTATATATATATATATATACATATATACATATATATACAGTGTATATTATACACACACATTTATTAAACATATACATCTTAACTGAGAAATGCAATACGTTGTTTAAAAGCGAACTACTATAATATTATTCAGTACACATATGTATCTGCTATAGCTACATAAGGACATTAAATAATTATCGTAATCTTAGTTGTACTGTGTTTAAACTATAATGTACATATTTCTATAGTTAAAGGGAATATTATAAACAAATACTAATCATTTAACATTATATTCCTGATGTATTAAATTATTTCCTAATATTTCAAAATTTAAATAATATTATTTCATAAAATGCTACACGCACAGTATGCATTATTATTACCTATGTGATATTGAATGTAACATATGGCAGTATTCCATTATTTTTATTTACCTATACATCGTTGTTTTTCATATATAATATAGATGAGAACATAAAAACCCTATTTCAATGGAATATTGAATAAATGTCAATCAACCGTACTGTGATTCATATCTAATTCAATAATATATGTTCATTATATGTCCAGATGGGTTGTGACAGTTCATACGATGCGTAGACACAATGGTATATCAAAGCCCTTTGGGTATATGTTGTATATACACTGTATTATACAGTCTATATAGAGCGTGTCCATGTATCCACGTGTCCATGTGTCCACGTGTCCATGTGTCCACGTGTACATGTGTCCATGATACAACAATCATGATTTATGCACACACACACTTAATCGGGTTTTAAATCTTAATTTATATATATATATATATATATAAATATAATTTATAATATATGATTTAATACACATTCTGAATGATTACTAATTAATACTGATAATAATAAATAACTTTATATAGTAGTATTCCCTACTTCCCTACCGAATATTATTCAGTATACATTCATAAGTATATTATAATAAAGAGTACACGCTGTGTACTACACGCCAACTTCTATATTCTATACACATATTTGTCTAAAGATGCTTCGCAAAATCTTCGCGCTAACTATAGTTATTTACCAAGTTAACCACTAAACCACTTAACCACTAAACCACTTAACCACTAAACCACTTAACCACTTAACCACTTAACCACTTAACCACTTAACCACTAAACCCTCCGTCGACAGTCGGCGACCGTTAACGCAACAAGAGGCGATGTACAGACAACAAGCCCTACGTCAGGCCAAGAGTAGTCCGGCCGTACAACGGAAGCAACAGCCCGTTGACCAGTGCGGTGTTAGCGCCTCTTCGCCCCAGGACTACGGTGGGCGGTTTCACCACAGCGATAGTCGCCTACTGACCAGTGGGCGAGATGAAGAGACGGCGAGGGAGAAGTCCCCCGCTCGCGTAGCTAAACAATGGGCGCCTCGAGCTAAGTTCGGAATGCCGACGTCGTCGTCTCCCTCTAGTGGTGAAGTGGTCGACTCTGATAGCAACGTCTGCTCGAAACGAACGGCCAATAGATTCCCGGCCACCGGTAGTCTATCGTCGGACGTGACTCGAGCTCGGGGTCAAAGGTTAGCGCAATGGCCGCCGCCGCCACCCGACCCCACCGAGGACGAGGCTAGATATCGCCGCAAACGACCGGATATTCGAGTGGTGCAGCCTCCAACCGATGACGAAGGGGGCGGGGCTAAACATTCGCCGCGTTCGCCTAAAGTTACGTCGTCTAGATCGGCTCCCCTGTTCGGATTGGACAAGCAACCCGTCAAGCAGCAGATGTCGCCGGCGCCTTCGCGAAGGAAACAACAACCGCCGCCGCCCACAACGCCCGCCACGTCCGAAACGCCCTCAACGCCCGCCACGAGTAGAGTTGACGTAAAACCGGTGCTTCCACCACGTAAAAACGCGAATATCAAAGATACCACCACGCCTACTTCCGTCGCTGGTATCGCTGAATTCACCGCTAGCACCACTAACACCGCTACGGTCAAGGCAGTGTCCGACAAGAAAGCCAGGCCTAAAGTGGCACCCAAACCCGTCGGTATAAACGGTAAAGACGACCACGTCAATGAAAGTCAAGAGAAACCGAAACGTTCTAAAGCCGGTCTCACCAGAAACAGGCCGGGGTCGAGGTTCACGCGTAAGGACGAAGTGGAGGACACGATATTCCTGAACGTTAAAGATAAGCCTAAAAGTAAGAAGAGCAAGAGTAAATCTAAAAGTAAAGAGTCGTCCGTGTCGGCTAAGAAAGAGGCGTGTCCGACCGCCTCGAAAGGGGCGTGTCTATCTCCTAGCGTGCGCGGTGAAGACGGCGCCGCGAGCGATATCAGTGACGCCGGAAGCTGTAAGAGTGGTCAAGTAGCGGATGCTGTGGCGAAGTGGTCGAACATCGGAAGTCAGCAACACGATTATGTGAGGTGGAGGAAACCTGTCAACCGACTACTACGGTGAAAATTACACACACACACACACATATATATATGTATATATATATAGATATACAACTATTTTTTATAATCGATTCAACCGTATCCTATCTACACATATACACATACACATATATGTGTATATATACATACTTATACATATATATTATTTAAATGGCGAGGGAATGCCGCCCGCCCGGTATTCGAATGTCACACCTAAACTTGCCACTTCTGCGACATTATCACCTCTGTTTTTATCTCTTTATTGTCGATTTCGAATCGAACCGCGATTGCATAGCATATTATCATGCACTTCGCGCCGCGTACCGGTGAATATAGCATGACTTGTTTATAACTTACTCGAGTTATGTGAATATACATACAATAGCTACTGCTACATTTACTACTACTACTACTACTACTACTACTACTACTACTACTACTACCACTACTACTACCCTACTTTAATCTACGTACGACATCAGAACTCTTATCAAAGTGATATTAAAGCGTTTTAACTCACCCCTTACCCGGAGTTACGTCACGAACATATTTACCGGCGTAGGGGACGTCGTGTCCTCCCGCCGAGGTCGTCGATTATTAACTCACGCACACACAGAGAGCGAGCGCTTATCTCTATTATGTAATATCTAACCTG
The DNA here is from genome assembly GCA_964019155.1 of Osedax fenrisi. Taxonomy (NCBI): domain Eukaryota; kingdom Metazoa; phylum Annelida; class Polychaeta; order Sabellida; family Siboglinidae; genus Osedax; species Osedax fenrisi. The sequence continues at coordinate 70,406,587 of OZ025242.1, forward strand.
ATCGCTTGCGCTTCATTACGTAATCTTGCGTCATCATCGGCCAATTGTATAAAGCCATCACTGCATCACTACGCAATACGATACTATTGTAGCCCTGCCGCCGCTACCCGCGCTACGTAACATAGCATCACGTGACATGACGTCATACGTCGGACGATTACGCAACGATGCGCGATGACGTCACGTTTGTAAACGCCAGCGATTCGATAGAATCCATTTGCGGTGAGTTTTACTATATATAGCGAATAAATAAAATATATTATATAAACCGTTTTTAGTTATTTTCTTGAATATTGCACGTGCTTACTTTTGTATATATATATATATATATATATATATATATATATATATATATATGTATATAGACTATGATATTTTGCATACAATACAATATAATAATATGTTTTCCTCTAGATAAGAACACATATATATCTATAACTATATATATCCAAATAAGTATAATTAATTAATTGTATAAACTTTACAGAAAATATTTACAAACATTATTAATTCTTACGAAATAAACAAATTAATAAAGTTAACAACCCGCGTTCTTATTTCTCTACGAAGTTTAGCAAACTTAACAACACATAGTTATAACGAATACTTTATGACTTGATGCATGCAGGTAAGACTGTTGAAATGTATAGGTAGGTCGCTTACAAATCTCTTAGATCGTAATTATAAACACTGAACGAAGTCACTCATCATAGTCTTAACATATTTAAGTTTAATATTCCTAGAGAAAGTTACATCTCAGCGAATGGATAGAACGACTTCCCTAGAAGTAGCGTATACGTCGAGTGCTAAAGTTGAACTAAGACTTCAATTAATTAACTATGATGGACTAGATACCTACCTGAATCTATAAATAGAAGTTTCACTAGTAGCACCTCTACTAAATTGATATATGTATTACCTCAGGCATTATGTATTGTATAATAGAGGGGAAAGCCCTAAAGGGGTACATGGGCGTATACGTGTATTAACAATATATTGTTAATATATTCAATGACATTTAATATTCACAAAATATATTTACGAATAATAATGCACATTATTTGTGGAGATTATTTAAATATTTCCAGGATCTCGGCAGTAACTTTATTTATATGGCCCATTTCATAGGCCATATTCTATAATGTATATTTGTTGCAATAGTTCATTGGTCTTCTATGAGAATGAAAGAAAACAAATAAACACAATAGGGAAAAGTAACCGAATACGGACACTCTCGGTAACTCAGAAACCATAAATCCTACAAAAAAATATTTAATGAATAATATATTCATAATTATATAAATAGTCTAAAAAAGTAATTTTTATTTTTTAATTATTCAAAATATTGATTTTTTACATATCCAATAAACTGATTTGTTTATTACGTTTTTAAATTCATGAACACATATTTCAACTTAAAACCAAGAATATACCAATGTATCGATATAACACTATAGTGTTATAATATATATATTATTAAAAAATAAAGCATTCTAAAAATGATATATATAATTTCTATATTTGTTATTAAATATTCATTAAGTTATAAGCATATACACCCCCGTTATCTAAGGAATTAAAAGATTAAATACAATTTTAAAATCACAATAATATCTATAATCATATAATATATTGTAATTTTTGAATAAAAATAATGAGTCATAAAATGTTAAGACGCTTTATTGTTAAAGTGTTCGTATTAGGTTACTTTCCTCTATATAACTATACTGTACGAATACTTTCTATATTTATTTATTTTGCATAAATGTAATAATTTTCATAAATTCTATTTCCAAAAATAATATAAATATATAGCTATACAAATTATTCAAATATTTAATTTTAACTTTTACTATCTAATGTATAATTTAGAATATATGATACATCATAAGGGTGAAGTTTATTGTATACCGTAGAGGTTACATATTGTAGTTTAATTTACCAAGTTATTAAAATATGTGTCTAATATTTAGTTTAGAAAAGTATTCTATTATGACGTTAACAAAAATTTGCATTCCGAATAATAATATTACAAAATAATTCTCTGTTGTAAACATTATTACATTATTTCGATTAATACTATTAACTGGGTTAAATGCCACTATTATTACTTTGTTATCATTAGTCTAATTTTACCTTATTTTAATAATAAATATATATATATATATATTTATGATGTATATATTTATATATATATGACGTTGGTAAAAATTTAGATAATAATATAAGCAATTGTAAAAATTACGATTTCAAATTATTGTTACCATTCCCTAAGAAACAAGTTTATTTCTAACACAGGTGAGTTCAGAGGAAATTATTACATTTTTAAATAATTTCTAACCAAACAAATTAAATGACCATTATGGAATATCCATGCAGTTACTTAAATATATTTTCCAGTATTGGTTTATCCCTTATTATCACATTGCAATGGTTTGTCAAATTTGCATTCAAGTTTGACAAACCATGCATGGTTTGTCTTATTAATCAATCTTTTGAATTAGATGTAATACCGCATTTCCTACACATATCTAATATTACCCCATTACATAAAACTGGTGATGATAAACTTTTTAATGATTATAATCGTCCAATTTCTCTTAACTGCCAATTTGCAATTATTTTAGAAAAAATATTTTATTTTCGCTATAATTTATTATAATTTGTAATATATTATCTACTTCTCAATTTGGTTTTAAGAAAGGATACAGTACATCACATGCAATATTTAAACTTCGGTCGCAAATAAGTAACTGTTATAATAATACAAATTTCGGCGCTATTATCTTTATTTATTTAAAAAAGCATTTGTTACAGTTAATCTCAGAAAATTACTTTTTAAATTAAAAAATATTGGAGTACGAGGCATTGCACTTAACTGGATAATGAGCTTTTTAACAAATAGATATCAACAGTGTATATATAATGATGTAATTCCAGATAAACTAAAAGTCATAACGGGTGTACCTCAAGGCACCATGGCAATCTATAGATTACAAATTATAATTTATCGTGCATTGATATTATTCATAAGTGATTGATAAGTATTATATACACAAACATTTTGTTATTTCATACTAGACTATTTATTGAAATTCATTATTAAAACTAAATGAAAGTACGTATATAAATACATGCAAATTCATGTTTAGATTTCAAGTATCTTCATCCTTATATAATTATTAAAACATTTTCTTTAATGTCAACATCTCACAACACTAGGAGTTTAAATATTTTCTGTATTATTAATTTCAATTTTAAAATTAAAAATATTTTTTATTTTCATCTAACATTAATAATATTATTTACTGAATATTTGTATTTTAAAACAGAATTTACTTTTTTGTTTTTCTTTCTTTTTATTTATTGACGTTTGTAAAAATAACAAAATAAATTAAACACCATTTGGTATTTTTTGTAAATATTTTTTTATTTTTCTCTGCCATTAATAATAATATTTGACTTAATTTGTAATAACATATACATTTGAATTTACTTAATTGTTTTCTTTCTATTATTTACATTTATATAAAAATTAATATAAAAAATTAACTTTTTAGATTTAAAAAAAATTTCATTCCAATATTATAAATTATTCTTTATTTTATTTTTAATTTAAAAAACTTATAGAAATAAATTAATGAGAAAAAAATATATTTATACAAAATTGTTTATAAAGTTTTGTTTACAATATTAATGGATATAAATTATATATAAAAAAATAAAAAAGTTCAATTTTATTTCATTTAAACTATTTTATCTCTATTTTTGTATATAGTATTAATATTTATTTATAAATAATTAAATGATGAATTCATAATTATATGGTAAGTTCTAAAACAATTTATATTATTTTCTATTTTATTCATTGTATTGTAAACTAGATGTCAAATAATATTTTATTATCTTTTATTTGTATAGTTTATTTGGACTTACTTTACAATTAATGGTAATTGTCTGGATAAGCTTTAGCTTCTATAAAAACACGAGTATAAAGCCTAAATCTGATAATAATTATATATATATATATCATATAATTTATGTAGATACATTAATACTAAATAAATATTAAATTATAATAAACAATATTTCATAAAATAGTTTGTAATATAGACTAGGAGAAAAGTAGTGAAGATCATATATAATGGGTTTACCTAATATCGAGAGGTTTATTGAACTTGTTCGCATTGATCCCACACTATTAACTTGGATTGGAATATGTATTATATCACATTATTAAACATGATAAGTATCAATAAAACTATATACTAAGACACAAAACAATATTAAACAGTAAAAACTACATACTATTATCTATATAAATCAATTCATATGAAATATTAATAATCGAAAGTAAATTTAAATATAATTTCGTATATTGATATTAGAGATCGATGCATTGATATTATTTATATATATTTATAGGTATATATAATTTTCGCAAGATTTTATACGTATATATAATTTATCTTAAAAATGAAACCGGGCTTCAAATATATTTCGAAATGGTACGGTGCAAATGCAGATATACACTTTTATACAAATTATATAACATTATATTACTATGTTAAACATTAATATAGATTATGAAGGCTCGTTCACTTTTAAAATACTTGCTATACATTGATACACCTATAGGTAGTGTGGTAGGTGGCATTCATTAAATGCAACCATTCATGGATGGCTGCATACTTATAGATATATTTTCCAAACGAATACATATTCTATATTAAGATGATGGTGATTTTTAATATATACAGACTGTATACATATTGTATACTAGTAAAATACCTATTTTCGAAAGTTCGAAAATAAAAACGAATATTAAAAATAAATAAACCAAGATGTTAATAATAAAGTAATAGTCTATTGAATATGGTTAGTGTTCCAATGTAGATATGTCTTGAGACTAGTTAACATTTTTTCAAACCAAACTAGTTATTACATCGTCGTAACAGATATTCGTAGTACTACGAGGCTAAGCTTCTTATTTAGTAGTTGTTATCAGTGAGTTGGGCAGTCAGTATGTATTAGGTGAAGTACTTTAATGCTTAGTTAATCAATTATAAAGGTATTAATAGATATTTGAATATTACGTATTTCGTATAAAAATCATCATAATTAAATACTAATGAGAATAATCATAAGTTATTCATTCACTAAATATAGATACGAGTCCAACTATTGAATTCAACCCAAACAAGCGGTAAACTTAATGTTAATAAACGTAGAAACTCTTTCTAAATCTAGTTAAATTGTCACTATAATAATCAGCAACACGAACATTAATACCAAGTGGTACTGGTTACATAGTGTGTACCGTTGTTCCTAACGTAATAGCGTAGAGATGACATATCATCGAGTGCTAGCTTTAATATATTACATAATAATACTTGGGAAACATTGCAACTTATTAACGTAATTTATTAAGAATAGGGGGTGATAACAAATGTAGAAAATATTATTGGTATTTGTGATTATGAATTGTTAGTATTTAGGTGAAGGCGTAGTAGTAGGTGTACAGTAGTAGGTGTACAACGAAAGTGATGATTTTAATTTTAAACACGCGATATAGAGTCGATAAAATAATTATAATATCAACGTACGAAATCGTTTATAACGAGAAGTTAAATATTCCGCAGAAGTACGTTGTGGCCATCTTGACTGGGGGAGGGGGCGTGGCCATATTAAGGGGGCGTGACCATCTTAAAGGGGCGTGGTGGTCTTACAGACTCTTCACCGCGTGTAGGGCATAGTTCACTTGATTGCTGTCAATCCACGACCATTTCATGTTCACCGGGTTGATGGTGAGGCCTTGTATACTGCGAACACTCATTCTACCTGCGTGGGGGGGCGGGGGTTAATAGGGGTTAATAGTCATCAGTGCTGGTTAGTATGGATAGTAGCGGTAGTCGCTGTCGACAATTAGTATAGATTTCATAGTAACATGTGATGTAGATTTGTCTGCAGATATGTCATCTATTATACCTATATGGTATACACGTATACGCATAGTTGACGCGTACAAACGTAGTCGGTATTCACATGTATCGAGCTAGAGATAAAGATCGTAACTGATTCTAAGACATAGGCATCACTTTAAGACATAGGCATCACTTTAAGACATAGGCATCACTTTAAGACATAGGCATCACTTTAACACATAGGCATCACTTTAACACATAGGCATCACTTTAACACATAGGCATCACTTTAACACATAGGCATCACTTTAAGACATAGGCATCACTTTAACACATAGGCATCACTTTAAGACATAGGCATCATCAGCACTACAATCATCGAGGATACGACGTTCCTATTACTGCGTGTGGACAAACTTACGATCACGTGCAGAGTTAATCAAGTACAGACATATCAAGTAGACCGAGTATACTTTAGTTTAAATATTCAGATAGAGCTTAAGTATAATTCGTAAGATTCAAATGACAGGAAGCATACGGCATGATTCATCGTTCACATCGCATCGCATATATACTAAACTATACGATACGTATACTATACTATATACTATACTGTATACTATACATGTAGTAAACACTATATAGTGTACTGCGCTAGAGTTATAAGTGATATAGACTGAGAGAGAGGTAGCGTAACTAAGCCTGGCCTTTACACACATACGTAGGTCCTACGTTAAGAGTGAAACATGGTGTTGCTTATGGATTAGAACACGATATTTTGATCATTTAAATATGGCTGGTATTGAGAATACCCAACAACATTTGTTTTTTAATATAGGTCAATATTGTACACGCGCCAGCCTTGTCAAATGTAACAGAATTTAACAAACTTAATAAAATCTAACATGGGAATAGATAGGAAAATACCAAAAAAACATAAATATGTATATTTTTTCACATTTATAATTAAGCTAAATCCATGACATTTTCAGAATAGTGTAATGTGTATAGTTACTATGAAAATATCAAATTCATTAATCACTATATATAACAATTTGGCTTAACAAATTATAACTACCATGGAATTTCTTTAATTTTGTTTAAAAACCATCAATAAATTACCGTTATTTCTGTGGAGTTTCTATACAAATGATGAGATTTTTTTTTATTTTCTACCTCATCTTAAGAGGTTATATTTTAACATACAGGTATTATAAATTTAAAAAATAGCTCTTTATAAATTTAATTATTAGTCAAAGTGGCCTAATTTTTAGAAAATTTATATATATATATAAATATTATTGTATTGTTTAAATTAATTATCTAATAACATATATCGTAATTAGGGATACTATAGATAATATTTTATATATATTAATGTTATATATTAGAAGAATATAGTATTTAAGAAAATTACTCATTATTATATAGATCCATTACAATAAAATAATAATATAATTTACAAAATTCAAATAAATATCCTTATTTATAAACATGAACAATACATATAGGAGTAACGAAATTTCGGGATTATTATTTTTTTATTTTTTTTTTAAAACCTTCAGCGCATCACCAATATTGAACCAAAACGTACATGCATTAATAAAATAGTGTCATGAACATCATAGCTATAGAATATACTATATCGTGGTATGATCTGGAAAATAAAATCACTCTTAAGGGCATATGCTTGACTTGAAAAAATCAGGCAAAATAAAAATGTTTTTTTTGTTGATAAATGTTATTTTTAGACTAATAGACTTTAAAAAAAAAAACCTATCTTTTTACATTAAATTCTAAGGTCAGGTGTATGCCCTTAATGTAAGCACTTACGAGCTTACCTTTAGGGGGGTACTAACATGAGGTTGCCTTTAGGGGGGTACTAATCGGAGTGTACCTTTAGGGGGGGGGGGTACTAACAGGAGTGTACCTTTAGGGGGGGGGGTACTAACAGGAGCTTACCTTTAGGGGGGGGGGGTACTAACATGAGCGCAGCATGGCAGTGCATTCGTCGGGTGTGGGGAACTTGTTCCAGTCGTGGGTACCACGGGGAGCTAGTCGCAGGAAGTTCTCCGCAGCTACTATAGCGAGGGCGTACGAAGCTTTCGTTCGGTTCATGGTGGTCAAGAACAGGGAACCATGGGGCTAAGGGGGTTATTAGAGGGGTTATAGGCTACGGTACGGCTAGGAAGTTAAGTAATGGGGTTATAGGGAATCACGGGGCTAATGGGGGGAAATGTAACGGGGTTATGGGGAACGTGAAACTAGGCGGAGATGTAACGGTGTATTATTTATATTGGTAGATATAGAAAACAAACGGATACGTATTCATTTGTATCTGGTCTCTTCTATCAAAGACATTAACATATTATTAATATATATATATATGATATAATTAAATACCCATGTTTCCTATACAATTGGGTGAAATGACATATTATAATTTACACAGGCTTAATAGTCGACCGTGTATCTTATGCTTTGGTAGTAGTAAGGACAGGAAACCTGCTAACTTATATTTTGTGAAACTTTATTTTCTGCTTGAGTGATTTTATCGTATTGCATCATTGTACAGGAGTACAAATTTGAATTTGATACAAAAATCAATGTAAAAACTCGTTTCTAAATCAATAATGTAAATATGATTATGTTAAATTCATTATATATTTAATACACATTATATTATTTGGAATGTCGACATACATAAAAAAAGTATTTGATTCAAGCCTAATTTTTAAATAATGTGTATATTTTAATAACATATTTATATAGGAATACAAAATAAAATATATAAAGGCATTTTATTTCACAAATAAATCAATATCTCTAGATATCTTTGATTCAAAGATTGAAATCATTGAAACAAAATTAATATACCACTGAAAAGTATCTAGTTAGGAGTACACAAAGTAACCATTACAGATAGTGAGTGGACATCATGTCCTCGATTATACATTGTAGAAATTCTAATGATGTATACGCATGTATAACATATCAAATAAACACGCGCATATGTTGCTTTCTTATAGTTTCTAGTTCTACGGAAACTCAGCATTACGTTATTACGGTTAATTTAATTAGAAAAAGCTTGCCCGATATAAATATAGACATGTAGATATATATATATATATAAATATATATATATATATATATATATATACGGTATTGCAATAGAATTTAGTTCTAGACTAGTGATTGTATTCACGTGAACTAAAAATAAATACGGGAATATTTTATACAATTAATCTAGTATATAGGCGTATATAGTTGAAAATAATATATTATATTATAACAATGCGATATATACGTGAGTGTGATTATAGATCTCTTAAATGACGGGTGCCTAGATCGGGGGGCCCAGAGTACAACGCACGCACACACATTATGTAATGTTACGTAGAGTTGTGAAGAGTAATGAGGTCTGAATTGCGCCGCGTTTAGACAATAGAGTTGGTCAATTATTGCACAATGAAATAATAATGTACACTATTTATACTGCTACTGTATATATACAATACTATATATATAGTCATTATGTAATATAACTAAATGGTATACATTTTTAAACAAATGACACGACGTTGAATAAGCATTAGTTTGAAATATTGAAATAAATGTTGGCCCACACATTATTCCCCAAGTATACGATAGTCGTATACAATTTTATTCTGGCACAAATATATGTATACAATTTAGGATTTAATAATCAATGCACTATTAAGTAGACATTATTTATAATGAATTACATTCTACGATAATGTAGAAACACAACAGTTTAATGTATGTAAAATAGAATTGAAGGGAGTGTTTTGTAACATTCGATAATGTTGAAATAGTATACTTTTGTTTGTTTTCATTGTGAATAAGGAACACGATAAGCACACAGATCTATAGCAGAAGGAAAGATACGTTACTGTAATGAATTTGTGAAATTAATGAGAAATTGCGAGATATTAATTGTCACAGAGCAATTGAGCGTCTAAAGTAAAAATTAAAAACAATATAACGAAACATAAACGAAAATAAAATAACGAACAATAGGAATACAGAAAGTACTCAACATTAATATAAGATTTTAAATATTGATAAAAATAGTGATCAGGGAAATGCAGTGGTAAATAGATACGTTTTTAATAGAGATTCAAATGAGTTGGTGGATTGAGTGGAGCGTAGTTTATGTGGTAGTTTGTTCTGTAAATAAGGGGCCGATATGTGACATGCACGAATATTAGTGGAATAGAGATTAAGTTTAGAGGGTAGATGTAGAAGGTAAGAAGTAGTAGAATGGAGAGAGATAGTATGAGTGGGAATAGAGATTAAGGAAGAAAGATATTCAGGTCGGTTGTGGTGAAGAGAGTTATGAGTTAGTAGAAGAACTTTAAATATTACTCTAAATTTAATTGGTAGCCAATGCAATCTCTTTAAATATGGAGAAATATGTATTTGAGAAAAGCGATCAATTTTAAAAATTGATCATAATGCATTCTGTAGTATTTGTAATTTTTTAATATGATAGTCAAGTAAGGAGAAAATGAGAATATTGCAGTAATCATAAAGTGGTAATATAAAATATTTGATATGGCGATGAGGCGAGAGTTATAGAAACACTTAGGGAGATGGAGCTACGGATTAGACGGAAATAGTGAAGATGAAAGTTTATAGAGCGAAGAAGATTTGAGAAGTGGCGATGAAAAGATAGAGAACTGTCGAAATAAACACCAACTACCTGTACTGATAACTATTTATTTTAATTCTATTTTTAGTTTATATTTGTTTAAATATCAATTTGAAAAATATATTACTATTATAAATGAAAAGTTGTGTACATTTTTGAATAATATAAATATTTAATTTATAGTAATGATTAATAATATAACATTATTTTATAATTAGAACCACTAAATTATACAGCCATATTCGATAAATATAATAAATAAATAGATCAATTTTAAATGTAAAATTATATATATTTTGTGACATTCTAAATAATTATGTAACAATACCCTAACAATTCGTGAATTAAAATTCCTTAATTGAAATTATTTAAAACGATAGTATCGCCACCTATATTTCAAACTTTTCAGGATTTGAATTTGTTTCACGATACAAGTAACATATATTTTATTCGCAAAATCGTTGATAATAACACAAGTTCTAGTATCTTTGTATACGTGTATAAACATAGAGTTTCGCTTATGCGGTATGAAGTATACCATGCGCACATTGAAATATGCTGGTGTGTGTGTGAGTATTAAGTGTATGGGTGGGCCGGGAAAATACACTAGAGACTTCATTCGACCTTGGGCAACAGGCAAGTATACCTCTCCATGTTGAGCAACAACAGTTTGGTTAGTTTCGAATAACTGCCTGGATGAAAGCCTTGTAAATTGTAACTAAAAATAAACCTTTTAGTCCTCAGGGTAAGTATATAATCAAATGTTTAGGCTTTCATATAAATATATACGTACATATATACATTTATATATATATATATATATATATATATATATATATATGTATATATGTATATATATATATATATATGTTAATATTAATAGACATATAAATGCATGAGTATATACATGTGAATATATATGTAATGTATTATTCATGGTATACACATACACTTATATGAATACTATACTATGACTTAATCTATGACATAATTCATGCGTGTACATAATATGTATTATTATGGATATATGATATCATGTATAATATTTACATTATAAATAGATACATTGACTTTTATGAATCATTTTAAATTGTGTTGTGATATAATTATTATTGTATCTATCAATCACATATATATTAATAACTGCCTGTGTGGCTCAGTTGGCTAAGGCGTCAGACACACAAGCAGTAGGACTCGGGTACGAGCCTCTTCTGGACCATTAAAATAGGTCTTAAAATATAATTTAGAAGTGATCTTATATAATTGTATATAGATAAATGATCGGCTCTCGTTAAAACCATGGATGCCTTAACATGATAGCCGCTTCGAAGGGACATTAGAGCCATATATGGTTATAAGTGAAAACTGTATCTAAGTTATTAAATGGAAGAAAGTACTCCACCAAAATAAATGTAAATAATAATATATTTAGAGTGAGATTTTTTTTATATTTGATATAATAAAAATATATTTGATCATTTATTAAATATAATTAATATTAAAATAAATATATTTATTTATTTTACTAGACATATATTATGTCACGTATATTAACAAATATTACAAATTTCAATTTTATCTGACATTACTCTAAATAATATATTAATATAAATAATTACTAGTATTTACTTAAATTTTATGATTTATTAAAATATATAAATTTCAAATAAATTAATAATATAAAATGAATAAAAATGTATATTTTAATTAATAAAATGTACTATAATAGTATCTAATATATGTATTCTATATTACATATAGTATACCTATAAATGCATATCACTAGAGATATATCCATTAAAGTCACTATATTTTGATGATTATATTCTGGAATTCATATGTAATCCAATATTAATATTTCAAACATAATTCTCTAAAGCTACATATCGAGTATATTTAATTATACGATAAACATTACTACAAAGAGATTTCATTCGATAATAAAATTAAGTCTCGAGAAATATTATATAATAAAGTTGATGGTAGACAAACTCGTTCTACATAATAATCAAGTATCCTGTATTACTATATGGGTTGTCATCTTATTTCATATGTATACTATATATAAATATATATATTTGTTATTATTATTATTATTGTCATTATTATTTTATTAAGGGTATCCTTAGTATAAGCTAAACATAGCTTCTGGGTATCCCTCCGATTATTATTGCCGATATTCAGTAAATAAATTCATTCATTCATTCATATTTATAAAGTACTACTACCATGCGATGATGACTGACAACTTCTACTACTACTACTACTACTACTACTACTACTACTACTACTACTACTACTACTACTACTACTACTACTACTACTACTACTACTACTACTACTACTACTACTACTACTACTACTACTACTACTACTACTACTACTACTACTACTACTACTACTACTACTACTACTACTACTACTACTACTACTACTACTACTACTACTACTACTACTACTACTACTACTACTACTACTACTACTACTACTACTACTACTACTACTACTACTACTACTACTACTACTACTACTACTACTACTACTACTACTACTACTACTACTACTACTACTACTACTACTACTACTACTACTACTACTACTACTACTACTACTACCTTGAGAAGACTAGTACAGCTCGCTAAGAACTCCTCGGGCAGGTTGACGTGTTCTATAATCTCGGAGGCGATCACGGCATCGAATCTGTCTTCAGCGCTGACCTCGACCTTGAACTCTTCGACTGGCTGACACAGGTACTTTATCTGAATACGGGTAGTGTACGCGGGTGTCATTCGGTAGCGATGCTAGCTGATTACGCAATTATATATATATATATATATAGGCAATAACAATTTAATAGCCAATCGAATTTGAAGCTTTTTAGGAAAAATAAGAACATCAAATTGTATTAATATTTATCTATTTTATTGTACAAAAGAAAAGAAACAACTTCTAATAATTATTATATTTGTATCAGATGATACCTAAAGATATGTACTACATAACAATGACACTATACACTATCACGACCCTATAAATAGGGTTAGCGTGGTACCGTCCAATCTAAAGATGCGTATGGAGCTACACAGATTCCTAATTAATACTACCTTCTTCGAATAGGATTTCATCTAACTTAATAATATTATAATTTGTTTTAATATTTGAATATCTGCGATATCCACGATATCTATATCACACGACGAAACTCTGACATCATTATATATGTCCGTACAGCGCGTATTGAATGTTTTAAATAAAAACTGTTTAATCTTGTTTCGGGTTACATAAGAGTAGGTTTGATATCGGGTTATGCAGTTAGGTGTACAGCTCAAGTGCTCTTTAACATTAGCTTTTTTTATTGCCATATACGATATTAATACAATTATTATTATGTTATAAATATATATATATATATATATATGAAGAAGATGATAATTGCTTTATTGGCATTAGTAGAGCTATGGGCTACCCCATGTAATTACGCACAACACACACACCTACTTAACATAGGCTAACTACGTGTAAACACAGTACACAAACAGACGAGGTCAGAGGTCACAATACCCAGCACCTTGATGATGACTAACGCCTAGATCGCGGTTTCTGCCTGAAGCGACCGCAATAGCTGCTTCGGAAGCATCTAGACCCGTTACACTGGCCCCTAGACGAGCTAAAGGCTGTACGGGGGGGGGGGGGGGGGGGGGGTAGTTATTATCGGGGTGTTATGTTATAGTGGGGCGGGTGGGGGAAGTGGAGGTAGGGTAAGAAAGTTATTAATGCCAGGGAGGGTAATGCGGGGGGAAGGTACTAAATTAACATCTATTAGCGCTGAGTTACAATGCCACGATGTTATAGTTACGCGGTATGTTACGAGGGTAGTTTAATGCTTTAATGCTGAAGGTAATAGTGGTGTTTGCAGTGGTAGTGATGGTGTTGGTGTTGGTGGTTGTGGTGATGGTGGCGGTGATGGTGATGGAGGTGGTGGTGATTGTGGTGGTGGTTTCGTTATAGTGGTGATGTTGATGATAGTGGTGATAGAGGTGGTAGTAGTGATGGTAATGGTGATAATAATGATGATGTTGATGGTGATGTTGATTGATATTACTAATTTAGCAGAAAATAATTCTTTAACAATAGAATTAATCATTAGATAGGGGGAGGATAGCTACGCAACGATCGGTAGAGAGAATGGGGGAGGAGGTAGGGGAAATGCTAGCTAAGCTCTGATTGGTGGAGAACCTCCGAGAGAATACCGCCTCCGCATCCTACGTCCAGTATACGCAGTCCGGCGAGGGGTTTAGCTACCCTACCACTAGACGGTACTGTGGGGGTGGGGTGGGGGTAATCATGTCACTGTTCACACGTGTGTAGTACGATAGGCAGCATGGTAGAGATGATGGTAATGATGTGTGTGTGTGTGTGTGATGGGGTGTATCATAGGAGCAAGTTATTCTCATCAAATACACTGTTCAAGATTATCCTAAGAAAAATCCTTAGCTATCATAGCAACGGATGTCGCATTGTTCAATGAAAATGCAAGCAATATTTCGCGAAATTACCGCTTATCAGAATTAATTAATGTGTTTATAATTAATATGTATAAATAGATGTAATTAATAACACTGGATCGCTAATAGAGATGGTGTCTAAGATTACAACAGTGGCGCTGCTATTACGACAGGGTAAGGGAGGACATTGATGCTATATTACGGATGTGATAAGTACAGGTAATGTAGCAAGGGAGGTGATGCATCGTGAATATAGCATTAATACATCACTGTGTAAATGTATGTACAAAATATGATATCGTGATGGCTTGTGATTTAATAGTATATATATATATATATACTTTTTTTATTCCCCTTAAGGGTTATACCTCTGAAAGGGAAAAAAAAGTGTGTAGAAAATTATGTTTATATAATATTATTAAAATATTAATATTATATTTAACATGATATAACTAAATCACGTTGTTATGTATAAGATATGAACGCTTTTTTTATACAATAAACATTTGTAAATGAACGTTAAGATCGTTTTTAGAATTTTAAAAGCTAAAATAAAATATAATATATATAGATTAATAAATAATCATCATTCTTAGGTGGCTCTTTATCTATAACATAATGTGATAAGTTATAGTCTGTTTATATATATTTCATTTTTTCCTAATTGTATTGTAAATCTTTAGAATCAATTTACTCAGAATAACTATTTTGACCAATTTCATCCATTCAAACATAATTAAATCATTCTATAATGCTTTAAATCAATTTAAATTTTCACATAATTAAGAATATATATAATTACGCAATATTAGCATTTTTAATTTAATAATTACTAAAATTTAAAATATTCATAATTGTATCTTTTATTTTCAAAATAATAATGATTTATTAGTTAAACATAATTTATATTAAATAGTTTTGTATATTCTATCTTTAATATCTATCATTAAGTTAATACTTTTAGAATTTCAAAACTATCTAATCGTCGCTTTAAAAAGAATTTAAAAATGAAATTATCGATCGAAATTTGTTCGCAAAGAAGTCACTTCTCTCTACATCGACGAAAATCTTACCGTTTTAATATTTAACCTACATAATATGACTGATTCCAATCATAATTGCTGATGCCATTTCGTTAATTTATCGAGAAAAGTGCCATTCGCGTATTTATCATATACATGTACCGCATTCGTCAATTGCTTGCATCCACTTTCTTTACATCGATGACAAACGCACACACACACACGCACATTAGGGGCGCTGGAACGATTTTATATGACCAACCAATCAAAATATATTTTGTCGTAAAAGTGGGGCGGGAGGACTAATACATAGGAGGTGCCCCTAGATTGTAAAGTGGGGTGGGGGGACATACCCCCCCATCTCCCCCGTTGCAGCGCCCCTATCGCGCACGCGTACAACGCAACCTAACCTAGCGTATCTCTAATCCAGGGAACCCGGACAGAGTTCATGCTGTGGAGCGCGGCAAACTCTCCGCTGCCGTCCTTCTTCCACCAGGATGCGGAGAACTTCTGAAACGTGGCGATGTCATTCTCATCGACGGTCGACTCACTGGGGGTGCAAGGGGTGGAAGGGGGTGTAGTCGGTGGGGGTGGGAGGGGGTGGAGTGGAGTGGGGTAGAAGTGGGTGCGATAACATTTAATGAGAGAATATTTAATTATATGAAGAAAGTAATAATATAATAATAATATTTATTTATTGAATCACACATATAATAATATCGGATACAAATGGACCCCTTAAGAAGTCATAGACTTGTACATGTTATAAATAACTGTGAGGAGCCCCGGACAATACAAAACAAATAGTAACATTTTTTTTCTTTTGTTTTGATTTATCGTTTATTAAATTCTTGATAAACACAAGAGAAAAACAAGAACTGTCTGGAGTCGAACGAGGAAATAATGAAAATAAAGCGATATGATTGTTCGGTAATATATTTAAGTGGATTAACACATTGATAACGTTATTAAATATAGATTCACTCATGCAATATCTATACATATATATATATATATATATATATACAAGTAATAGCTGAATATGAGTATTTGTATGGAAGGTGATTGATATAGTATGTATAGTATACCTTCTATGTAGCCTCTTTATGAAATGCACACTCCCCCCTCCCCCGACATGAAACCTATCTGCTACCACCTGTAGGTGCTACCTCGTGTTGCATACGCCATGCTATGCTGCAACGCTATGCTGCTAACTTAATCTTGATTAGTATCCTAACATGACTTTCTATTATTTGTGTTCTATTAACTCTGTGTTTTTATTTCATAAGTGTCTGTAAATAAAGTTATCTATATCTATATATATACGCGGTATTATAACACTAAGTCTAAGATTTAGTAGAGACACTAGGAGAATACGTAATATTAAACATAAATATAAAGAAACAAAGGTTACACTAAGAATTGGTTTCGATAAGGATTTGATAATAATAATAATATATAGTTTATTAGGTAAACAAAAAAATAAACAAACAAAAATATGGAAGAAAAAATAGATATGAATTGATACCCAAATCGACATGGTACAAGAATTATCATTGGGTTTACATTTAATAACAAAATGCATTGGTTTATCGGCTGGCCGAAAATAATGCGGTATGAATAACGGGAGAGTTTTAAAAGAAACAAACACCTCGAGAATCACTATTGTCAGTGTACAGTTCCCGCACACCTGGTTACACGAGATGGCTGCACACTCATGCGTATCATCTCGTTTAGATCGTTAACAGCACTATTAATTAAGTACGGCTGAGTTAACGTTCGTAAAGCTTGCGTAGGTGGAACACGGGGGGTTGGGAGAACTATAGCACGGTATCGTACCGGTGAGGAATAGTGACACAGAGATATCTAGATCGGTATATATAATATTAATAATAATAAAATCAGAACTGGCAATTACCTGGGTGAAGGAAGAAGCAGAGCTTATCGAGTCTTTCGCCCGTTTACGATTATATATATATATATATATAGAGATTAGAATAAAAAGATAAGTGTGTGACATTAGTGTAGGCTAACATCTAAGTAGGCCTAATGCTGCATCGTGCTTTTCTTCGGAAACAACGCAATACGAATACTATAACGAAAGATTATACTATTTTTAAAAAGGACGCCTATTTCAGATCACGAGTAGAACAATAGCTTAGTTAGATGATAGTTACCGCATAGTTACCGCATAGTTAGATGTTTGGTGTGGTAATTAATTTCAAAATGGAAATGATGAAAACACATAGATATTATAAATTATAATATCAATTTATTACATACAGAAAATAAATTATAATATACATTGATTAGAAATATTTCTATATTTGTATTGTTATGGTCGTTATTGTTATTTTATTTCGGTGCAGTCCTTTCATCTGTATAAATTATAAGTCATACCATTTAAATGGCTCTAATATCCCTTCGAAGCCGCCTTAATGTTGATGCATCCGTGGTTTTAACAAGAGCCGATCATTTATTATACACGATTATATATGGATCGTATAACTAAATTAAACGTAAGTGTTATATGATAGTGTCTACACTTGCGGCGTATAGTTAGCATCGTTACCTATAGTACCACCTTAGTAACGATCACTAACGAACCGACTCGGTGGTAAACCTCGTGTAAAGGGGCGCGTTCAAGCGATCCGTAAAACGATTGACGCGTACGCCTTTTACGCGCGCAAAACTGGAAAACGGACGCGTTCTATTATCTCTGAGCGTACTTCAAAACGTAGTTTCATGTAGCGATGCCGCGACGAGACGAGAATGTTATGGATCGCATTCGAACACCCCTTTACGTTGGATAACTACTTCTATTTAATCTATACTCGTACTATGAGTAGACGGTATTAAATTGTAACTCGCCATTCTCATCGTAGAGTTGCGTTAATGTATCGAAATTTACCACAAAATGATGAATGCATATTTATATAATATAAAAGTATACTGAATGTGTAGTATACAGTATGCGTACTATATATACACACATGTATATATGGGTTATTGATATTGTATACATATGGGTTATCGTATCGATAGAAACATATAAATGCTAGTATTTTTCGCGCCTAATTTGATGGTTCCTATTAATATTTGAAGGAGATTAACTAATAATGAATCAGTAAACATTTATCATATTAATTATTATGCTTTAATCGATGAGAACTAGAAATTAAATTAAATCACGGACGTTACTGCATCTTTATACATTATCACTTATTGGATACACTACTAAGTGCGCAATATTGTATGGAGTGTACATACAATAATTAAAATTGATATCATTAATGATTATATTATTAATTGTATTAGTTTCGTTAAATAATCAGTTAAATAATATCGTTACATAATATATGTTTAGTAAAGTATTAATAGCCTATACTTATTGATTAATAATTGCCAAAGATTTTCCGAAGGAAAGATGGTTCACTCGACCGATTTATTGAAATAAAAACGACACTAGCTCAAATGCGATGGGTAAGTGAACTAAAATCTATTTTTGGGTTTCGTATCTGTTTACATGTAAATTCGAAAATAATACCCTAATATAATCTTAAATTATGATATGTATAAAAATTCGATATATATCGAAAAGTAATGGATACACATAAATATTATTTGGAGATATCAAAAGTTAATTCACAAAAATGTAACTGAATTTGTATAGGTTAAAATTAGATCGATTCATTCATTGTTATTTACATGTAAACTTTCAATATCGTGAAAATGTCGTAATTTTATATTTTTTTAAATATAATTCATATATCTATTATAATAAAAAAATAATATTAGTCTAATAATTTGATTAATTACCTTATGAATTAATAATATTATTATTCTATTATACTATTTAGTCAATATAATTTATAATAATACATGTGTATCCATCTCGTGGTTGGTATTGGGACTATATTAAAATAATTACATAGCTTAGATAGGGAGTGAACCATATTTGCTTCGCAAAATCTTTGTAATTGCCCAGATATATCAATACTGTAGGATTATTGTATCCGCCTACTATAATCATATATCGTGACTAAGCCACGCCCACTAATATCTGATAACATAATTAATGCATTATTTAGTAAGTGATATATACGTATCTTTATAAGATATTAGTGGGCGTGTCCTAGTCACGCTATATGATTATAGTAGGCGGATACAATAATACTACACATACTTAGTTACTACGGTAGTATGATACTAGTAAGTAAATATAACTCACTCACATATAGATTAACTGATCTATATTTTTAAATACTATTTATGTTATATATTATATAATATATATAATAATTGTATAATATATATATCATTTAGTATATGATTTAAATTATTTAAATTTTTTTAATTATTTGTCGTGACTGTTAAACTGTAACACTATTACAGTGTAACAATCACTGTATAACTTATACAGTGTATAATTATTTAATACTTATAATAATTATTACAGTGTATAATTATTATACATAATAATTATAATACAGTGTTACAGTGTAACACTGTTACACTGAGTGTATTAGTAATACACTGTATTACTAATACAGTGTAGTATACAGCTGATATACCGTGTATAGAATATGTATCACTGTATATTATAAAGTGTTTATGTATATTAAATATAATATTTATAAATAATTCTTTCCACAAAATGTGATTCAACATGAAGTAAATTAGATTTTAAATATAACTTTTTTGATAAATAAATGCCCTTTAAAATTATTTTAAAAATGTATTTATTGTTATATATTTATTGTTGATACTTAATTATACATTTGTATATATATATACTCGGTTATTATAACATTGTTTTTTAATACCTTTTTTTCTTCGTCATTGATGAATGAAACTTTCTTATAGATAAGTTTGAATTATGAAATGGTGAGCTACTATTCTCAATTGATACCACATATTTAATATTGGTTAATATACATTTAGTTTTATTTGCACTAGTTAAATTACATGTAAATACCATATTTGACAATGATTTAAACATAATATAAAAGTTATTAATTTACTATAAAGTTAATAATAATTTGAAATTATCAAATATCTATAATTCAATAGGAAAACAAATATATAACTAATATTATTGAAGTAAGTTATTTAAAAAA
Organism: Osedax fenrisi; assembly: GCA_964019155.1. NCBI lineage: Eukaryota > Metazoa > Annelida > Polychaeta > Sabellida > Siboglinidae > Osedax > Osedax fenrisi. Next base: position 70,427,833 of record OZ025242.1, read on the forward strand.
AAAGTAAATAAATATATATATATTTATTGAAAAGAAGTGAATATAATATCCATCACGTGGTGAATAAGACAGTAGCTCCTCTAGCGATCAGTCAGTGGTACTATTAAATATGGCAGATTCTGATCTATGTTAGTTTATTTTATTTAATTAATTAATTAATATTTATATAATTATACATATCTACTTTATATAAGTATATTAAAAATATATTTAAATTATTTTGAAATACTTATACATTAATATTGAAATTCAATATTGTTGATTTTTAATTAAATTCACACTTTAAATGTGTTTATTTTTTTTTGAAAATATGCTCAATCATTATTTATCAATAATAGATTATTTATCGCTATATGGGAAATTATTTATATTAACATTTATGGTATTTATAAATTGTTATGTACATTTAAATTTATTATATATTTAAATATTAAATGTTAATAATTTATTTATTTATCTAATACGAAAAATAAGTATTCAGTCATTTCGGACCCAACTTAACCAATGTTTACCAAAGATAATAATAGATTGTAAAATATCATTTGTGTAATAAAATAATTATTACATACGATTTAATATTATTCAATATTCATTATACTTTGTTATGAAAATTAATTAATTTATAACTTATTTAATAATTATATTGTATATTATATTATATTTGGTGATAAATAATAACAAAAATTAGCATATATATTACATGTTTTTTGCTGATTTAAAAAATATTTTGTTACAAATATTATTTGTAATGTCTATAACTTATAGAGTTTATAACTTATAGTATACGTTATAGACTCATAAGCTTCACTAATTTATTGAATAAATGTTATTTGAAATAATAAATTATCTAAATATAAATATTGGGAATTATAAGTAAATGAGTGATAAATATTAATATAATATAATTAAATAAATATAAAATTAATTGGTATTAATTTTATTTTTATGATAATCATATCATAATCATAATGATTATCATAATGATATATTTTATTTAGAATAACATTTATTCAATACATTATTGAAGCTTATAGATATTATAATATAATTCACTAATATATTTGTATTACTTGATTTGTTTACATCATAAGTATTATAGAACATTGTTTTGAGTTATCGTAATATTTATATAATAAAATAATAATGCAATATTTAATTAGTTCATTTAATTATTAACTTAAATTGTAATATCAGAAGTGGCAGAGTTTGGGTTTTGGGATGTTTCAATATTTTATATTAATGACTTATAATTTAATAATTTAAATTATACATATAATAAACCCAATATTTAATTATCAATAATGTAATATGTGATATTCAGATAATTTTCATCTGAATTAGAATTATTAAATAATTATAATACAACATTTTTATTTTAATATTTGTTATTAATCAATTTTTATATGATCAATATTTTTATATTTTCTAATGAATATATGAAAAACCTCAGTAAAACCCCAATTCAATATTTTGGATATTTAGTGTTATTGCCAACCTTGAATATAAGTGATTCATTATTTGTTTGAAAATGTATATAATTAAAATAAATATATACTTTCAGAAAAAATATGTATTAATAAATATATAGAGAACAATTAATATACAAATATGATGAAATTAATTTCAAAGAATGATTACATCAGGATTATGCCGAATACAGACATCGGCCCCCAATAAGTCACGTGTCAAACCGAGAGTTCAATTATACATTTTGCTGTTGGCGTTATATTTCTCATTAAATTATTCACTGAGTGAATTCGTGTTTTATATATACATACATATCATAATACCGTATGTTTATATATTAATATATTATTATATAAGCCATATACACATTGTTTAATCTAACTATCGATTAGTCACGTGACATATTGGGGGCCGATGTCAGTCTAAATCAGGATTATGACTATGTTATTTTATATATAATTTATTATATAGATTAGGAAATGTAGGTAACCTTTTTTTGTATTTATTAATTTTATTATTTTTATTTATTGAATTTTGTTTAAATATGAATTTAATAAATTTACTTTGTAAAAATAAAATAGAATTATTTGTTAACTCAATAGCTTGAGATATAAATAAATATTCCTGCTAATTTTCATAAATATATATATTTTTATTATTTGTTTCACTTATGATCTTATGAAAACGTTATCTGCTGAGTTTAGACCTTGAATTTATATGTAAAACGAAAGCAAATTAATATTAAAATATAATGATACATAATTTATTAAGTTTTTTTAAAGTAAATAATTAAAATCAAGAAGTTTCTACTAAAAATAAATAGCATTATTAATTTATGAAATGATATTTTGATATTCTTCATTATTAATTTAATAATCAGGAATATCTATTTTATATTATTATTAATATATGATATCGTAATTAATTTATTAAACTATTAAAATTTGAAAATATTCAAAATATTCATTTAAATTTAAATATAAGCAATAAAATATAGAAAGATAATCAATAATAGTATATTATTGGATATGAATTATATTATTACGTTAAACGGTTTATTTATAATAGTTATGCATTTGTAGTCGTCGAAATTAGCGCAATCGAGAACTATTCTATATTTGCGATTCGCATAAGTGAATAAGACGACTAAGTAAGTGGAATATTGTCGCATGATACGAAATAATAGATATTCTAGAACATTCCTATTTAAAAATGTGCATACATCCACATTAATCATAATCGAATGTAGCGCCGATAACTCTATAGTATAGATGTATAGAGTGGTGTATACATGGTGAATATCTATTGGAAGCAACATGATATTTAACAGATCAACTCCCAATAAGCAGAATAGCATATTATTTCCGCATGAATGTATGATAGCAACTCTGATTAAACATTATTAATAGAGTTTCCATTAGGTGAATATGATTGTTTACAGAATACAGACTGTGTTTTGTTATACTGTGATAGTTCCACATGTGCATCACATGCATCAGCATCAGACTTACATTACATTTACCTATTGTTGTTATCACTTATCACTCATTGTTCTCGCACAATAATCTAGTAGTAGTAATAGTAGTAGTAGTAGTAGTAGTAGTAGTAGTAGTAGTAGTAGTAGTAGTAGTAGTAGTAGTAGTAGTAGTAGTAGTAGTAGTAGTAGTAGTAGTAGTAGTAGTAGTAGTAGTAGTAGTAGTAGTAGTAGTAGTAGTAGTAGTAGTAGTAGTAGTAGTAGTAGTAGTAGTAGTAGTAGTAGTAGTAGTAGTAGTAGTAGTAGTAGTAGTAGTAGTAGTAGTAGTAGTAGTAGTAGTAGTAGTAGTAGTAGTAGTAGTAGTAGTAGTAGTAGTAGTAGTAGTAGTAGTAGTAGTAGTAGTAGTAGTAGTAGTAGTAGTAGTAGTAGTAGTAGTAGTAGTAGTAGTAGTAGTAGTAGTAGTAGTAGTAGTAGTAGTAGTAGTAGTAGTAGTAGTAGTAGTAGTAGTAGTAGTAGTAGTAGTAGTAGTAGTAGTAGTAGTAGTAGTAGTAGTAGTAGTAGTAGTAGTAGTAGTAGTAGTAGTAGTAGTAGTAGTAGTAGTAGTAGTAGTAGTAGTAGTAGTAGTAGTAGTAGTAGTAGTAGTAGTAGTAGTAGTAGTAGTAGTAGTAGTAGTAGTAGTAGTAGTAGTAGTAGTAACTTACATCGTGTGTGTAATCGGTGACATTATGATTAAATACCTTTGTTATGAGTTTGTAATTTCGTCGAGTTGTAATTATTATTCTATCCATAAGTGACTAATTCGTGTGAATTTAGTACGATCATTCATTAATATCCTTGTGGATTTGTTAGACAAATATTGTTTTATATGAAATAACCACGCATCGGAATTAACTACTTAAATATACGATCTATTTTACCTGAATTTGATTGGTCGAGCGTTAGCTAGACATACAGTGACCTCTAATTTAGGTGCAAGTGCATGTGGAACATCAATTACATTATATAAAGATGTGAAGATAGATAGATAATAGCTGTACAATGCACTGAATGTACAGTGTATACCCTATGTACATTGTACAGTGTGTATACTGTACTTTACAATGTACAATGCAGTCTAGATTATCTAGGTTATCTGTGTATCACTGCAGACTATGTGTGCTGATGTGTATCTGTTATGTAATCTGATTACATTGTTATAATCATTGCAGCAGCAGCACCACCTTCACTGCATACCTGTTCTATAGGTTGTATGTGGTATGAATGCTAATCATACATTGCTGTGTTCTTTATTAGTTAGTAATTAGACATGATTTATTGAATAGTACACTGCTATTATACATGTGTTACTTATGTACATGTCAATATGTATGTTTGTGTGTGTATACAGGCATTTATCTATATATACTATAATTCAGTAATTATGCAATGTGTATATATATATATATATATATATATAGCATATATAGACATATATACATATTATAATTCAGTAATTATGCAATGTATATGCAATGTATATATATACACACACACACACACACACACACACACACACACACACACACACACACACACACACACACACACACACACACACACACACACTATACACACACACTATACACACACACACACACACACACACACACACACACACACACACACACTATACACACACAATAGAATACAGTGGTTATGTAAGCAGCATGTATTCAAGTGCTACACTACAGAGCATGTCTTCATTACCTTATAAGAATTAAGCAGCAATTAAAACAAAGGTGCATTTCATTATCATACACTATCGCACACTTTATGAAATACTTTACACTGGTATTTAGTTAAATACAAAATATGTATGTTGTTAATTTTAATTAATTATAAAATTAAACGTCTAAAGTTTAGTTTTAAATACATTTAACATGTAGTCATGAATATATTTCTATATTTAAAAAAATATAATATTTATATTTGATCACAAATGTTAGTTTTCCTGATGTAGTGAATGCAGAAGTATACTGATAATCCACCTGACTTTCTTGACATGCTTATTTTTTAGAATTGTCTTAAGTAATAGTAGTAATTCACATGTCATTTATAAACACACTCTTTTTTTCTTATTATACTATATTATGTAATTTAATATACTGTTATAATCTAATGTCATTAAGAAATACCTGAGTTTAATGAATCATTATATAACACATTATAATATATATATAATGTTATTATAACATCATAGATTTATAAAATTGTTGGTTATTTTTATATATATATATATATACATATATGTATATTTATTCTTTATTTTGTTATTTTATAATTATATAGGTATCAAATATACTCATTACTATATAATTTCAGTTATAGATTTATTCATTATAACATTTCATAAATAAATAACCTCTTATTTATGCATGTGTTCCTAGCGAAAATATTGAGGTGTTTTCATATAATTGTACAAGATAAAAATAATAATAAAGAATGTCCAAATTTAACATTGTTATCAAAAAAAATATTTTTACAATTTGAAAAATAAATTTACAATATTGAATTGATTAGATTTGTATGCATTTTAGTTTTATACTATTTTATACACATTTGTTTTATTATTAGTTATTTATAGATCCTTGTATACGAATATCAAAAGTTTATATTTAATAGTTAATTATTATTTATTAAATAGTTGATATTTATAATAAATAGACAGATATTGTTATGCTAGTCTAATATCTCAGAATAGAGTGATATTTATATGTCATTTATATTAATGATGTATTCCATGAATAACAAGCTCTACATATAAGGCTGTAGGGTATACATGTTACTTCTCCCTTTACCATTTGTTTGCATTGAACAATAGAATATTTATAAAGTTAATGTTATCCAAGATGGTATAACAGGTTATATCAGGGTATATATAACTGATCTTTTATGTGTACTTATTCGATATCTAATAATGTAATAACGCTAATTTTATGAATGTTTATTAAACTATATTATATTAGATTTAAAAGAAATAAAATAACTTATATATTATTTATAAGGGAATAACTAGCATTAATTTTGAATGTATTAAATAAAAATCTACAAATAATTTCGCTAAAATAATATAATGTAATACTATACTCTAGTATATTTGATACGCTATTGAATAAGATAAATGTCAAGGTATTCAGTGCTACTTTAAAATTATCTCATAAAATACTATCGTATTTTCACTAAGAAATTTAGAAGATTTATTTAACTACCGACTAGGCCCATCTCTTGAATCACTACCCCTCTACCAGCCTTTTACTAATACCCCTACCCCTACCCTAGCTTAGCCTCGTTACATAAGCCCTACCCTACCCTTGCCTACGGTCACTAACCCCACACCCACTTGGTATTGTAGTACTGGTGGAAAGAGCCTTAGATCGGATATGTGCTGCAAACAACGAACAAGCCCTCGAGCTTACCCTGCACAAGTTCCTGCCCGCCGTCCTGCGTAAGTTTGACTCCGGCAGCCCCGCTGTCAAACAAAAGGTTGATACCCCCCTCCAATGTTATGATACCCCCTCCACCCCCATTTCTAAGATACCCCCTCGCCACTCCCATTGCTATTATACCCCCCGCCACCCCATTGCTATTATACCCCCCCACCACCCCCATTGCTATGATATCCCCCCACCACCCCCATTGCTGTGATAATCCCCCCCCACCACCCCCATTGCTATGATACCCCCCTGCCACCCCCATCGCTATGATATCCCCCCACCACCCCCATTGCTATGATACCCCCCCACCACCCCCATTGCTGTGATAATCCCCCCCCACCACCCCCATTGCTATGATACCCCCCTGCCACCCCCATCGCTATGATATCCCCCCACCACCCCCATTGCTATGATACCCCCCCACCACCCCCATTGCTGTGATAATCCCCCCCCACCACCCCCATTGCTATGATACCCCCCTGCCACCCCCATTGCTATGATATCCCCCCACCACCCCCATTGCTATGATACCCCCCCACCACCCCCATTGCTATGATACCCCCCTGCCACCCCCATTGCTATGATATCCCCCCACCACCCCCATTGCTATGATACCCCTCCACCCCCATTGTTGTGGGTTGTCGTTATTGTAGCGCTTGCTTTATATCTAATATTATTATTAATAAGCTGTATAATAAAAAGCGCTTCTATGAATCTGTAATGTTAACACACTTATGAGGTCACTTATTCTTGTAATGTTTTATCTGTTTTTAGTTTATTAATTATTTTAAAACCAGTACATTTTTAGTTCATAATAATATATTTAAATAGTCTATTATAATAGTCTATAACCAACGATACATGTAACATGCGAACACCTAATAATAGCATGGTAGAGCTGAGAGAGTCACTGATGTTGAACTTATCAATATCCTATAAGGAATCTCATAGTGATCTCTTCATTATATCCACATTAACAATACACTACGGCTGCAGTGTTTCTGTAGTAATAAAGAGCCGACACACATGCCTTATAGAGACTATATCTAACTAGTTGTATGCTTATTATCATTGTAGCAATCACCTCTAATAACTTCTTATTTATTATCCATTGATAAATACACATACACACATACGAATACAAACAGCACACATATATGCACCAAACATAATGTATCAAAGATTTTGTCAATTTGTAAAATTAATGAAAAATTATTCTATATGTACTGCAAATTATTTATTTCTAATTCTATTTTTAGTTTATAATTGTTTACATGTAAATTTTAAAAATATATCATTATTATAAATTTATATTATCATTAATGAAAAGATATGTATATATTTAAATACAATACGAATTTAATTTATAATGTTTGTTTTAAGAATATAACATTATTTTATAATTAGAACCATTTTTCTTAACATATTCAACCATATTCGAGAAATATGATAAATAAGTCCAATTTTAATATTAAATTATACATATTTTGTAATATTATTTATTATGTAAAAATATTTGACAATTCGATTTTGAAATTATTTAAAACTAAAAAGTATTGCCACCTATATTTCAAACTAATCGCTAACATTACTATTTATTTCACATAAAAGTGACATATCTTTTCATCACAAATGTATTGCTATACAAAACACACTCACACACACACTCAGACACACACACACACACACACACACACACACCACTTACAGATAATGGAACTGCTAGCCTATGTGAATAAGAGGCTCACGAACAACAAGAGAATGAAGATTCCCATAGTGGATATCTTAAATCTGTACTCGGAATCATCCAACATGTTTGTTACGGTTAGTCACATGGTCACATGGCCACATCAGTCACATGATCACCTGATCACCTGGTTACATGGTCACATGGACACGTTGTCATGTGGTCACCTGGTCATGTGGTCACATGGTCACCTGTAGTGTATGTCAGTATCACCTGTCTGTTGTCTAGTGGGCTTGATGGCAGTATTTCAATAATATAAACCTAGCATTTAACCTATTATATCTATAATAATAATTACATATATATATAGTTAATATTATCATTGTTACTATGGTAAATACATCACCTAATAATAGACATATATCAAAATATATATATATATATATCAAAATATATATATAGATATAAATAACAATGGTTTTATAACAAGGAATCTATAAATAGATGATATTACTACATTTCACACACACACACTTTGGTATAACCATGTAACCAACATTGAAGGTGATCTTCAGTGATAGTGATAGCTATAGCATGTAGGCCCACTACTACAGTGGGGGGGTACTAGTAGGGTTATGGGGCCTAGATGGGGGCAGGGCGGGGCTGACTCTTCTTATGCTAATCATGCTTTTACACTAAGTAACTCGGATCTGGTAATCTGATGATTATGTTGAATATATTCATCTTATGCATGTGTGTGTGTGTGTGTGTGTGTGTGTGTGTGTGTGTGTGGGTGTGTGTGGGTGTGTGTATTAATATATATATAAACATATATTTATATATATATATATATATATATGTTTTTATATATAAATATAAATAAATATCTATGTATATGTATACATATAAATAAATAAATATATAGACATATACACACACACACACACACACACATACACATACTGCAGACACCCAACAACAATATACTATGTGCCATTGTAATAAAGCAGCAGACAATACCATTGTCTACTGCTGCCATGTACATGTAAACACCACATACCTATTGTTGTTCACCAGTACCCCTCCCCCCTACATCAACACAGTTGTTTATACACATCACCATCAGTTAGTGATAGTTGCCCATAAAGCAGAGCCCCCCCCCACACAATGGTGTCACTGTGTGAGTGTGCATTCACTAAGGGCACACTGATAACAATGGCACTGGTACATCTGGTCAACACTTGTAGCCCACTTGATTAACATGCATAGCTATTGACTACTACTACTACTACTGTAACTATAGATGTATTGTTTATTATTAATCATAATATAATAAAATAGTGAATTTACTTTTCAAAACAAATAGAAACCCCTCCACTACACCACTCTCACACACACACATGTAATAGCTGTGTCAGCATGTCTACTACTAACACAACTAGTCACTGCATAGATTACCTACAGAACAGCAACAACAGCAGCAGCAGTACAGGCCTATTGTTTAACTGTGTGTGTGGTGTAGTAACATGTGTGGCTGCTGTCACCAACACACACTGTGCACACATACCCTCCTCCCTCCCTTCAGACATTACTATAAGCCTTATCATCACCTACAGTGTGTGTGTGTGTAATATAGTACAGGCACACTATAGTACATGCAGTGTACACTATACTCACACCTATATATACACATCAATGTATATATATATATATAAAAACGCATGTATATATATATATATATATATATACAAACGCATGTATATATACACACACACATATTTATATACACACATATATACATACATGCACTATAGATAGATATATCGTATTTATTTATAAAACACTTGCATAATATATACATAATTAATATTCTTGACATATATATATATATTGAGATCTATATTTATATCATATTGTTGATGATGATATCTAAAACAGTGACTCACTTAGGGTGATGTAATTCCACACACTCACACAATCATTACATTGCATTGATGCTATATGATGATGAATCACTCCTCTGCTTTATGACTCACCCATGTATTTATACTGTTGCTCCCTTTCCCATGAGTATTCAAAAAACTTAACCAAATAGTCTATTAAGTATTATATATATATATATATATAGTATATAGTATATAGTATATAATATGTGTATATAATATTGATTTCAAATGTATAGTATAAGGTATACTATACTATTCTGAAATACTAACATGGGTATAGTCACGATCACCCTCCACTCACCCCCCCTACCCCCTACACAGAACTTCTGCATGTACTACCAACGTCTAGGCTATCACCGGTGCGATAGAGACACTAAACTCATACTGTTCCGTCAGTACCTATTAGTCATGAAGAACAGACCCTTCAATCAACAATGCGAGTTAGTCATTAGCCACGCCCCCCCCCCCTTAGTTAGCCACACCCCCTCCCCTAGTTAACCGCACCCCCGCGCACAGATTCATGCAGATGGCAGCCTTATCTCTGCCATCCCTGGTCACGCCCCCCTTAGTTAGCCACACCCCCTCCCCCGGTTAACCTCACCCCCCCACCAGATTCATGCAGATGACAGCCTTATCTCTGCCATCCCTGGTCACGCCCCCCTTAGTTAGCCACACCCCCTCCCCTAGTTAACCCCACCCCCCCACCAGATTCATGCAGATGGCAGCCTTATCTCTGCCATCCCTGGTCACGCCCCCCTTAGTTAGCCACACCCCCTCCCCCGGTTAACCCCACCCCCCACCAGATTCATGCAGATGGCAGCCTTATCTCTGCTATCCCTGGTCACGCCCCCCTTAGTTAGCCACACCCCCTCCCCTAGTTAACCCCACCCCCACACCAGATTCATGCAGATGGCAGCCTTATCTCTGCCATCCCTGGTCACGCCCCCCTTAGTTAGCCACACCCCCTCCCCTAGTTAACCCCACCCCCCCACCAGATTCATGCAGATGGCAGCCTTATCTCTGCCAGAACTTCGCCTCGCCAACACCTCAGAGAACCCTATCGAAATTCTACATTCTTTGTACGATGATCCGGAAGTTTCCAAGCTATTCTACCGCTACATGGTATCCATCTGCCTGTTGCCCTATTCGTTAGTGCTGCCACCTATGCAGGCATGCTGTGTAACTCTCTTATCATTACACACATATATATGTAGGCAATATATATGTATGTATATATATAATCATATAAATGTTTATGATATTTATTTTAAATTTCATGCAATTCTTTAATAATGTAGCTTTCTTTCACACACACACACATGATGCATTATGGGTAATAGACATATGTTCACACAGCACATTAACATACACACTGACCATGCCTATGACCATACATACACATACACACACACATATATGTGTGTGTATATATATATACATACAAATACAATATTACAATACATTTAAATATTAATATACTATGAATACATATTGTACATACTATACATAACAAGTAAATATACAAAAATGAATATATTATAAAGAGGTTTTATTTAAATAATATATATATATATAAATTGTACATATAAACTTGACCTCATTATATAACTCTCCATATAAATGGGTAACTATTCAGATGTCAGAGTGTTATTGACATCAATGCACTATCAGTAGTAATTGTATACCCATTGATAACATTGGGTACTGATGCAGGTAGACAATAGAACACCACCTTATTAGGTATAGAACTTTCATTCTTTGTAATTAACATTTCAATTTGAATTATAATAATAATTCGTTAAATTTCATTTGAAATATATTTTATAGGTTCAATAAAACAACATGATTTAACATGCTAGATATGGGAACTCTATGAACTTACTGGTTTACCTGGTATATCAGTATATTATGTAATGTATTGCTGCATCACTATTAGCTAATCGGGATTCTACTGTATATATTAACTTAATAAACATTTACATCATTATTAATATACTTATAAATATGTATACATCTCGTAGATATGTTGTAAATATAACTAATTAAGTTTACAAATTAAAATCTAAATTTTTCATATTAATCAGAAAATTAATATACTATCCTATACAATTTGTGAAACAATTAGTAGTGTATATATATATATATATATAGTTTTAAACAACTATTATATGTAAACATAAATTATAAATTCATGGATAATCCAAGATATGACTGATATTTCTGAAATGATAACAATTTTTGTACTTCGAAATAGATACTTTTCAATGGTATATTTAATTATAATTCAATAATTTCAAATTAACCTGTCATTAATTAAGTTGTATAATAATTGCATTCATTTTAAAAAAAATGTTTATGTAAGTTATAAATAAAATATTATTTATATATTCAGTTTGAACTGAAAAATATTTTTCTATATTATTTATGTAATTATTCTAAATAATATAATGCGTATTACATTATATTATGATTCTAATATACTCATTAAAAACATGTTTTTGCATTGATTTTGGTATCAAACATGTATTCCCGTACCTTGATGACAATACGATAAAATCGGTCGAGCGTAAAATAAATGTTTCATAAAATGCGCATTATCCACGTTCTGTCCTTGGTGTAATGATAAGTAGACAGTGTAAAGATACACATGTAAGTATTTATTATGATAATAAACAATATCTCAATATATACAATTATCATACATACATATACATATATATATATATATATATATATATATATATATATATATGGGATGTTATTGATCTAGTTTACAATAGAAATGGACTGTATATTGTTTGTTCGTGTATAGTAAACTAGTTATAACTAGTTATAACCTGGTTCAAGTTGTGCTGTTATGCTACATGAGAAGCATGTGATACCAAGGTACTATGGAGGGTTGTTTGTGATGACAATATATTGAGAGATTACCACCTGCTTGTTTCATTGCTAACCTAATTGATAAACCATTAATATTTTTATTATTAGCTTTTAAAAATAAATATGTTCATTATAGTCTGAAAATAGTTAGAAACCATATATATATATATATATTATTAATAAGTTATTATGGTGATTTACCTATTAAAATTTGTATATCATATTTATATTTATTACTTTATTTATTGTATATATTTTACTTTTGACTAAAGTCATTAAATGACAATTAATATTGGTTTTAATATATGACTGGATTATAATGTTAAACAGCTGCTTGTAATGGTAGTGTTATTGTTTGCCATTATTATTATTATTATTATTATTATAAGTTATCATTTATTATAATAATTTACCCCAATGATTGACATTGTATTTTATAGATTAATAAGAATTAATAAATTTAATTGAACTAATTAATAAAATAATAAATATGTGCTAGTTTAATTTAAAATTCAAAAATAGAATAAAATAAATATCAATATTACCTGTAATAATATTATTATTAACTATAAATAATAATGTATATTATTTACTTTTTTGTTATTATTGTATGAATGATTGTATCACTTTTGAAAACAGATATATACTTAGGTAGATAGGCATTGTTAAGTGAAACATCCAAGGTCGGCCATCTTGTGTTTAAGGTCATGTGACTGCAATTTTGATATTTATTAACACTAGGATTTTATTTGTTTACCTAGAAATGTGAAGGTATTTCAGATTCTATTATAAACTAAATTACGATTACAGTAATATCCTACATATATTTATTATAATAAGGTAATAGTACATTATATAAATTTATATATAGCTATTTTTAACAAGGCCCCTATTCACAAGATGTCCAACTAGGTGTTTCGTTGAATTGCATAGGCAGTATTCATAAATGTATATCTACCTAATTATATACTGTTTTTTTGAATTAAAACTCTATTATTACCTATAAATATATCGGAATTCGTTTCCCCTATAAGCGTATGCATACTGGTGTTTACTGATATCATTGTCATATCTTTATCGTTATTATACTACTATCACTACTACTATGCCTTTATCACCACTACCATTCCTGTGACCATGCAGAACCAGCAAGTTTCCATCATTAGTACACCTCCAACCTCCGCATATAAACCCACCTGTACTACCGCCCCCCTCACAGAACCTGCAGAACCGAGAAGTTACCCCCGCCTCCCCCCGGTAAGTCTAGCGACGCCCCCAAACCAGCTGACACCGAATACAGCGGTATCTGTCAGGCTGAACTTATGTCCTTGACCGGTACCAATGGCTTCACTGAAATTGAACTCAGAGAGGTTAATGTTGTTGTCGTCGTCGTTTAGTAATGGCGGACAGCGACCTTCAAATGAAGCTCACGACCTCTAAGTGATGTATACACATGTATTATTATCCATCCTCTTTTATTATACCTATTAACATACTTATCATGTAAATATTCAATATATAATTTTGTTATACTAATAAAGTAATAATTTGAATATTTTTTCAGATAGTTTTATTCACCAATATTTTGATATATATACATCATTTATATAACAATAATGTTGATGTGATTTTAGTAAACTGATTATTCACAATCAATAACATTAATAACTTTAATAATGACAAATATTTAGAAAGTTTAATATAGTGAATGAAAATAATGATACCAAGAAAATATGTTATCTATTTATAGAATATGTTAACATAAATATGTTAAATGTTGCGAAATGTGATTGACAAATTATTTCTCATTTTAATAGGTGTTAATAACACCCGGTTATATAACATCATTGTATTGTATTTATACACACACATACACACACACACACACACACACACACACACACACACACACATATATATATATATATATATGTATAATTTAATAATAATTTGCATACCTTTATTTAAATAATCTAAATAAATATTTATTAAAAAAATGAACAAATGTAATATTCCTATTTTAGCTGTACTTAGCTAACCTGCAACCCACATCAGCACACTCTGTTGCATACATCTGTACAGGTCACATGTTAATACATGTAATAGCACAGCAACCTTAGGGGGGGGGGCCATTATTCCGGTATGACTTCTTTAGGCGGTATATCTAGGGTGGTAGAATATAACGTTTACATCATTTTGAATAAATCACGTAATTTTATATGATATATAATTGTATATGACCAAGTAATATCAAAGATATCGCATTGTAAACAAAATTTTCTGGTTATGCATATGATTTAGTGTAGTATAGAACCTGGTTTAGTTGTATAGGGTTAGGGTACAAGGCATGGTTTAGTATTTTATATAGAATTTATTTATACATAAAGTAATAATCATTTGAATATTTTTTCAAAATATTTTTTCAATCATGAATATTTTGATATGTGCATAATTTATATAACAATAATGTTAATAATGTGATTTAGACTAAAGCATGTATAATCTATACAAGTAGTTTACCACCACCCACCTAGGTGTAATAACCTGTAATCATCAATACACACTACACTACCAGAGAGTGGAGGAGCATATATACTATAGTTTATACTTTTTATGTACTGTATAATATTTATTTAACATGTAATAGATAGGCATATATCCTGGGGCATTATAACTGGGTTGGCATTATATCTAGGGTCCACTGTATATATACATGTGAATATATATATATATATATATATATACATGTGAATATATACACAAATAAGGGAACAGTAAACGTTATTAATGATATAACAACGTTATCTATATAGTTATTTGCGTACCTATTTGAAATACACTGATTTTATATGTGTTTTTATCATTGTTGGCTAGTGAAATGATGCACACATCTAATTATAATCAGTGTATTCCAATGCTAAAAACAAGTACATATTGTCACTAATACAAAGATTTAAAAAACATAAAACAATAGATCAACAATATTACTCAGTTGACATATGGTATAATATTGATTATTTTAATTCAAAACTAATTTATATATTTGTATAATAATAATTTGTGTGTGTATAATATACACACAGTGATGTACTATATATATAGTATCATTTATTAATTTCAAAGAAATATAAGTAATAAAATAATAGAACATTTTGGTTTCTGTGAATTTCTCTGCACACTGACCATGTTCTAAGTATAGCTATATTATAGTATAGACATGGCCTGTTGAGGTCATACACTGCAGATACTATAACTCATAGTATACTATAACTTATAACTAGAAGTGTGTATAACTATGACTTATCACACTATCGCAGGTAAAGATATCCATCATCATTCTGATGTCTAAAGGTGTCTACAATCTGCCCGAGTCAATATTTGCACTGATCTGCGCTAGTACCGATGGTATCGATCAGTTAGTAGTAGTAGTAGTAGTAGTAGTAGTAGTAGTAGCACAACTACTTCAACTACTATAACCAACGCTCCTTTGTATACAGAGTATCGCAGAAAGCCGATAACACGCTGAAACAGATTGCCAGGTAAATAAGTATTTTATATCGTGATTTAGTTTTAATATGGGTTTTTCAAATCTTAATTTTAAATTCACTATATTTTGTATGTCATACAATTTCTTATATGTATATTCATAACAAATCAATGTTAATTATTCCCTTTATGTATATATATACATAAATATAAATATAATAATTGATCATCAAATATACTTAATTTTAGTAGTATATTTTAATATTTCACAGAATAGCTAATTATTATATTATTTAGTAAAATTAAAATGAATTTTGTATACAATACGAGTATCTATAGATTCATTGAGAGTTTTCTCTTCCGTTTATCTTGATATCACTTCAATATATTAATTTTAATAATTAGTTTCGTTCTTTCGGAAATAAATCTCAATAATGAAATTTCACTCTAGCGATATTTCACTTTTTATTTATAATATTATAATTTTACATATTAATTTATTTATAAAACTAGAATCTATAGATTTAGCTCTGTAAGCTATTCATATCATTTCTCCACTATATACACACTACTACTTCCATCAGCAAAGATGACTGGGATGATGTGAACATTCCTATGAACATCTACAACTTGTTCCTCGGCACTTCCATCAACAAATCTGCCGTTAGTCAGTTGTGTACGCGTTGTATAGCGCACACGTAATACCTTCATCTCTCCCATGCTTCCCTATCTACCAGGCCACCGCCGCTACCCTTATGTAATAACCATTATTTGTTATGTACAAAAATACGCTTTTTTATTACACCTCGTTTAAAACGCTTTTTCCGTTTTGTATCCGTTTTTTTTCTATATTTTGTCCGAATTTTTCTTAACTAATATGATAATTTATTATATATATTATTTTATTGATGATGTAACATAATACTTAATCATAATTAATTTAAACATAATTCTATATAACTTATATATATATATATATATAGTGATGGTATAGCAATATCGCTGATATATTTTCGGCATTACATTAACATCCATATTTTTTAAATTAATTTAATTATTTGGATTTTTTTATATAATATATATTTATAATGTTTCATGATTTAGTTTTTAGTTCAATCAGAAGAATTCTAATAATATAACGATAATAAAATATATTTTTAAAAAGATGTTGATTTTTTTTAAATTAAAAATATATCCCATTATAAATATTAATGAGTTTTGTTTATTTTTGCTTTTTATTCATGTTTAAAATTCGTTTAAATCACTTATTACTACCTAACGCAATCACCTGTGTGTTGGTAACGTTACTACATTATATATCATACATCATATACTGGCATCATCATCTCCTCCCTATCTCTAAACCATATATAACAGTGTACACTATAAGGGTTATTAAATTTAGTTATTTTCAAAATTACATGCTTGGCAAGTGATTACAGGCTAAGTCTTGATGAAATGAAACACATACTACTTTTTTTTTTAATTTTTAGTTAGTTTTGATCCAGCGATAGGCTGACAAAAATCATTTAAAATAGTCAAGAAAATGTGTTGAGAGAAATAATTTCCAATTTACCCTATGACATAGGCGACCAATATTTATTTTATTTTAATTATAAATTCATATATATTTATTATAATTATAGCTTTATATTAAATATGAATACACGAATTATTTTTGAATACATATCACCTGATTATTATAAACCTTTAAATATATCATTTATAAATTCACAAACCTTTATTGATATATAAAAAATAGCTGAATTATTTAATACAGTTGATTGAATTATCGATATATGGAATACAGATTTACTGCCTATGTATTGTTATAATACAATATTAAATAAGCTAGTTCGGTAATGTGATTTATAATTTTAGAAAGCTCTTGAAATTCTATAATATAAGTTGTATTTTAGTTTTTACTAATTTACAAAATTAAAAAATTGATAGTCAAAAAATAATATTTTACTAATTAAAAAAAATACTCTTTTTTTCTTCTTCACAATTTGTGTTTGTTCGCTAGCTCAAAATCTTTTTTTAAATTGTATTTTATTTCAAGAAAATATCATCCACATTTTTATTTTGTTTACAATTCATGTTTTTGATAATGTCAAATATTATTTTTGTTATAAAATATATAGTAAAATGACAATAATTATGTAATTATTTACATTTTTGAATTAAACATTTTTTTTACAAATTTCTTCTATCTTATCTAGATACCTTTATAAATAGTATCAACAAATTATTATGTCTTTCGACATTCATTTTAAAACATTTTAAAGTAAAATTCTATAAATAGTATACTACATACTTACCCCTCCTTCAGTAACCTTATGTCATTTACATCCTTACATCCCAGTCTCACACATAACCTCTCATAATTACCTCTCTCTAAACGATACTTAAACACTCGCCTCCCCTCCCCCACATAACCTATCTACTAATTACCCCTCCCCACACCCCTTACACCCTCCTACCCCTCTCCACACCACTTACACCCTCCTACCCCTCCCCACACCACTTACACCCTCCTACCCCTCCCCACACCCCTTACACCCCTTACGTCATACCCCCCACGGATCACAGGTTCCGGTACTTCCCGCTAAGTTGCATCGCCCCGCTGCAAACCTAGCCATCCGTCTGAAGATCATCCCACACCTGCTGAGATCCGAGTCTTCAGCCAACTGTTTCCCTCAAACCATACAGGTAACCTCCACCCTCCTCACACCCCGTTATATAACCACTACCATCGCTAATAGTTGATCTGTGAAGGCCTCAATGGTCAAACTACAAACTCGCGGCTCCGTCTTCAGATCATGAAATTCGTGATCCATGTCGATAAATAGTTTGTGAATGTTGCCTTCATCTCCTACCTCACCTCTATCTTCCGCCTCACTTCTATCTTCTGCCTCACTTCTATCTTCAACCTCTCCTATACTCCATCTCCTACCTCACTTTTATCTTCTGCCTCACCTCTATCTTCAACCTCTCTTATACTCCTTCTCCAGTTTCCCTTCTATCTTCCTCCTCACCTCTATCTTCCGCCTCTCTTATACTCTATCTCCAGCTTCACTTATATCTCCATGGATTCCTTATATGTCCATGTTCATCTCGCGCCTCCCTTCAACATATCTTTATCTCCCACTCCACAGTTATCTCTCTTCCTCCGCCTACTTCCTTTCTTTGCCTCTTTCATCTCGCATACTTCCTCTCTCCCCATCCCCATGTATATTCTACATCAACATATATATCTGATAGTTGCAGTCAAAAGAACTTCCCTTTGACTGGTAAAGTAATGCTGGCAGCGGTGACGAGCATCTCTTTCAATAATGAAGTTTGTATTGTAATCTGAAGCATCTTACACTCACAATCAACTATTACATTAAGTATACAAATATATACATCACCTATTGCTGTATATTCACATTCACATGATAATCTAATTTACTCATTAACTAACTCATTCATTAACTTAAAATCACGTAGAAACATGCCTTCATTATTTAAAGCCAATTTATTTCATATACTAAATTTCTGCCATACATATAATCACTATATTTTTGTGAAAATTGTTGAGGTTGATATTTTTTATATCGATTACCAGTACCGGTATTATAATACAAATGTTATCATTATAAAGCTTATAAAGTTTATTAAATTCTTAATAGAAGTCATATTTTAGATTATCTTCGCTCTTTAGATTCTATAATATAAATTGTATTTAGTTTTTACAAGTTAATACAAATTTTTTTTCATTATCATTTTTGTCACTATTAAATTAACCGATTTAATATTTTCTTTCGAGAAAATATCATAAAAAACATTTTTTTTACTATTCATGTTTTTGAGAATTACGAATATTTGTATTTGTTGTCAAAATATATATATATATATTTATTACAATGGCTATAATTATGAAATTATTAGTAATTTAATATTTGTTATTACAAATTTGTTTATATATTCTAGATACTATTATTAATATTATCAATACAATATTATGTCTATCAACATTAATTTTAAAAGTAAAATTCTATAAATTGTCTACATTTCTAGGAATATTATTTAAAAAATAAAATTTGTCATTATCTTAGGTGTTAAAGTGTCGTGCTAGAACAAAATTAAATTTGTCAAAAGTCTATAATATGTTAAATATTATATTCACTCTGTGCTAAACTTTGATCTATGATAGTAATATGTTCTACTCGGTTAAATTTCCTAATTTAGTCTTTATATAAGTATACAGGTTACGCATATGCAGTGACCTGTGACAATGTAACCACCCTAAACAACCCCCACCCTAAACAACCCCCCCCCTCCACACAGTACGACGACTCCATCCGTACGTTGGCATTCTCCGCCATAGGGCTGATAGGTCTCCGAGAGCCCCGCCTCATCAACAAAGACACTAGTCTCCTGTTCAACCTGGTACAGCTCATCGAGAAGATGCCCAGCAATAACATCAAGCAGGCCGTCGTCGATACCGTTAACATGATCGCCAAGTGTTACGCTGAGGTTACCATCCTCCTCCTCATCTTCTTTAGCATCTTACTTACCCTCTCATCTCCTCCTCATCTTCTTTAGCATCTAACTTACCCTCTCATCTCCTTCTCAGCCTCAATATCATCTTCTTTAGCATCTTACTTACCCTCTCCTCCTCTCCTTTAGCATCTTACTTACCCTCTCATCTCCTCATCAGCCTCAATATCATCTTCTTTAGCATCTTACTTACCCTCTCCTCATCTTCTTTAGCATCTTACTTACCCTCTCATCTCCTCATCAGCCTCAATATCATCTTCTTTAGCATCTTACTTACCCTCTCCTCATCTTCTTTAGCATCTTACTTACCCTCTCCTCATCTTCTTTAGCATCTTACTTACCCTCTCATCTCCTCCTCATCCTACATATCATCTTCTTTAGCATCATACTTACCCTCTCATCACCTCATCAGCCTCTTTAACATCCTTCTAAGTGTCTTCCTCCAAAGTCTTATTCCCTCTCATCCTTTGCCCTTCTTTATCATCTTACTCCTCATCCTCATCCCTATCAGCCTTATTTCCCTTTCATCCCTCACTTCTTCTTTATAATCTTACTACTCATCCTCCATATTATCCTACTTTATTTCCTCTTAATCCTGTTTCCCTCTCCTCATCTTCTTTATTATCCCCTCATTCTCTCCTCATCCTCCCCCTCCTCCTCCTTATATAATATCATCTTTATTATCTTGCTTCACTACCCATTACATCTTACAATCACATGACAGGATGAAACTGAGGGTTATGAATCCATCAGGTACACAGACTTGCAGCGTTTCATCAGCATGAACTTGAAGAGTGTTAGTGATATAACCTCTGACCTCCACACTACATAACATCTCCGTTATGATTCGCCGCTACTTATTCACAAACTTTAATAACTATTTTAATAAGTTTGCACGTATTTTTGGTTATCTACGATATTTCTAACTAAATATTTATCGATATATCTATAAAATATATGTTAATTATTTAAGTTTCTCGATTAATATTTAAAGATTGATATCTACCAGCCACCCAGTCACCTACCCCTCACACACACTCACTCACTCACACACCCTCACACACACACACACTCACACACACACACTCAAACACTCACACACACTCACACACACTCACACACACACACTCACACACACTCACACACACACACTCAAACACTCTCACACTTACACACACACTCACACTCACACACACTCACACACACACACAGGAGATTGTGGCCACGCGTAGAATAGCCATTCATTACGCAGCGTTGATCTTTCCTTCCGATCACATCCCTACCAGATATCTTCTGTTGTTGGCTACTGGTGATAGGTTAGTCTTTAGCCCCACACCGCCCCCGCCCTACGCCCACCCCCCTTCTATAAACACCTACCAAACGTTTCAGTGTATTTTATTTACTACAAAATTTAGGAGATAAATTTAAGTTCAAAATTAAATGATAATACAATTTATATCTATATCTACCTATATATGATACATATTGGTTAAAAAGTTGCACACATAGTGTACAGGAGTTTACCTGTAGAAGATAGGCAAAGTGGATATTGTAAAGGGTATTCACTTTTTTAATATACAATAATATTTAGTTACATTATATTTACTCGTTTGTTTTAGTATAATGTATATTGTATAAATATTTATTTGTGAAATATTTATTTGTATAAAATATTCATAAAAAATATATTTTTTTTAAAAATATTTTATAAGAAAAACCCGCTTTTTACTGATCTATGTTTAATCTAAAATATTGATATATATATTTATATTTATATTGTATATATATATTTATAAATACAAATTGAATTTATTTACTATGCATATGTTTTCTAACTTTATTTTAAATTTGAAGTAAAAATATGCATATTGAAAAATTTATCAAATTGAGAGTAAACTTAATTAGTGAAAAACCATCATACTGAGTAAATTGAATTAATAACTGAATAACTCTATGAATCGCATTATTTTAATAACTAAAAGAGTTGAATATGTTATACATTTAAAAATAATTAAATTAATACTTATATTATTTATTTAATTATTATTTTTCACTAAGTATAATTGTTATCAAGTTAAAAATATAATGATAAAAAAATTAAATAATAATATATATTCATTGATTATATAAAATGTTTTTTTATTTATATTTTTTAAAATTCTAAGTAGATATATTTAGAATGTAATGTAATCAGTTGTATACCTTACTTACTTATTATCTATACTTACCACCCATGTGTTGTATGTATGTGAGCGCGACATTAAAGCTTGGTTTTAAAGGTATACTAACAAATCCAATTTAAAATTTATTAAACGTTCTTATTTTCAAAGTAATATATATATATATATATATATATATATATATATATATATATTAATATATAAAATATAGATTTAATGGATAAATGAATTTTATAATAATTTAAAAAACATGTAAACAGAGATTAAAATTATGTAGGCTTCGAAGCGACATTATTGCCATATGGTTATAAGTGAAAACTTCATCTAAGTTCCTGGATGGGATGAAAGGACTCCACCAAATAAAAATAACATTAAAAATAACAACAATAACTATAAATATCAGTTGCGTAGGCGCGAATCTATAAATAGAAATAGTATTTAAATTTAATAAACAAATAACTAATTAATCGACTAATTAGCTTTTTTAATGATAAATTAATGATATCAATAGTATATAGTATTATACCATGTACGTCGATATCGATCATACCTAATTAGCGCCTTATACCCCCACCACGCCACCCCCGTAGAGCTGAGGAAATATTCACGGACGCCATAAAGGTACTGTCCACCTTCAATATCGACCGCAAGCGTATCGACTGTTTCAATAACCCGTCTGGAGTAAGAGACAACTCGGTTAGTATAGTGTATGTGTGTGTGTGTATGTGTGTGTGTATGTGTGTTATCGCTATAAGGAGGTGGATGAAGAGAAATCATCTCACACAAGTATGTTCTAGTAACAATAACAACGATCATTACAGCCTATAATATAGCCTACCCCACATGTGTTTGTGTGCTTACAGTTCACTATAGTAGCTGTAGGGTATGCAGGCGTTCAGCTCACCTCAATGTTACATGCTAACATCATCGTAGTAATGTTGATCACAGCATGCGTGTATACCTGTACCAGTTACTGTACATTACCGTAAAGGTTGTTCTTACGATGAAACCATTCGTGAAACTACTACTTAATGATTACATTAAAAGTCAGCTCAGAAGAGATTTGCATGTCTAGGTGATAGATTATAGATACAACCCTCACTGTATACACAACGATATCATATTACGTATAGTATACAATAACATAACCTTTAACCTCTGTAACCCGATAGCCTAAAGCCAAGGTACCCAGAATGCAACAGAGGCGTCTGATGCCCAAGTTTGTAGAAATGGTAGATTTCATCACAGAGAAGGTTTGTACCCGCGTAACGACCTTGAACCCATTGTTAATGCCTAAACACCTCTCTCGAAGGTCGAATCGCACAAAATATCTTACAAAGACAAAGGAGCCCTTTCTCCAGTTGCATTTAGTCAGGTTACTACTACTACTACCACTACTACCACTACTACTACTACTACTACTACTACTACTACTACTACTACTACTACTACTACTACTACTACTACTACTACTACTACTACTACTACTACTACTACTACTACTACTACTACTACTACTACTACTACTACTACTACTACTACTACTACTACTACTACTACTACTACTACTACTACTACTACTACTACTACTACTACTACTACTACTACTACTACTACTACTACTACTACTACTACTACTACTACTACTACTACTACTACTACTACTACTACTACTACTACTACTACTACTACTACTACTACTACTACTACTACTACTACTACTACTACTACTACTACTACTACTACTACTACTACTACTACTACTACTACTACTACTACTACTACTACTACTACTACTACTACTACTACTACTACTACTACTACTACTACTACTACTACTACTACTACTACTACTACTACTACTACTACTACTATCAGTAGGGTTAACTAGCCTAACCTATGTTACAGATGTTGATATACCTACGTAAGTGTATGGCCTACGAGGCCGGTATAGAACCTGACGAGAGTTCCCTAGTATCTCTAAGGGGTCAGGCCGGCTACCTCAAGAAGTGGATACTATCCCACCACGATAACCTTGAGGTGCCCTTGGAGAGGTACTCCGCCCTAGTGAAGAGAGTCGTCAACGTTTCGGGAGGTTAGACCCCGTCCCCCTAGTGAGTGAATGCGGTATTAATTCTCCACCTCTAGGAGCTCCTTCCATGTACTGTATGTTGGAAGCCGTCTGCATGTCGAGAGAGACTCGCAACGATCCTCTATTCACTGAAGTCGAATGGCTCAAGGTTAGCCCCGCCCCCTTACGTTACTTGTGAACGATATTTTCTTACTTATAATTTAAAAAAAAAAATGTTAAATAATACTAAATAAATAATTTACGATTATTAATTTGTAATGTAGTATAGTAGTATAGTACTATAGTAAAGCCCAAGATATACAGTCACATATTAAGCCTATGTAAATTGTAATATGTCACCTCCATATATAAGAAATAGGGGTATTTAATTATATCATAGTCATTAATAATATGTCAATGTCTGGTAAGTAGAAACCAGATACAAATTTAATAAGCCTTCCAATGATCTCATTGTATTACAATAGCATCAATATAAAAAATCTCATTCTCGTAGCTATTAGTTGATCATAACAACATTTCACAATCTAATATTTCCCAAAGTATATACTCTATTTATACGTATAATATATATGTTATTATATTCAAATTTTTAATTCGAAAATAATGTTAAATTAATATTAATATATTTATAATATAATACATTATTTTATGTATTTAACATTATATGAATATATTTAATCTAAGTAATTATTTTATCTAATAATGATTATAAATATTAAACATTATATATATTAAATTAGTCTCTAGGTTAATTAATTATATATGTAATTGAATATTATATGAAAAATTTAGATAATTGTATGTAAATAACAAATAAAATTATAAATATAACCAATTCAAAGTGGGCTTAATAACTCATTAGACTGTGAATAAAATGTTTAAAATGACAGTTATTGTATATCCTGAATTAATAATTTATTATGTTATTATAAAATTTCAATTAATTTTAATAATCTTCTTTATTCTCTCCAATAATTATCAAATATCATAATAGTATTTGAATACTTAATTACTACTAAAGAAAAAGTAAAAAACCTATAAAGTAAATATTATTGTTAAAATTAAATACAAAATCACCAAGGTATAATGTTTTATCGTTGTACAAGAATTTCTGATTTTTTTTATACTCAAAAATATATCAGAATTTATTCAATAATTACAATAACATAATATAAATAAGTATATTCATCTCCTTTTCATCACCGTGTAGTAGTCATAATAATACACCTTTTCCTTATCACCCTACTTCTTAACTACTCCCCCTCTTACCCAACTTCCCAACACCCCCTCTCAGACTACTTCCTAACGCCCCCCCCCCTATCACCCTCCCTACGCAGAAGTACATCAGCGACACGAGCGAAGAGATGCGACAACTAGCCGCCGAGTGTTACGCCATCACTTTGATTGACACCTCTAACGTCGTTAGCATCCTGGACGGTCTGAAAGGTTTCACCGAGAACACGAAACAGAAGGTTGTGTCCTCTACCCGTGTCCTCCACGTGCTCCATCTCCTCCTCGTCTAACCGTCGCGCTACCCGCAGGAATACGAACTAGTGAACGGCTCGATCCTCACTATCGGATTCATAGTGTCCAACATCGTCAGAACCTGTAAACCTGTCTGCGAACTGAACATAGAACAACCGATGCTCATCGATGCTGTCCAGAATATAGGTGTGTTCGCTATTCTCGCTATTGCCCGTTCAGATTTTACTGATCACCAAGTTATCGTGTAACGAAGATATGTAAACGAATGTAATTACTATATAATTATATTACAATTACAGATATATTATAATTATAATTGGAATATAATTACGATATATTACTATATAACGAAGATATCAAGTTTTGAGTATTTCTGCTACTATGGTATTATTTTGTATAGGCAATATTCGTCCTGCACCAGAGCTTTTAAAAATGCTTATAAATATTTTAATATTGCAAAAAATACATTCATTTATTTCATTATTAGTCATCATATTCTTATAAATATATTTTAATAATTATATAGAGCTTCAACTTAATGCACTATTAATATAATATATAATATAATATTTTATTAATAAAATAATAATTGTGTACAAACATTTTTTTTTCAGTTTTCTTATATGATAATTATCTGAAATATTAAAAAAAAAATTCGAACGATGAAATAATTTAAATAACTTAAAATATAAACACATATATTTAGATATTTATATATATATATATATATATATATATACATAATGATAACACATGAGTATAATATTACATGAATTGTATAAGATAACAAATTAATTAATAATATTAAAAAATAATAATTTATTTAACTTATTAATCTAGTAGATAACAATATTTTTTTTAAATTCATAAAATTGTTACCAAATATAAAAATTTCTCATATTTTTACCTTAAAATAGTGAATAAATTATTATTATTTAATATTATTAATTAATTTGTTATCTTATACAATTCATGTAATATTATACTCATGTGTTATCATTATGTATATATATATATATATATATATATATATATATATATAAATATCTAAATATATGTGTTTATATTTTTTTATGGATTAAGTTTTTAAATAAAATTAAAATATTATTTTTTTCAAATTTAATGGACAATTTTTGGAAAATTGAAAAAGATATATATTAAAAAAATATTTTTAGGGGGGAAAATCGAAGATAAAAATATTTCATTAAAATTCCTATCTCTATGTTAAATTTTAATGTGGTGGCGGAGTAATTTCCAATAATACATTTTTTTAATTAATTTTTATTTTTCAATTAAATATGTTATATAGTTCTTGTAAAATACTCGTGATAAATATTTATATATAATGTACCAATCTTGAACCGGCCTATTGTTTTTATAAATGTGAACTTTTCCCTATCTTTTACATGTAAATGAGAGAAAACGTACAATATTTCTCAATACGCGCGCTTATATTTCATTTGACCACTAACACACCAGTATACACTAACTAAACGTCTGATTTACACAGTGAACATACTGTTTCGTAAGGAGAACACTCATTTCAACGTCGCCACTCTGGCTATCGGGGAAATAGGGCGCTCCGGCAGAATTCCCCTAGAAGGGGGCGACGTAAATGGGGTTAAGAAACTCGTCGACTACCTCATTGGTCAGGCTGCTGACACCAAACTGGACATTAAGGTCAGATTACGGCCATACACCATGTCTATATAATGTAGTGCTATTTGTTGATTCAATTCCTATCGACTTTAATATCATTACACAATTTATCATAAAGTATATGTTATTGAACTGATTTTTATAATATTATGTAATAATAACTATTAATGGTGTTATATATCTAATTGCATGTATTATCATGAAATAAGATGTATAAATGACAGTGTAGTTGTATAAGAAGCCACTCTAGTGAACACACACATTCCTACAGAGAAGGGAACATTCAGTCAGATGCTTGGGAATGATTTGTTTGGGAGATGACAAGTTTGAGTATCGTAAACATATCATCGAATCTCTACTGAAGACACCTGGGGTTAATAACCCTGCCCTCATACCCCCTACCCCATACCCACCATCCTCTCTCATTATTAACATTACCCACCACTTTATGCAACATCATACTGCCCCCCATTATAACCCCGTACATTTCTCTATAGGCCTATTATCACACACTCGCCCCATCATTATTAACACCCCCACCCCTCTCTGACAGCCTAAACAAGTAGACTTCCACACCACCGTCGGTAAAGCCCTAGCCTATTGCGCTCTGTCTACCACTTCCATCATACATCAAGATGAGTGGTCAGTCGTTAAGGAAGACTTCAAGGTAACCTTGACCTCGTCACCATCGCGTCCCTTTAAGCCCCCCCCCACCCTACACCCTACAGCTCGAAGAGAACGGAACCGGAGAGAACGTTAAACTAATCATAGGCGACCTTCAAAAGATGGTGAAACATCAGAACCCTCACTATCGCCAGGTAATGACCCCTACTCTAGCTCAACCTCTACTTTACCCCCGTCGCCGCTCGCCCTACCCCTACTTTACCCCCGTCTCCCCTCTTACAGGCTGCCTGTATCTGGTTGCTAGAGATGTGTGAACAGTGTTCCCACTACGTCTGCCTTCAGGAGTCCATCTTTAGTATACAGCTGTGCTTCCTGACACTGCTCAAAGAGAAGGATGGTTAGCCAGCCCGTGATTGGTCGATATCTAACTAGTAGGCCACACCCCTTCACATTCTCACCTAAACCATATAACCTCGCATATACACTATATGCTATATGTTCTTATGTTGTCTATACCCCTCTGTAGAAACCCTACAAGAACTAGCCTCCCGCGGTCTATCTGTGGTGTATGACTCATCCAATGATGCAGACCGTACAGTGCTAGTAGCCAATCTGACAGAACTACTGCTAGGTAAGGCATCAGGAGGTCGTACTGCCGGCAATGTTCAGCCTGATACCAAGATATTCGATGAGGGCGATCTAGGCAAAACACCTGATGGGTTACTCTCTCTCCCCCTCTCTCTCTCTCTTTCTCTCTCTCTTTCTCTCTCTCTCTCTCTCTCTCTCTCTCTCTCTATCCATCTCTCTTTCTCTCTCTCTCTCCATCTCTCTCTCTCTCTCTTTATCTCTCTCTCTCTTTCTCTTTTTCTCTCTCTCTTTTTCTCTCTCTCTTTTTCTCTCTCTCTCACTCTCTCTCACTCTCTCTCTCTCTCTCAACTCTATACCCATCCTACAGGTCTAACATCTCCACCTACCGTGACCTATGCTCCATCGCAAGTGATCTTAATCAACCAGAACTAGTCTACAAGTTTATGAACCTCGCTCAACATCAAACAGTATGGAACTCTAAGAAAGTTTGTTCTCCTTACCGCGATATCCATTGCACCGATGCTATTAACCAATCACATCACACAGGGTGCGGCTCTGGGTTTCCAGATCATTGCTAAACAAGCCGGTTAGCCCCTACACCCCCCCTACTTTCACTTTACCAACCCCACTTAGGCCCATCATTACATATACATTCCTCCACCTCCTCCCCCCTCCACCCCTCTTTCTATCCATTAGATAAACAAGCCTGTTAGCCACGCCCCCTACTACCACCTCCTCCTCCACCACCAGCTCTACCTCTATACCATCGTTACACTTCTCCCCACCCTCTCCCCCCATCAGGTAAACAACTAGAACCTCAGATGGACATCATCATCCCCAAGTTGTACCGTTACCAGTTTGATCCCAACCCACGTATTCAGAAGGCGATGAGCTGCGTTTGGTCTTCCCTAGTCACCGATGAAGCATTGGCGGTTAGACACGCCCCCTATCTGTATAACCACGCCCCCATAATCCTTAACTATACCATTCTCTCAGTTCTCTACTCTATACTGTTATCAGTAAGCCACGCCCCTAACCACGCCCACTACCCTCGTCCCAGTTGAATCGCTACATGCAACCTATAATGGTGGACATCAAAGTGAACCTAGAGTCGGTTGATTGGCGGGTCAGGGAGTCGACCTGTTTGGCTCTCGCTGACTTCATCCGTAACAAGGACATCGTCAATGTTGTGGAATCATTCCCCGAGCTGTGGCTGTCTGTTCTACGTGTATTGGATGATGTCAAGGTTACTGCGACCTTGAACTAGTGACATATCAGCACTGCACATGATGAACATCTTTATTCTCAAATCTCTGTTTACTAAGATCGCTGGGCAATTTTTAGATTTTATTTTACATTTTTTTAATATCTTTTTTCTCGTGTAATTTGTAATCGTTTTATCATTAATTCATACTTTTTCTTCCGTAACTTGAAATCGAGGAATTGCCTATCCGACAACAGTATCCGTGAGATTCATGACACATATTGGTTATACTGATGCAGACTTATACATACAGACTTGCCCATTACTTACGTTAACTCACTACATCGTAATGGCAAACTATCCGTATTAGCTGCAGCACTCTGTTAAAAGTGTGACTCGCATTATTCTTATTTATATTAATCGTTTACAATTTAATTATATATTTTAATGCATGTATAAATGAATACAAAGTATATTCGTGTATTAATATGTGCTGAATCAGAATCGTTACCTAAACTTGATCACTCTTGCATAACCAATAACAATGAAGTTTGATTGATGAACAAATGAAATAACTGATTATTGTACATGCGTGTGATGTGTGTTGATAGACAGTAATCTTAACAGAGAGTTACTTGCTGCGCGTATGTAGGTAAACTTGATCTGCACATGATGAACATCTTTATTCTCAAATTTCTATCTACCAAATCTCTGGACATTTTTTCGATTTTCGATAATTTTATTAATAATTTTTTTCTCAAATAATTTTTTTTCTCAAATAATTTTGTAACCTCTTAAATTTTTCGATTTATTATTTGATTTTTCTTAAACTCGAAATCGGGGAAATGCTCTAGATGACAACGTATTTGTGAGATTAATGACACATATTGGTTATACTGATGCAGACTTGTACATGCCCATAACTTCTGTTAACTCACTACATCGTATTAGCTGCAGCACTCTGTTAAACGTGTGACTCGCATTATTCTTATTTATATTAATCATTTACAATTTAATTATATATTTTAATGCATGTATAAATGAATACAAAGTATATTCGTGTATTAATATGTGCTGAATCAGAATCGTTACCTAAACGTTATCACTGTTGCACAACCAATAACAATGAAGTTTGATTGATAACTACAATTGTAAATAACACAAATGAAATAACTGATTATTGTACATGTGTGTTAATAGCCAGTAATCTTAACAGAGAGTGATTGATTGTGACATGTACAACTTACATGTAGGTAAACTTAATCTAAACATATGCACATGATGAACATCTTTATTCTCAAATTTCTATCTACGAAATCGCTGGACATTTTTTCGATTTTCGATACTTTTATTAATAATTTTTTTTCTATTTTAATTTCTATTATTAAATTTTTCGATTTATTATTTGATTTTTCTTAAACTCGAAATCGGGGAATTGCTCTTGACGACAACGTATTTGTGAGATTAATGACACATATTGGTTATACTGATGCACACTTTTGTACTACTACTACTATGTTTGGTGTGACGTGTTTTCATCAATAATATAACTGCCTATGTGGCTCAGTGGCTAAGGCGTCAGACACACAAGTAGTAGGACACGGGTTCGAGCCTCATCCAGACCATTAAAATGGGTCTTCAAATAATACTTAGAAGTGATCTTATATAATTGTGTATAAAATAATGATCGGCTCTCGTTAAAACCATGGATGCCTTAACATGATAGCGATTTCGAAGGGACATTAGAGCCATATGGTTATAAGTGAAAACTTCATCCAAGTTCCTGAATGATCCACCAAAATAACAACAACAATAACAATACTACAACAATAACCTCTTAATAAACAGGAGACCGTGAGACTGGCTGCATTGAAGTCTATCAAAGCTCTCTCTAAGGTAACGTATACTTAGTGGAGCCTACATTACACCCCTACTACCCCTACCCCCCACCCCTCCCCATGATAGGCTACAGTAAGACTGTGCGATATCGCTCGTGGAGCCGGCAGTGTGGAGACGATACAGATAATGTTACCCCTACTGTGCAACACAGCACTGAAGACCATGCACAACGACTCTAGAACTATCTGGTTTGTCTCCTCCTCACCCTCGCTACATTGCCTGAGTAACGTTTTATACATGTATATAATAGTTATTTTATAAAAGTCTGTAAAATATTCTACTTTAAAAAATATTCTGAAATATTTCTATAAAATTATAAGTAAATATATTTAATCGCGATAAAGTCGCGTAATATTTCCATATTAACTAATCTAGTTCGTACAGAAATTACACAATCTCACAGCCAAATCAACGTACGATGTTATACCGTTAACACAGGGGTGACAAGTAATAACCCCACCCCCCCCTCCCCCACAGTTTCAGTACCATAGTGAAGATCTCGAACATAGCAGGGGAGCAGTTGAGACCCCACATCACAGTCATGGTGCCTATCCTACTGGAGGCTATGGATGTCAGCGAGTCTTCCTTCGCTAACTACCTGTCTCTGCACGCCTCAGCTGCTGATGACAGCGCGGGGCTAGAACAGGTGTGTATGTGACCCTATAGGGGGGCTAGTGCGGGGCTAGAACAGGTGTGTATCTTACCCTATAGGGGGGCTAGTGCGGGGCTAGAACAGGTGTGTATGTTACCCTATAGGGGGGCTAGTGCGGGGCTAGAACAGGTGTATGTTACCCTATAGGGGGGCTAGTGCGGGGCTAGAACAGGTGTATGTTACCCTATAGGGGGGCTAGTGCGGGGCTAGAACAGGTGTGTATGTTACCCTATAGGGGGGCTAGTGCGGGGCTAGAACATGTGTGTATGTTACCCTATAGGGGGGCTAGTGCGGGGCTAGAACAGGTGTGTATGTTACCCTATAGGGGGGCTAGTGCGGGGCTAGAACAGGTGTGTATGTTACCCTATAGGGGGGCTAGTGCGGGGCTAGAACATGTGTGTATGTTACCCTATAGTGGGGCTAGTGCGGGGCTAGAACAGGTGTGTATGACCCTATAGGGGGGCTAGTGCGGGGCTAGAACAGGTGTGTGTGACCCTATAGGGGGGCTAGTGCGGGGCTAGAACAGGTGTGTATGTGACCCTATAGGGGGGCTAGTGCGGGGCTAGAACAGGTGTGTATGTTACCCTATAGGGGGGCTAGTGCGGGGCTAGAACAGGTGTGTATGTTACCCTATAGGGGGGCTAGTGCGGGGCTAGAACAGGTGTGTATGTTACCCTATAGGGGGGCTAGTGCGGGGCTAGAACAGGTGTGTATGTTACCCTATAGGGGGGCTAGTGCGGGGCTAGAACAGGTGTGTATGTTACCCTATAGTGGGGCTAGTGCGGGGCTAGAACAGGTGTGTATGACCCTATAGGGGGGCTAGTGCGGGGCTAGAACAGGTGTGTGTGACCCTATAGGGGGCTAGAACAGGTGTGTGTGTTACCCTATAGTGGGGCTAGTGCGGGGCTAGAACAGGTGTGTATGTGACCCTATAGGGGGGCTAGTGCGGGGCTAGAACAGGTGTGTATGTTACCCTATAGGGGGGCTAGTGCGGGGCTAGAACAGGTGTGTATGTTACCCTATAGGGGGGCAAGTGCGGGGCTAGAACAGGTGTGTGTGACCCTATAGGGGGGCTAGTGCGGGGCTAGAACAGGTGTGTATGTTACCCTATAGTGTGGCTAGTGCGGGGCTAGAACAGGTGTGTGTGACCCTATAGGGGGGCTAGTGCGGGGCTAGAACAGGTGTGTGTGTAACCCTATAGGGGGGCTAGTGCGGGGCTAGAACAGGTGTGTATGTTACCCTATAGGGGGGCTAGTGCGGGGCTAGAACAGGTGTGTGTGTTACCCTATAGTGGGGCTAGTGCGGGGCTAGAACAGGTGTGTATGTTACCCTATAGGGGGGCTAGTGCGGGGCTAGAACAGGTGTGTGTGACCCTATAGGGGGGCTAGTGCGGGGCTAGAACAGGTGTGTGTGACCCTAGAGTGGGGCTAGTGCAGGGCTAGAACAGGTGTGTGTAACCCTAGAGTGGGGCTAGAACAGGTGTGTGTGACCCTATAGGGGGGCTAGTGCGGGGCTAGAACAGGTGTGTGTAACCCTAGAGTGGGGCTAGTGCGGGGCTAGAACAGGTGTGTGTGTTACCCTATAGTGGGGCTAGTGCGGGGCTAGAACAGGTGTGTATGTTACCCTATAGGGGGGCTAGTGCGGGGCTAGAACAGGTGTGTGTGACCCTATAGGGGGGCTAGTGCGGGGCTAGAACAGGTGTGTGTGTAACCCTAGAGTGGGGCTAGTGCGGGGCTAGAATAGGTGTATATGTTACCCTATAGGGGGGCTAGTGCGGGGCTAGAACAGGTGTGTATGTTACCCTATAGGGGGGCTAGTGCGGGGCTAGAACAGGTGTATGTTACCCTATAGGGGGGCTAGTGCGGGGCTAGAACAGGTGTGTGTGTTACCCTATAGGGGGGCTAGTGCGGGGCTAGAACAGGTGTGTATGTTACCCTATAGGGGGGCTAGAACAGGTGTGTATGTTACCCTATAGGGGGGCTAGTGCGGGGCTAGAACAGGTGTGTATGTTACCCTATAGGGGGGCTAGAACAGGTGTGTATGTTACCCTATAGGGGGGCTAGTGCGGGGCTAGAACAGGTGTGTATGTTACCCTATAGGGGGGCTAGTGCGGGGCTAGAACAGGTGTATGTTACCCTATAGGGGGGCTAGTGCGGGGCTAGAACAGGTGTGTGTGTTACCCTATAGGGGGGCTAGTGCGGGGCTAGAACAGGTGTGTATGTTACCCTATAGGGGGGCTAGTGCGGGGCTAGAACAGGTGTGTGTGACCCTAGAGTGGGGCTAGTGCGGGGCTAGAACAGGTGTGTATGTTACCCTATAGGGGGGCTAGTGCGGGGCTAGAACAGGTGTGTGTGACCCTAGAGTGGGGCTAGTGCGGGGCTAGAACAGGTGTGTAAGTTACCCTATAGGGGGGCTAGTGCGGGGCTAGAACAGGTGTGTGTGTTACCCTATAGGGGGGCTAGTGCGGGGCTAGAACAGGTGTGTATGTTACCCTATAGGGGGGCTAGTGCGGGGCTAGAACAGGTGTGTGTGACCCTAGAGTGGGGCTAGTGTGGGGCTAGAACAGGTGTGTATGTTACCCTATAGGGAGGCTAGTGCGGGGCTAGAACAGGTGTGTGTGTTACCCTATAGGGGGGCTAGAACAGGTGTGTATGTTACCCTATAGGGGGGCTAGTGCGGGGCTAGAACAGGTGTGTATGTTACCCTATAGGGGGGCTAGTGCGGGGCTAAAACAGGTGTGTGTAACCCTAGAGTGGGGCTAGTGCGGGGCTAGAACAGGTGTGTATGTTACCCTATAGGGGGGCTAGTGCGGGGCTAGAACAGGTGTGTGTGACCCTAGAGTGGGGCTAGAACAGGTGTGTGTGACCCTATAGGGGGGCTAGTGCGGGGCTAGAACAGGTGTGTGTAACCCTAGAGTGGGGCTAGTGCGGGGCTAGAACAGGTGTGTGTTACCCTATAGTGGGGCTAGAACAGGTGTGTGTGACCCTAGAGTGGGGCTAGAACAGGTGTGTGTGACCCTATAGGGGGGCTAGTGCGGGGCTAGAACAGGTGTGTATGTTACCCTATAGGGGGGCAAGTGCGGGGCTAGAACAGGTGTGTGTGACCCTATAGGGGGGCTAGTGCGGGGCTAGAACAGGTGTGTATGTTACCCTATAGTGTGGCTAGTGCGGGGCTAGAACAGGTGTGTGTGACCCTATAGGGGGGCTAGTGCGGGGCTAGAACAGGTGTGTGTGTAACCCTATAGGGGGGCTAGTGCGGGGCTAGAACAGGTGTGTATGTTACCCTATAGGGGGGCTAGTGCGGGGCTAGAACAGGTGTGTGTGTTACCCTATAGTGGGGCTAGTGCGGGGCTAGAACAGGTGTGTATGTTACCCTATAGGGGGGCTAGTGCGGGGCTAGAACAGGTGTGTGTGACCCTATAGGGGGGCTAGTGCGGGGCTAGAACAGGTGTGTGTGACCCTAGAGTGGGGCTAGTGCGGGGCTAGAACAGGTGTGTGTAACCCTAGAGTGGGGCTAGAACAGGTGTGTGTGACCCTATAGGGGGGCTAGTGCGGGGCTAGAACAGGTGTGTGTAACCCTAGAGTGGGGCTAGTGCGGGGCTAGAACAGGTGTGTGTGTTACCCTATAGTGGGGCTAGTGCGGGGCTAGAACAGGTGTGTATGTTACCCTATAGGGGGGCTAGTGCGGGGCTAGAACAGGTGTGTGTGACCCTATAGGGGGGCTAGTGCGGGGCTAGAACAGGTGTGTGTGTAACCCTAGAGTGGGGCTAGTGCGGGGCTAGAATAGGTGTATATGTTACCCTATAGGGGGGCTAGTGCGGGGCTAGAACAGGTGTGTATGTTACCCTATAGGGGGGCTAGTGCGGGGCTAGAACAGGTGTATGTTACCCTATAGGGGGGCTAGTGCGGGGCTAGAACAGGTGTGTGTGTTACCCTATAGGGGGGCTAGTGCGGGGCTAGAACAGGTGTGTATGTTACCCTATAGGGGGGCTAGTGCGGGGCTAGAACAGGTGTGTATGTTACCCTATAGGGGGACTAGTGCGGGGCTAGAACAGGTGTGTATGTTACCCTATAGGGGGGCTAGAACAGGTGTGTATGTTACCCTATAGGGGGGCTAGTGCGGGGCTAGAACAGGTGTGTATGTTACCCTATAGGGGGGCTAGTGCGGGGCTAGAACAGGTGTATGTTACCCTATAGGGGGGCTAGTGCGGGGCTAGAACAGGTGTGTGTGTTACCCTATAGGGGGGCTAGTGCGGGGCTAGAACAGGTGTGTATGTTACCCTATAGGGGGGCTAGTGCGGGGCTAGAACAGGTGTGTGTGACCCTAGAGTGGGGCTAGTGCGGGGCTAGAACAGGTGTGTATGTTACCCTATAGGGGGGCTAGTGCGGGGCTAGAACAGGTGTGTGTGACCCTAGAGTGGGGCTAGTGCGGGGCTAGAACAGGTGTGTATGTTACCCTATAGGGGGGCTAGTGCGGGGCTAGAACAGGTGTGTGTGTTACCCTATAGGGGGGCTAGTGCGGGGCTAGAACAGGTGTGTATGTTACCCTATAGGGGGGCTAGTGCGGGGCTAGAACAGGTGTGTGTGACCCTAGAGTGGGGCTAGTGTGGGGCTAGAACAGGTGTGTATGTTACCCTATAGGGGGGCTAGTGCGGGGCTAGAACAGGTGTGTGTGTTACCCTATAGGGGGGCTAGAACAGGTGTGTATGTTACCCTATAGGGGGGCTAGTGCGGGGCTAGAACAGGTGTGTATGTTACCCTATAGGGGGGCTAGTGCGGGGCTAAAACAGGTGTGTGTAACCCTAGAGTGGGGCTAGTGCGGGGCTAGAACAGGTGTGTATGTTACCCTATAGGGGGGCTAGTGCGGGGCTAGAACAGGTGTGTGTGACCCTAGAGTGGGGCTAGAACAGGTGTGTGTGACCCTATAGGGGGGCTAGTGCGGGGCTAGAACAGGTGTGTGTAACCCTAGAGTGGGGCTAGTGCGGGGCTAGAACAGGTGTGTGTGTTACCCTATAGTGGGGCTAGAACAGGTGTGTGTGACCCTATAGGGGGGCTAGTGCGGGGCTAGAACAGGTGTGTGTGACCCTATAGGGGGGCTAGTGCGGGGCTAGAACAGGTGTGTGTGACCCTATAGGGGGGCTAGTGCGGGGCTAGAACAGGTGTGTATGTTACCCTATAGGGGGGCTAGTGCGGGGCTAGAACAGGTGTGTATGTTACCCTATAGGGGGGCTAGTGCGGGGCTAGAACAGGTGTGTATGTTACCCTATAGGGGGGCTAGTGGACACAGCAAAAAATGAAGAAAAGCAATAGAATACGATATGATCTAGAAAAATTGAATAATGCAACTATAAGCCTACAGTACAAAGAAGATTTGAAATCGAAGCTATCAGACATCAATATTAATGAAATATCAACTGACAATGCATATACGCAAATTTCACAGTCATTAACAAGTACAGCAGAAAATGTTCTAGGAAAATACAGAATAAAAAAGCAACCTTGGATAACTGATGAGATTTTAACGCTATGTGATAAAAGAAGAAGTCTAAAATCAACCAAACATCAGAGTACTGAACATGCAGAAGAATATAAACGAGTCCACAACCTTATTAGAAGAAGTATGAAAGAGAAAAAAGAAGATTGGCTTAAATCCCAATGTAATTTAATTGACCACGACCTAAAAAGAGGTGTTCATAGCAAGAGAGCGTATAACACGATAAAAGCAATCACTAACTCTATAGACAGGAAAATGTCAAATATTGAAGATGCTAACGGAGTACCAATAGAAGATGATAGTGCAAGATTAGAAAGATGGACGGAATATTTCAGAGATTTATATAACTACCCAATTAAAACTGATCAATCTAAGTTACATAATACTCGAGAAGAAAATGAAGAACAACCATTACCCATATTAAAAGAAGAAGTAATCAATGCCATAAGAACCTTGAAAAATGGTAAGTCACCAGGTATTGATAATGTGCCAGGTGAACTTATCAAAGGAGGAGGTGAGGCAATATACGATATACTTACCAAGCTATGTCAGAAAATCTGGTCTACAAACCAATGGCCTGAAGCATGGACGACTTCTTTAATTATACCTATTCCAAAGAAAGGCGATCTCAAAAAATGTTCAAACTATCGTACTATAAGTCTGATCAGTCACACGAGCAAAATTTTATTACGGATCATACTGAATCGCTTAACACCACATGCAGAAGATATTCTGGCTGATGAACAAGCAGGTTTTAGAAAGGATCGCAGTACAACAGAACAAATTTTGAATTGCAGAATATTAATGGAAAAACATATGGATCATCAACGACAAGTCTACCACAATTTCATCGATTTCAAGAAAGCCTTCGATAGAGTATGGCATGATGGCTTGTGGAATGTGATGTCTGAATTTGGGATAGGCAACGACTTGGTAAAAATCATAAAGTCACTCTACGAATCAGCAAAAAGCGCAGTACTATTGAACAACCAGATAGGAACTAAGTTCGATACGACAGTAAGAGTTAGACAAGGCTGCTTACTATCGCCAGTTCTATTCAATATATTTCTAGAAAAAATAATGCAAGACTCTCTAGTAGATCAATCGTCAAGTATAGCAATAGGAGGAAGAAAAATCAACAACTTAAGATTCGCTGATGATATAGATCTCATCGGGCTAGTGCGGGGCTAGAACAGGTGTGTGTAACCCTAGAGTGGGGCTAGTGCGGGGCTAGAACAGGTGTGTGTGTTACCCTATAGTGGGGCTAGTGCGGGGCTAGAACAGGTGTGTGTGTTACCCTATAGTGGGGCTAGTGCGGGGCTAGAACAGGTGTGTGTGACCCTATAGGGGGGCTAGTGCGGGGCTAGAACAGGTGTGTGTGACCCTATAGGGGGGCTAGTGCGGGGCTAGAACAGGTGTGTGTGACCCTATAGGGGGCTAGTGCGGGGCTAGAACAGGTGTGTGTGACCCTATAGGGGGGCTAGTGCGGGGCTAGAACAGGTGTGTATGTTACCCTATAGGGGGGCTAGTGCGGGGCTAGAACAGGTGTGTATGTTACCCTATAGGGGGGCTAGTGCGGGGCTAAAACAGGTGTGTGTGACCCTAGAGTGGGGTTAGTGCGTGGCTAGAACAGGTGTGTATGTTACCCTATAGGGGGGCTAGTGCGGGGCTAGAACAGGTGTATGTTACCCTATAGTGTGGCTAGTGCGGGGCTAGAACAGGTGTGTGTGTAACCCTAGAGTGGGGCTAGTGCGGGGCTAGAACAGGTGTGTATGTTACCCTATAGGGGGGCTAGTGCGGGGCTAGAACAGGTGTGTATGTTACCCTATAGGGGGGCTAGTGCGGGGCTAGAACAGGTGTGTATGTTACCCTATAGGGGGGCTAGAACAGGTGTGTATGTTACCCTATAGGGGGGCTAGTGCGGGGCTAGAACAGGTGTGTATGTTACCCTATAGGGGGGCTAGTGCGGGGCTAGAACAGGTGTGTGTAACCCTATAATGGGGCTAGTGCGGGGCTAGAACAGGTGTGTGTGTAACCCTAGAGTGGGGCTAGAACAGGTGTGTATGTTACCCTATAGGGGGCTAGTGCGTGGCTAGAACAGGTGTGTATGTTACCCTATAGGGGGTCTAGTGCGGGGCTAGAACAGGTGTATGTTACCCTATAGGGGGGCTAGTGCGGGGCTAGAACAGGTGTGTGTGTTACCCTATAGGGGGGCTAGTGCGGGGCTAGAACAGGTGTGTATGTTACCCTATAGGGGGGCTAGAACAGGTGTGTATGTTACCCTATAGAGGGGCTAGTGCGGGGCTAGAACAGGTGTGTATGTGACCCTAGAGTGGGGCTAGTGCGGGGCTAGAACAGGTGTATGTTACCCTATAGGGGGGCTAGTGCGGGGCTAGAACAGGTGTGTATGTTACCCTATAGGGGGGCTAGTGCGGGGCTAGAACAGGTGTGTGTAACCCTATAATGGGGCTAGTGCGGGGCTAGAACAGGTGTGTGTGTTACCCTATAGGGGGGCTAGTGCGGGGCTAGAACAGGTGTGTATGACCCCACCCTAACCCTATAGGGGGGCTAGTGCGGGGCTAAAACAGGTGCGAAGTCAATATATTATAATACAATATCATAGGCAAATTATTGTTTGAAAACTAGTCCTTCCGTATTTTGACATGTAAACAATATAGATATAACCCCTCACATGTGATAAATCGTAATCAAATAATGGTGTAAATATTTAGAATACTTGTACTGTCATTATGATCTTGGTGTTTGTTGGAAACATGTCTTGAACAATATATCTACCTATAGATTTAATAAATTAAAATATAATTTTTTTTTTAATTTATAGGTCCTTCATCTGAAAATTGAATTTTAATATTGCATAGATACAAATTTAACATGAGCTATTAATAGAATTATATAAATCTATATTAATATATTACTATTAATTAATAGTATTTATACTTATTTTAGTACACAATTTTTTAACATTTAATTATTATATATTTATATATTATATAAACATGTTTTAATTTTTTTACAAATTTGCCCTAGAATTCCTGATAACATTATCTATTTTTTGAATTTGTATTCAAAAGTACAATATTTTGTTCATTTGTTCAATTTCTATTTAAAATTCATTATATTATTTATAAGTATATATTTATATACATATGTATACTCATATTTTATTTATTAAAAATCAAATGAAATAATAAAA
This sequence comes from Osedax fenrisi, assembly GCA_964019155.1. Classification (NCBI taxonomy): domain Eukaryota; kingdom Metazoa; phylum Annelida; class Polychaeta; order Sabellida; family Siboglinidae; genus Osedax; species Osedax fenrisi. The sequence goes on from OZ025242.1 coordinate 70,469,881, forward strand.
AATCAGATCTTATTGATTATTTTTATGAACAAATGTTAATCATCAAAATTGAGCCAATGGTTTTTTTCATCCCAAATATATGTTACACCAATACTAACTGAACTTTCTATTTTAAAAATAAAAATATTGCAAATATATTTATTTTCAAAAAAATAAGTTATATTTATAACAAGAAATTGATTTTTATTAATGATAATTATAAGTGTTTATAAAAATTATTTGTTGATTATATTAAATAATAATAGACAAATAAATTATAAAAATTAGCGACATCTAACGTGATGCTTATAGAAAATAGTAGGATTTTTTTTTCAAATTTTCAAATGGCTTGTAAAGTTCCAAAACATCGAATCAAAAAAAAATTATATTTCAAATTGTATGTAATTTATTTGCTGTGTAAGACATACTATTCTGAGACGCTCACCTTATTGTGCTATATTCATGCCTCATCACTCGTATGCTGATGGGGATATTCCTCTAGTAAACAACATAATCTCTATATCACTATACCCCCCAATATACCTTAATCACTACGACCTTGAACAGTTGGACAACATGAGAGTAACCGCTGCCAAAACATTCCCGATCATGGGTGTTATCAACAAGGTTAACTTGTAGTTATCCCCTACCCCTAATGGGTATAACCCCTTTGTATACACACTCTCACCAACACTACCGTTTTAAATTACATTCCTCTCCCTATTAATTTGTTCATAAACTACACCCCCTTCCTTCCGTTTCAGTGTATCACTTTACCCCTTCCCTTCGTTTCAGTACATCACCTCACACCCCCTCTTTCCATTTCAGTGAATTATCTCACACCCCCTTTCTCCATTTCATTGCATCACCTCACCCCTCTCTACCTCCATTATAGTGCATCGCCTCACCCCACCTCCCTCCATTACAGTGCATCACCTCACCCCCCCCCCCACCTGCCTCCGTTACAGTGCATAACCTCACCCCCTCCCTCTATTTCAGTGCATAACCTCACCCCCTCCCTCCATTTCAGTGCATCACCTCACCTCCCCCCTCACTCCGTTACAGTGCATCACCTCACCCCCCCTCCATTTCAGTGCATCACCTCACACCCCCTGCCTCCATTACAGTGCATCACCTCACACCCCCCCCCTCACTCCGTTACAGTGCATCACCTCACACCTCCCCCCTCACTCCGTTACAGTGCATCACCTACGCCAACACCGACAACATAGAAGCTCTGGTCAGCGGTATCCTAAGTCAGATGAAGTCCAGCATCGGCATTAGTGGCAAGACCTCAGCGGCCAGGGTTCTAGTGATGATCAGCATTGAACACTCGACTCTCATGCAGGATCAGGCTGGCAAGTGTCTGAAGGCATTACTATCTGGCCTCATGAATAGTCGTAGCATCGTGCTTAAGAAGAGCTTCGCTACCACCATCGGATTCATCTCCAAGGTCGTTCATAGAGGGCATTCGTAGAGTGACGAGTATAACTCTACTTCTATTTCTACATCATCATCATCATCAATTATCTCACTATAACCCCCCTCACTCCCCCCCCCCACTATAACCCCCTTCACCCCCCACTATAACCCCCTCCCCCCCCACAACAGGTATCACGTAGTAGCAGTCAACAGAAAGTGTTCATTAAGATGAATCAACGCTACTTTGAAGCTACATGTTAGTCGCAATGTAACTCCCCCCCCCTATCCTTAAGGGGCGTGTTCATCTAAACAATGCTATTTTAGCTCTATCTAAAGCGCTAAGGATAAATTACTAATGGAGATAATTACTTAATTTTGTTTTATTCAATAGATACTTTCCTCCATCATATAGGATCTTTCTTTATATAAATATAGTTAATTTAAAATGGTTTAAAAAATAGTCCCAATTAGTTAAATATTTATTTTTTTATTTTGTTCATTAAAATGCAAGTTTATCATTATTTATTTAATTAATATAAAATATAATAATACATCCAACAGGATTCATATATATGTATATGTTATACATTTACAGTAAAAATTATAGAAACAAATAATAAAAATCAAAAAAGTAGTAGGCATTGTGGTTACTAAGTGACAAAGTAAAAACTTGAGAAAATGACATTCAAAGTTTAATATATAAAATATAATACATACAATTTCCTATAAATTTCAAATAATTATAATATAGATTACGTTCATAAAACACTTTATATTGATATAAATACACAAAAATAATTTGAGAAATTTTATAAATTTACAAAATAAGATATTAAACATGGAAAATATGTAATAAAATTTGTTTGTTAAAATAAAATATTAATATTATTATAATTCCCCCCGCTAACCCTTCATTAACCCCCGCTAACTCCCCCCCCCCCCCCCCGCATCAGGTAACGAGGAGAGAGACGCGATTGGTTACGTAATGGAAGCTATGAATAGACACGCCCACGACGCTGTATTAGCCAATCAGGGACTCGTGTTACCGTTGAGCTATTTCGCCATGCATCGTATCGTTGAAGGTTACCCGACGTCTTATGTCACTCCACCCGACCTTTAACCTTCACTATCACCTTCACTATCGCAGATAAACACTTTGATCCGTTATGGGAAACTGTTTGGCAAGACGCCATACCAGGTTTACTTTCGTATTATAGTGAAAACACCAGACAGTACATAACATGTATGTTCTATATGTCGTATACGAGATCTATCCATCTATTGTAATAATAATGATAATGATATTTATTAGAAGACTTGTGTTTGTTTCTATGTCGTTTTCAATATATAATATTAATATGCTTACCTCCTAAAATGCTTCACAATAATATTGCTGCATATGTTCTGTTGTTGTCGTCCATTAGGATCTATCTACCTATACTATATTAGTATTGATGCATTATATAGATAGCTTATGTAAACTACAGAGTATAATATAGAGTATATTATATAGTATAGATTCTATACTATATAATATACTCTATATTATACTCTGTAGTTTACTATAAGTTATCTATATAATGCATCAATACTAATAATACAGTATATAATAGATCTAGCTGACAATGCACTGTGTAAGATTACATTACACCCCCCCACCCCGATTGTTACAGGTTCTGAATACGCTTCACTAAGGACATACTTTGAAGAGATCACAGAGTTGTGTTTAGGTCAGTTGAAGACCTCACCCGATTGGACCATCAAATCTCAGGCGGCCAGAACCATCGGTCACTGTATAGACACCATCGCCAGTAACACGGTTTCTACCTTCCTATTGTACCTTAAGGGTCGGGCTAACCTTGCAGAGTTTACATGTAAAAGATAAGGAAAACGAGGGTCACTAAAAAGACTACTACTTTTAAATAAATGCATATAATCACCTAATTTTATTACCTATAGTTAGCTAAATATTATTTCTATAAAAGCTATCATATATCTAAACATATAAGCATCTACAAGTTATCGGTTACCAGTGGTAACTTACCACCAATATTTTATTTTTGTAAATTTTTTTGTTTTTTTCATCAACTTTTTTTATAATATTTATAATTAGTATATTTAAAAATTGAAATATTACATTCTAATAGGATAGCTTATTATCAGTAAATATATGCTCAGAAATTTGTAAAATTATTGAAGCAATTGGACAAAAGTAGTAGTTTGAAAAAAAAAATCACAAAAAAAAGTTCTGTGATATAGTCTTCTAAAATTGTTATCAATATTATTTTGAATAAATAACAATAAATTTATAATATTTATACATTTTATTATTATATATAATTGTATTGTAATTCGCCACTCCCTGCATGATAACTGGTTGTAGCTCTATAGATAAATATTAATATTATAAATAATGAAAAAAAACGTATTATAACTGAATATTTGAACACAAATATAACTCATATTTTATCAAATATTTTTTACAGGACTATGTTTAAAAACTAGATTTGAAAAAACTTTTATTTTAAACTTTATATACCATTTTACAGATAAATCTGTATATTTTAAAATCTTTTTTAAAATATTTTAAAATATTATAAAATGTAGTGCTAGCATAGACTAAGCATTGCCATTGTCTACTACTACTATACAATAATATACTCCTCTCTCTCTCTATCTCTCTCTTTCTCTCTCTCTCTAACAATACACTGTGTAACATTCAGCTTGAAGGATCTGCCTTGAAGATTGACAAACTGGAGTTTATATACGACGAACTGGTAGTCGAGCTATCCGGCCATTTCTGGAAGGGAAAGGTTACTACACTTAGTCCTTTAGAACTCAGCAATGTCCTTTAGAACTCAGCAATGTCCTTTAGAACTCAGCAATGTCCTTTATAACTCACCAATGTCCTTTAGAACTCAGCAATGTCCTTTAGAACTCAGCAATGTCCTTTAGAACTCAGCAATGTCCTTTAGAACTCAGCAATGCGTACTTTAGAACTCAGCAATGTCCTTTAGAACTCAGCAATGTCCTTTAGAACTCCTACACGTCCTTTAGAACTCAGTAATGTCCTTTAGAACTCCTACACGTCCTTTAGAACTCAGCAATGTCCTTTAGAACTCCTACACGTCCTTTAGAACTCAGCAATGTCCTTTAGAACTCATACACGTCCTTTAGAACTCAGCAATGTCCGTTAGAACTCAGCAATGTCCTTTAGAACTCAGCAATGTCCTTTAGAACTCAGCAATGCGTACTTTAAATCTCATATTAACCCCATGTTAACGCAATACCCAAACAGGAAAGAGTTATTCAAGCAGTTGCCACTATACTCGTGCAGTGCAAGTTAGTGCATCTGTAGGTTTCACTGTGTAATGTATATGTTTGTGTTTAAACATAACTTTTAATATTAACATTAAATATTGTACCCATTATTACATATATATATATATATATATATATGTTATATGCGCTACGCTTGTTTTATATATCTAATATAGATGTTTAAGTACTGACTGTATTTCTAGAAGTGACTTGTTGAATTTAGGATATGACTTTTATCAAATCATTCATGCATATCAACAATGGAAACAGGAATGCATATGATACGCTACAGTGCACACACTTGTATAATACTAATAATATACCTTACAACATCCACCCACTACCTAAGAAAAATAGTGACCACACTATTTGTTTATAAAAAACATTATATATATATTTTTTTTTTTTTTTTTTTTTACAAAATTACTACCCATAATATATATGCCATTACCTAAAAGTATAACCTACACAACCCTAAACTATAACTAAAACTAAACCTTAATCCTTGGTTACTCTTAAATTGATCCTATTTTCCACCCTACATGTCTGGCCAAATTTAATTTTATAGGCAGACGTACCTTTAACTCTACCTTCAACTTCCCATTTTTCCTCACCCCAAATATTTTCTAATTTCCGTCTACCTAATTTACGTTTTTTTATTCTAACTATAGTCCCAGCCTCTAATTCGTCTTCTTTCTTTTTGTCATTTATTTTTTTTCTAGTTAATTCTATTCTATGTTTTACTTTACTGCCGATTTCTCCCATTTTCTGCTTCGTCTCCCATAACCAATCACTGTCCGTGCCTCTCCCATACCTCTCTAATCTTAAATCAACTGGTAATTTTTCTTCACGTCCAAACATTAAAAAAAATGGAGAAAACCCTGTTGTCGCATGAGGCATAATATTATACGCATGAATCATTTTGGGTAAATGAATCGGCCATTTGGACTTTTCTTCCGTACACAAAACTCTTAATAAATTAATAATAGATCTATTCATGCGTTCGCATTGTCCATTACCTTCTGGATGATAAGGACTAGTCCTACTTTGGTTAATATTAAATAACTTACATATTTCCCTAACTACTTCCGCTTGAAAATTACGTCCTTGGTCGGTATGTATTCTCTCCGGAGTCCCATAACAATAGATCCACTCATTCATTAATATCTTAGCTACCGTAATTGCTAACTGATTTCTAGTAGGAATAGCTCTAGTAAACTTAGTATATGAATCGGTCATTACTAATATACTCTCTCTTCCATCTGAGGATTTATCAATATTAACGAAGTCTAGAAACACTAACTCCAATGGTCTAGTTGCACCTAAATATCCCATATCTATTTTAGGATTTCTACCCCCTCCCTTAGATACTTGACATATTTCGCACTTATCTATATACTCCTTAATATCTCTATATCTACCTACCCAGGTATACTTTAGACTGATTCTCGCTACCGTTCTATCTATACCCTGGTGACCATTGGCATCGTGTACCCCTTGTAAGATCTCCCTAATTAACTCACGTGGAACTACCAATACCTTATCACCATTTTTCCTATTCTTATATAGAACTCCTTCTTCTATTATGTAGTTATCATTATTTATTGACCCACTTTCTAAATGTTTTATTATCTCTTTTAACCTATGCTCCTCCATTTGCATCTCCCTTATCTTCCCTTCCTCTATGCCTGCTATTATACTAATATCATTGATCTCTAGATCATCCTCATATAATCTTTTGAAATCATCCCCTTCTACCTCATTATTCTCCTCACATCTCCTAGATAACGCATCTGCTACTATATTTGTACTACCTGTTCTATATTTAAAACGTATTGGAAATGGCGCTAGTCTTGATACCCACCTCTGCTCTAAAGCTGTTAACTGTTTCTTATTTTCTATACACGCTACAGCGCTATTATCTGTAAATATTGTACACTGTTTAGCCCCCATTAAGTAATGTTTAAATTTATCAGTTACCGCCCATACTACGGCAAGAAACTCTAGTTTCTTAGCCGAGTAATTAGCTTGATTTTCTTCTCCTGCCTTTAATGATCTACTAGCATATGCAATTACCTTCCTCTCCCCATCTATCACCTGGCTAAGAACAGCACCTAAACCAATATGTGATGCATCTGTCTCTAATATGAATGCTTCCTCGAATCTAGGTAATGCTAATATTGGTGCACTACTTAACTTATCTTTTATCTTCTGCATCGCTCTTTCACAGTCATCATCCCACTTAATATTTACCCGTCTACTCATTCTCTTACTTATACTACCTACCCCTGCCTCAGATTTCGTTAATTTTAATAATGGATGTACAATCTTAGTATATCCTTCTATAAACCTACGATAATATGATCCTACACCCAAGAATGACCTTAACTCCTTCAAGTTCTTTGGCCTTTTCCACTCTATTATCGTCTTAATCTTATCCGGTATCGTTCCTATCCCTTTATCTGATATCTTAAAGCCTAGAAAATGTATTTCATTTATAAATAATCTACATTTCCCTGTATTTAACTGAAATCCAGCTTCTTCCAACCTCATCATTACAACTTCAATATGTCCTAAATGTTCCTTCCATGTCTTAGAATAAACTAATATATCATCTAAATAACATACTACAAATTTATACATCTCTGATCTAAATAAGTTTGATATTACTCTCTGAAATGTAGCTGGAGCATTGGTTAACCCAAATGGCATTCTAGTAAACTCGTAGAGTCCCCACGGGGAACTGAATGCTGTTTTAAATTGATCCTCTTTTACTATTTTTATCTGGTGATATGCTGACTTTAAATCGAAAGACGAAAATACTTTAGCTCCCCCTAGTGCCTCTAATGAATCATCTATCCTAGGAATTGGATATGCATCCTTAATAGTCTTATTATTCAGCTGCCTATAGTCTACACATAATCTAATTTCTCCTGTACCCTTTTTTACTACCACTAGTGGACTTGCATATTCACTATTGGACTTAACTATTACCCCTCCCATCTCCCACTTAACAATCTGATTCTTCACTGCCTCTACCTGGGAAGGTATTATTCGTCTATAAGGTTGAGCGACCAGTATTTTGTCTATTGTTCTAATACTGTGTAATCCTACTTTAGCAGAAGCTAATCTATCATTATTTAAAAAAAATATTTTTCTATATTTATAAGTTAATTTTTCTATGCTCTCCTTAAAAATTCTATTTTTACACCCTATATAAACTTTTACTATCTCCTCATTATTAATACTAACACTACTTATTCCATTTGATACCCTACTTCTTATATGAATTCCCCTACTCACTCCAGTAATCGATATAACCCCATAAGTCTGTAAAATATTCATACCTATTATAAACAATCCCTTAATATTAGTTACTATGAAACCTACCTTCTCACTCTTCTTACCCCATAATATAATATCCGTTATTACTTGTCCCCTATATTCTAATTTAGTGCCATTTGCTGTTTTTAAATCAACTTTTGGGTTTACAGGTATTACTTTCAAGTCTAATGACCTTACCATCCCCTCTGATATCACTGAAACCTGACTACCTGTATCTATTAAACATTCAACTAACATCCGATTTATTACTACCTTTTCCCTAGGACATCTTCCTATTAACCTATTATTATTACCTATTTCCCTTGTACCCCCCTTTATTTTCCAGGCATTCGCCCCTTTCCTAGTTGCCTGATCTACTGGAAAGGTTGGCGGTTTAAATTCCTATTCCTACACCATTTACTAGTATGCCCTTCCCCTCCACATGTAAAACATCTAACTCTGTCTGTCCAGTTACCTCTTAATCTACCTTCCAACTCAGTATTCCTCCTCTCTAATATTTGTATACGTTCCTCCAACCTACTACCATCATTCCCTCTATTAGTTACTTCACCTATTACTTTATTAGTTTCTATCTTATAGCATATACCACCCTCCTTCACATTACTCATAGATTCAAACTCCCTCGCCATTCAGCGTATTTCAGAAAAACTTTTTTTTTTTTCTGATATTAATAAATATCGCCGTAATTCGCAGTCAAATACATTTGTTTTGAATGAATCTGTCATTAGCCCCTCCCACCCATCTACATCCTCTTTCAAACTTAACCCTAATTTTAATATAGCATCTATAAACATAGTAATATTCTCCCCTTCTCGTTGTTTCCTATCAACTAGATCATGTAACCTCTCACCCCGTGACCTCCTACTACTACATCTCTCCCTTAAACTATTAAATATATGCTCTTTATTTAAAAGTTTATTGCCTAACATTGATAATTCTAATTTTGCACCACCTCTTATATGATATAAAATATACCCTGCCGCATCCTCACCCTTATGCCCCAATAAATCTACACATTCCTCAGCTCTTGCAATCCACTCACCAGCATCTGTACCCTCATTAAAATAATCTAGTTTAACATATGCTAAATCTTTCTTAGCAGGTCTACCTACTGGCTTACTATCTTCTCCCATATCTTCTATATCCCTCTTATAACTATGTTTAATTACGTAAATAAACTAAAAATAATATTTTATTATCTAAAATAATATTTTATTATACAAGTGTATGCAAAGTAACAATATCAATACACAAACCTGTTATCCTATGTTGTATTTCAATTTCTTCCTCTAGCCACTGGTCCTAGTCAGCACTGGATACCGCTGTCACCAATGTTATATGCGCTACGCTTGTTTTATATATCTAATATAGATGTTTAAGTACTGACTGTATTTCTAGAAGTGACTTGTTGAATTTAGGATATGACTTTTATCAAATCATTCATGCATATCAACAATGGAAACAGGAATGCATATGATACGCTACAGTGCACACACTTGTATAATACTAATAATATACCTTACAACATATATATTAATATTAAATATTGTACATAAAAATTTGAATAACTAACTTAATAATAATATGGAATTCAAATTCCTCTTTGTGTCTATTTAAGTCTCAATAATATCTCAATATGATTCACATGCACGCGTGTGTGTTATGCTTAAGCTCTGGCAACCAATGTAAACCATCACTTCTATCCCAGTAACACATGTCACACTCCTCACAGGAACGATACCAAAGAGTGGAAGAAAGCTAAACTAATAAAAGCTGTTTCACTGATGTGTACCGCTGCTTTCGCTAAACTTGAGAATAATCGCAGCCTCGTAAGTTCGACCTTGAACGTCCTTGCCTCCTCTTCCTCCTCCTTCTCCTTCTCTTCCTCCAACTCCTATAGCTCCTTCTCCTCATTTCATATTATTCACTTCTAACAGTATACCCACCCCCCCCCCTGTGATCTAGCCCCCTCCATCAGTTACTACATTTAATCACCTCTCCCCCCACCACATCACCAGTATCACGTTCAAGCTCTGAAATGTCTCATGACTATCGTACAAGTTCACAAGCTAGACATGTTCCAATTGTTGTACGATCCACTGTTCAATTACGTTGATAGGGTTAGTAGTAACACCCCGCACCACCCCATCGCCCCACAACCCCACCACTACTAACACACACAACCCACACTACTGGTTCACAGGAAGACAGTGAGAAGATGGACCACTCCGAACAGAAGAACTTACTGGACTTCTTGCGGGTATCCTACGAGAGTATCGGTCTCATATTCATGTTGTCTGCTAGCCAGAACAAAGGTTTCCGATCACTGCGTGTATTGCGTAATGATTCAGTAATAATTAGTCGGTTCAACTTATAAGTTAATTATTGAGTACACTAAATTATATTTATTATCTGGAATTATTTTTTTAGATAATTTTACAATATATGATAATTTATTTAGTAATTGTCAAAGTTTTAGGTGATGCTTTCTGTTCTTCATATGCGAATAATGATTTATATAGTTCATATAACGATGTTGATTATAAACTAATCTTTTACTGAGGATCAATAGCGTACCATAACGTTGATATCATTCTATTGATTCTAATGATGTTTGCCTGAATCATCTTCTAGAGAAGCACCTATCCATATTCATCGATAAACTGAAGAAGAAACTTACAAACTTATCCTGGAAACTACAGGGAAACTGTATGAGCAGTGTAAAGATCATAGTTAAAAGGTAATCAATTGTTCTAGAACGTTCTAGAAGCCGCCGTAGTCTAACCTCTAACCTCTAACACTGATAATCAACTACTGTACTGTCAACATATCTCTGAGAATTATTAAAATACTGTGTTAGCCTAGTTTGAAAAATGGTTTAGCTAAACTGTTGACCATTGAATCCTTTCAATCTATTACATTATCTACATTATAATTATAATCATTATTATAGTCAATCCCCCCTCTCTACCTCTTGAAACTGTAACTCCGCCCACTTTTAGTAACCAGACCCCTCCCTCTTGTAACTGTAACTCCGCCCACTTTTAGTAACCAGACCCCTCCCACTTGTAACTGTAACTCCGCCCACTTTTAGTAACCAGTCCCCTCCCACTTGTAACTGTAACTCCGCCCACTTTTAGTAACCAGACCCCTCCCACTTGTAACTGTAACTCCGCACACTTTTAGTACCCAGACAACGATAATGAAGAAGGAATTGATGTCAACTTTGTGCAAAGTTCTACCGGAATTGAACACTATCATCTGTTTGTAGCTCGCGAATACCTTTTAATCTTCCCTTATCTCCCTAATCTCTCTTATCTCTCTTATCAATCTAGATATTTATGTTATACATGAAGTATCAAATTCAATTATTAAATAAAATATACATTATTTAAAAATTATAATATCTATTTAATTGAAATATAATACAATCATGTTATTTATATTGTATTAATATCCATACATGACTTGGAATTTCTACTAATTGCCAACAAATATATGTATTAATGTTTATAATAAAATAATTGTTTGAACATCATTTGGGTATAATTAATTCATTCATTATCAGCATCATTATCAACATCACTACCAGCATCACTATCAGCATCATTATCAGCATCACTATCTGTATCACTATCTGCATCATTATCAGCATCACTATCAACATCATTATCATTATCAGCATCACTATCAGCATCACTATCTGTATCATTATCTGTATCATTATCAGCATCACTATCAACATCATTATCATTATCAGCATCACTATCTGTATCACTATCTGTATCATTATCTGTATCATTATCAGCATCACTATCAACATCATTATCATTATCAGCATCACTATCTGTATCACTATCTGTATCATTATCAGCATCACTATCAACATCATTATCATTATCAGCATCACTATCAGCATCACTATCTGTATCATTATCTGTATCATTATCAGCATCACTATCAACATCATTATCATTATCAGCATCACTATCTGTATCACTATCTGCATCATTATCAGCATCACATCAACATCATTATCATTATCAGCATCACTATCAGCATCACTATCTGTATCATTATCTGTATCATTATCAGCATCACTATCAACATCATTATCATTATCAGCATCACTATCTGTATCACTATCTGTATCATTATCAGCATCACTATCAACATCATTATCATTATCAGCATCACTATCTGTATCACTATCTGTATCATTATCAGCATCACTATCAACATCATTATCATTATCAGCATCACTATCTGTATCACTATCTGTATCATTATCAGCATCACTATCAGCATCACTATCAGCATCATTATCAGCATCAATATCAGCATCACTATCAGCATCACTATCAACATCATTATCAAAATCACTATCAGCATCACTATCATAACTAAGTAAAACTATCATCATTTCACAGCTTCCTCAAAACAAGATAAACTAATTCAGTCTGCGATTGAAATTATCTCTGTATTAAATGACTTATCCAAAGGTTATTACTACCACTTCCTATAACACTACTACTAGCGCCACCTACACCACTACTACTACTACATATGCACTACGCCTAACAACAGAATATGATTATATCACTGAGTTTCGTGAGGCCGAGCTGGAGATAATTGAAACCCTCGAGAAGTTGACCATTAAGAACTCTGATTGCCCTAAGATAAAGGAAATTCTGAAGGTGCTCAAGAAGAAATAGCCAACCTATAGTAACTCCCCTTCATCCCTGATTCTCATCCCTGATTCTCATTGGTTGTAACATCACTGTATTAAGTTTAAACAATAAATATTATGTAATATTAACTTTACCGTATTTATTGATGCAGAATTATTATACATTTCATGTTTATTTATTCTAATATATATATAAATTAAAGTAATATAATAATGTTAATGAATACAAGTTCTGCGATATCTGAATATAGGGCAAACATTCACAAATATAAACAGTTATGAGCTTTAGATTATTAAATGTAGTCCTAACTTATATGGGTGGGGTTTAATTCTTTAGTCTTATATTAATCTTTTTATTTATATAATATTTAAAATTTTAATATTAGAATATTACAAATTCAGTTTCTTAATTTTTTAGATAAATGACTCATTGAATAACAATTGTATCGTACTTTACGTTATAAATAATTAAGAACGCTGTTTATAACTGCTTTTTATTATCGTACCACTATTGATTGTATATATATATATTGTTATATACCCATCAGATATCATCAAATATTTATTATTTTCCAATATATATTTCATATTTTAAGCTAGTATACAAATGATGTATTCAAATATAAAATATAATTATAGTAATAATCTATATATATATATAATATCTATCTATATATATATATACACAATATAATATAATATACACAAATATTCTTCCCAAAAGAGAACCATTGTTTATATACACTTACTATTTCGATAATTTATCGAAAATATTTGTGTTATTTCATTCGGTGTTTAAATTATTTATGTTTTCTGATTTCTCATAATAAAATAATTCTGAAATGAATTATAATAGTAGTAAGTTAGTTACTAGTAGTACGGTACTTAGTAACTTAGTATTCATAATTCACGGTGAATTAGATTTTCATATTATAATAAAAAAAATGCGAATTTACACATTGCGATTTACATTGAATTTAAAATATATAGTTGTGTAAACGTAGCTGTTATCAATGAAATAACATAGTATAGAATATAATAGATAATAGTCTACTTACCGCCTATGTAACCCAGTGACTGGTGTGTCGTAGTACTATGTAACCCAGTGACAGTAGGGGTAGTAGTACTCAGGCTTAACAAACAATATCTTCACCACTACCCAGAACATTCATCAACAATTCTCCGATACACTTACCAGCACATTCGTGTGTATATGTGTTCTCCACTTCTCGCGTCTTCCTTCTACAATTCCATGCCGAATAGTTGTTATTAAGGGGTTCTGTTTTCACGATTGATCGAACCTTATTGTACTCTATTATTAATAGTCTATTTAGTTTAGCATGGTTTCATATGCTTCTGTCACTGATTTAATTATTTGTGCAACATATACATTTGTATTTATAAGTGTTCTACGAAGTGAACTATTTCATATAAATTATAATATATTATAAATAGTAGGAATTCTAGCCTTATTAATACTTAGCAATTTGTCTAGAATGTATTAGAATACTTGATATCGGTTATTGCACTCGTCAACTCAATAATATACCTACATCACAGTCCGTAATCGACTTCATTATACTGCCTACCCACTTGTTGCTCAATCTATTCATACTTCACATCTCTTTACACTTGACATCCATGTTTCTGTAATTAATAAACAACCGTTTTCCCCCACACATGGTACATTGTAAAGTATATATATTTCTCATTAAATATGCAGTCTACATATGCTAGAATCTAAATGGAAAAATGATAAATATTCGTTATCACTAATTACATACAATAATTTAGACATAAACATCGCATTGATCTTACTAATGCTAAAGGTATGCTTATGCATGGCAAGTTCAATTCCATGTATAATAATAGTAAGGTATTTTTAAGTTGGAAAATAAAATAAAAAAATCCACATAACCTATTGGTATTGGTGAAGATTTACATAATTTGGTTGATTACTTTTCTATGAAAAAATTACGAATATTCTATCATCATTACCCAAACCTATCTCTACCTTATCTTATCTTCTCTAATACATACCTCCTTTTTTCTACCTTCTAATGATCAATTAATTAGTCTACTTAAAAACTCTTGCAGCCTTCTCTTAATCCTTTTTTTCCCTTTAAAATTACTAACTCATATATCTCCCCATATGATTTCAAATATAGCTCATATCATCAATGAATTACTTCTGGTATACTATAGTATCCCCATTATATTCAAATACTCTTTTTACTCATCATTAAAAAGCTTCTCTCGATCCCTCATCCTTTAATAACTATAGACCTATTTATAATCTCACATACTTTCTAAAACCTTAGAAATATTCGTTTTTAAGTATACCCTGACTAATAATATACGTTAGTGCTTATGTTCCAAATAAATAGAGTTACGTCGAATCCTGGATAATACACATGGAACAATGCTTGTTCTACTTGAGCTAAGTTCAGCGTCTAATACTCTTCACCACATGTAGATGATACTATTCAGCATAGTCCCATCATATCACTTGTAAGCGCATGCGACTATTAGCTGGCTGGCTTAGCCAATAGTAGGGTAAAGCCTGTGATGAACTAGCATGCTTTAAATCTTTCTGAACTCCATCTCCTCCAAATGTATCTATAAATCTAGCTTCATATGTTATATTACTTATTCTGATTACTGTAATATTCTCCTTTTATTTGTACCTATAAACAGTTAACAATTGCGAGTACTCGCGTTCTTCCTTATTGTTCCTTATAATTAGTTACTTTTTTGTCGTTTATTAGTTCCGTTGATAGTTAATCAATTTTATTTTTACTTTGATGCTAGATTCGTTAAAATAAATAAAATGACATAATATTCCTCTATCTCTCTATCATTCAAATATCTACTACATATCTTAATATTAATTTATTTTTGATGATTATAACAGCGTGGGTATCTATTTAGGTAGCGTACATGCAGGCAGCAGAACTCGGGTCCATATCACATTTAGGTTGAATATCCGTCTCGACCAATACCTAGGTCTTAACATATTATTTAGATATTATCTTATATAAGTTTGTATTATAATTATCGCCTCTCTTTAAATACTGGAAACCACGAGAACGGCTTCGAAGGAACATCGGAGACACTTGGTGTAAGTAAAACGCAGTCTAAGTTGCCGGTTGTAATGAAAGGAATCCACCAAAATAAAAATAATAATATTATGATCTAAAAACATCTACATCTACAATTTGATTTCCTAATCAGATTATGTTTGTTAGCGATTGTATTTATATTTAATTTTAAATGACATTATTACTTCCCCTTAATGACCTTAATGTGCCGGGGTCAATCAAAGATACGTTAGAATTTTTATAGAATATTAATTACAATTTATTATATAAATATATATATATTGCAAAGTATATATTAAACAATTTATTATTATATAAAAATATAATACTGAATATAAATGTATATAAAAATCGTGTTAAATAATATATACGCGTATATACTCGCGAGTATATATATATATATATACTTGTGTGTGTGTGTGTGAGTTTATATATTATTCATGAGTCATGTATCATGACGGATGATATATATCCATATATGGTAGCATTGCATACCCTTACTCACGTATGGAGATACATTATAACAATAGTATTCCTACGGATAATCATTTGTATATTTAAACGAGAATTATACGAACGAAGTAAATAAGAATTAATAAAATGTGGGTGCCATTTTTCTCGGCTGGATTCGAAACGAAATAAAATGTTTTGAATACGCGTATGGTGATTTACGCAGAGATCTATTTATAGAAATATCGTTGTGCGATAAATTAATTTAATATATATATATATATATATATATATTTATCTCCTATAGGAGATAGCATAGAGCTAGAGATTTCTCTCTATCTCTATGGGAGATAGTAGTATAGAAGAGACTAAGCTTCGGCCAATCAGTGTAATATACATTCAGCGATGCGTGTTTACATCGGAAGTGACATAGGCGTGTTTGTGTACGTCTCCTTAACGACCGATGCCTTCCACGATGAGAGTGTTACGTCGAACTGCCGGTAGAGGGGAGCTACCGTCCGTATTGTGTGGCCCCGCCCCTTTCAGACCCTCCCGGGTCACGTGCGATATAGACATTCGACTCGAGATCGATATCGAGGTGCCCCTCCACATACGCCTCAGTCCCTAATAAGGAGCGGTAGAGTTATCGTTAGTGGACCGTGTACAGTAAACCCCCGCTAACTCGGAAACCCCATTAACTCGTACGAGCGCAAAAAGTGTGGAAATTTAATTATTATTATTATCATCATTATTACAATTATCGTTGAATCAACCAATTTAGTTAATACATTATCGTATCTACATAGGTATACAGTTTCTCTATCGTTGCTATGGATACGCTAGCCCACAATGGCTACGCAGTTTGCGCTACGAGTACGAACAGTACGGAAGATCTCGTACTGGAACGCGTAGACAATAGGGTTCACGCAGAAGTTGGAAACCACGCCCACTATCGACCACCGGTAGAACGTTTCGTTGAATATCGACGTCTGCGAATCTGTTATGTAGTACTCGAAGAACGGAAGCTGTAGGGGTTAGAGGTCATATGCTAGAGTTATGCAGTCGGCATCAACGCGAGGGATACCGTATATTACACATATAGTGTTGTTAATAATAATGAAAATAATAATAATAATAATAATACAAATAGTAGTGATAATATGATGTTATATAGTTACTATAGTAGCCTATATTTGAGATTAGTTAACAATATATATATTAGATAAATATAACTTAATATAAACTCGAATCTAAATACGCGCATGCGCGATGTACACAGCGATGACGTAACCTGATTAGGGGTATTACATAATATGTAACACGCTACGATGATCAGCACCGTCTTGAAGATACTTCTGTTGGTGCTGGCACACTTGCTCGTGTTACACCCTGTTTACGGTTATTAGGTAATCAATCATGTCTTACGGTGACGTAACGCGCACATGTGTTATGCGATATGTTATATAACTATTGCATAAGGGCTTAGTTCTCAATTAAATTCGAAAATAAAGTGTTTATTTACATTACATTCGACCTTAGAAATGAACTTAGGCTTATATTAATGCTAGTACCACTATGAAAATAATTTAGAAGAAATGCTCAACGATTTATTTGTATATAAATATAATATATCATTTTGTATATCTGTGTATTATACTTATACGTACAATAAGGGGTGTCATATGTCACATGTCATCGGTAATTTGTCAATTATTCAAAAATAAATGCATTTACAAAATGTTAAGATGCTATATACATGTATATATATATGCATTCTCTCACATATCTTTTGTCGGTTTTAATTCGCGGCTCATTAAACACCTGTTGTTGTTGTTGTTATTGTATGTATACGATGTATACAATGTATACAATGTATACAATGTATATAATGTATGCAATGTATACTATTAATATACTAACAATAACAACTATTACGTAATAATTATATCGTACAAATGTAAACGGTACACCTATACACGATTGCATAAGCGTTATCGCTGCGTCTATGGCTACGATATTACGTCGTACGAGTTCCTGTTCGCGGTTCCGCTACTGACCTATGGCCGGATGAACTTTCACCCTGAGCTGAAACATCATGTGCGCGTAGAAGCCGATGAACATAGCCAGCGGAACCAGATAGGTGACGGCGCAGATATAGATCATGTACAACAGGTTCCATCTCTCCGCAGGCATCCAAGCGTTGCAGTTTCCCTGTTCCAGTCGCGACGACAGGAAGAATACCGGTAACATTCTAGTCGTCGGTAACATTGGTATATAACGATATCGTTATTAGGTAGTAATGATAACGTATAGCACTTAGGATACCGCGTACAATAACTTATACTACTATAGTAATAATATATAAACTATATGTAATAATAACGTACATCTATGTAAATATAATGGATAAGTAATGACGTGGACTACAAGGGGACCCCTTGAAGGGGTACTACAAGTACTACTTGCAAGTATTTCTGGAAATAATGTCCGGAAATGTTGCTAGAAAGTTATTTTCTAGCAATTTGTAGTGGGATACACCCTTTAAAGTTACTATATTTCCGGCAAGTTGCCCTAAAGTAAGGGGTATCACACAACAAGTGAACTTGTTAGAAAATTACTTTATAGCAACATTTCCGGACATTATTTACGGAAATACTTGCAAGTAGTAGGTACCTCCTGTAATACCCCTTTACACGTCATTACTTATCCATTATATTTACATAGATGTACGTTGTATATTAGTTATCGAATTATGATAACTATTGCGTAATAAACTACGATGGTCTATTGCCCATTTAATATCACCATGATTACGATATAGATTCGTAATCGTAATAGTTTATTTAAACACATCGTCACACATCGTCACACACGAACACGCCCACACTGACACGCCCACACAGCGCGTAACTAACGACAACGGACCGGACAGCCAGGCCAACACGCAGGTCAGAAACATCATCCTTCGCGTCATGTGAGCTCTGTGAAAGATAGGCTTCACCACTGCTAGGTATCTGTTGTGTGAGGCGAGGCGATGGTGAGTCATGAGGCGTTAATCGAGTGAGTCATCGTCACTGGTGGTGACTCATTATCACTAGATTTGAAATGTACACGAATTGTAACCACTTCGTACACAGATTTATTACAGAATTTGTTCGTGCACGAGTTATAGAATGAAGTCGAATACTATTTAATTATTGTATAGCTTAAATAATTATTAATAAATTTAATAATAAATACAATACCGTAATATATATATATATATGTGATTATAATCATATATATTTTCTATAGGGCTCAAATCGGTTATACTATTCACATAGTAGCCATCTGAAACTAGTGCTTTAGTAATTAGTGTACCCACGTTATAAGATACCAGTTCCACAATACTTAACGTTCATAATAATATGTATTCCAAATCGTATTGATTAAATGTTTATTTCTTCATTCTAAATTAATTAATTAAAAAGGTTCTGCTTATATTTAGATACATCTACATATCCTTATAATATTCGTAAATAGATAAATACGATTTTATTTATACGCTTTAATAAATGTGTAGATATATTCCCGTTTTTTTGACATTTATATAAATTATTTTTGAATAATAATAATTGTCTTTTAATTTTAATCTTTTCGAATTTACTAAAATAGGGAATTTTACCGTATATTTTTTAATTTTACAGATGTATTTTATAAAATATTAATGTATACATTAAAATATATAATTATATATTTGTATGTATATTAGTTAAATATATACTGAATATTTTAATAAAAATTTAATAATATATATTTTGTATGTTTATTAGTTACATTTATATATGAACGAATTTTATTAGTGAAAGAATTTTAATAACATTCGTGCATTCGCAAAAATAGAATTCGTGCGTGAATGCACGAATTAGAAGAGGCCTGCATCACTGATGACGCATGACTGCATCAGTGATGAGTCATGCGTGACGTCATACACTACGTTAACACTACGCTGGCATATGTATTACAATACATATTATATATATATATATATATATATAGAAAGGTGTAAAGATAACAAATATATATATTTTTTATATATGAAATATTAAAATTGAATTGTTCGACCTCTTCATCGTCGTATTTAACCAAACTAAATAACATATAATAAAGGTAACAATAATAAACTAATAATAAATAATAATAAAAAAATGAATAAAATATTATATTAATCATATTAAACTTTTACAAATACTAAAATAATAATATTGTAAATGATATACGTATTACTAATTTATATGCCATAAACAGCGTCGCTTGTTTATGACGCCACGCATTCGCTATAGCGTTAACTAGGTCAACTCGTAATCTATATTTAGAATCCACATACTCGGTGTTATCTATCTAGAGACAGAACGATTAGACAGAACAACAATAAAGATGACGAATATAGTTTATTATCGAGTTGTCCGACTAGAATACATGGCGGTTTTTATAAACGTTACGCTTTTAGAAAACATGCACACATCAAGACATTTAAGGCGCGCAATTGTTCATCGATAATTTATCACCGTTTCGATGCTATTTCTCACCTACGCGCGACCTTGTCATCTAAGCCACGCCCCCTCGTTAGAGATGTAAACAACGAGTAGACACGCCCACAAAATAAACTCGGGGTCGAACGAAGTGGACATTTGTGAGAAAAGATGCACTTCAATCGAACTAACCACCTTGGAACCTACCAGAACAACCCGTTACGTAACACCACGTATTACGTAATATATAGTATGCCTAGTATAGCGTAGACTATAGTCTGTAGTCTGTAGTATACGTGGGGTACGAGAGGAATGTTGATTGCACTCGCTACCCGATAACGGATGCTAACATTCCTCTCTATCTATAGAGATACCCTTTATCGGGGTTGTAATGTTTCAGAGGGTATGTGCACACTATTGCACAATCATACACATCAACAATACAATATATATATATATATATCTGTGTGTGTCTATATCTAAGATGATGCTAAGTAAACCTATATTTGTGATATTTATTACACTATCTCACGGCTTGCGAGATAATTCGAGATAACGCGAGATAACGCGGAACTCGACCGAAGTTCTTAGACGACCACGACAACAATAACAACGTATTATGTAACGGCTAGTCCGCTGATATCTGGCCTACTTATCACGTGACTACGGCGCCGTCACGAGTGCTGCTGTTCTATTACGTAATAAGTAGCCTAGTATTACGTAACTTACTATAGCGATGGTAACGTTACGCGCGCACTCGCTCGCACACACACACGCGCACAGTGCGCCACACACCCACACACATCGTATTCAGTTCATTATAACAATACAGCTTACATGTATGAAGGAAATCCGGTGATGGTTTGCGGATTTATGATCGCGTGCGTATTTATAATGTATGTATATATATATATATATATATATATATAATAATGTATAAATAGAATAGTTCACACTTCACGTGAGAACGTAAGCGATTTCTGAAGGTACCAAGGGAGCAGCTACCCTACCCCAATACCAGCTACCCTACCCCAATACCAGCTACCCTACCCCAATACCAGCTACCCTACCCCAATACCAGCCATTATGTCACGTATACGTAGACATGTATACAACGTGTATACAACAATATAACATTCGATAGTATTATCATGTACACATACTGCTTTGTTCGAGTAGTCATTGATAGCGTACTAAACCTTGGTTAACAGAGTCACACTTACTATTGTGTATTCACACACTTGCACATTATAATGTGATATATCGACCGAGGGTGTGAACATTAGGTATGTTTACATATCGTTGTTTACATATCTACAATATTCAGGTTATGTAACTATTATATCACCAGTATGTCACTATTATGTCACCAGTATGTGACCACCATGTTACCAGTATGTCACTATTATGTCACCAGTATGTGACCATCTGTCACCATTATGTCACCATTATGTCACCATTATGTCACCATTATGATACCATTATGTCATTGTTATGAAACTTATCGCGAGGTATATACGACCCTCGTTAATGCCATCATCCACTAGTTATAATAGTTATGATTTAGAATATTTATCGAATTGTCAATGAGATATATTTATTTATTACGATCGTGATAGGTCGACCAATTTGCTTTAGCTCCGGGGTTAGCTTAGCATTATTGATGTCAAGTGTCCCTGCGCTCGCGTGTGCGGGTGTGTGTGTGTGTGTGCGCAACGCTATGCGTATGTGTGTGTGTACGTATGACGTACGTATGGGTAAGTGTGTCAGCATTCTAGAAACTAAACCCTCTTTATAAATACATTGCTAACGTAGACTACAGAATAAAGACCGACAGCTATACTTATATACCTACTATAGTATACTATAGTAGTAGCAACTTGTATAAACCTACAATACGACCACCTACTTCCAGGCTACTGATCTGTCGGACTCGTTGATTCCGATATCTACTATAGCTAACACGCGAATACTAAGGAAAAGGAACGCTTTCTTTATACTCGTAACTTAGTAGCTATCTTATGTCGTATATAGGCGGGGTTTTGTTATAAGTGCCTTCATAATCACCGGATGTATTAGTAGCTATCACCAATGACCTTGTCACTACTATAGCTAATACATATAGGTCATATACCCCATAGGTAGTGATGCAGGTATATCGTAATACAGAAATTCTTAAGCGCTAATCGCGATAGGGTTGAATCATTCAACCGTGACAACACTATTCCCTGCACGCCACGCCCAGTGGGCGTCGCCCACTATAGGACACGATACGCCCACTATAGGACACTATACGCCCACTATAGTGGATGTCGCGCGCACAAACGTGACCCGTGACCCGTGTGACATTGACATTAACCTTTCGACGGTGAGAGCGACCAGATTGTAAGAGGATGAAGTAAACAAACACCAGAACAGAAGGTCAGATAGCCAGAACACGCACAACAGCTGACCCCACCAGCCCCGGATGTTTTCCTTATCGAACGGCCAATAACTGCGGTTGTAGGGATGTGTGTGGGTGTGTGTGGGTGTGTGTGTTGGTGTGTGGGTATGTGTGGGTGTAGGACCCACACTGTGGGTGTATGTGTGAGCGTATGTATCGGTGTGTGTGTGTATGTGTGTGTGTGTGTGTGTGTGTGTCGGTGAGTGGATGTGTGTGTACATATACATATATATATATACAACATTATTAAATATTATTTTATAGTAAATTTGATTATAAATGTATAGTACAGTAAACCTATAATATTGCGATAATGTTATCACGTGATAACAATACGAGAACATAGGAAGCAGCTTATTATAATTGTACTACGGGAATGTGGTATTATCACTACCGTAATCGACGATAAATAGTGAGAAATGGCGATAAAATGCGTGAAATAGCGAGAAATAACGTGAAATAGAGAGAAATATCAAAATATAGCGAGAAATAATGAGATGTAGCGAGATATAGATAGAAATAACGAGATATAGTGATAGCTTACGAGAAATAACTTTATATAACGAGCGGTGACGAGATATAGCGTGAAATGGCGATAAATAGCGCCTATTTATACGTATATATATGTATATAGAGCGCTAACCTTTTCATGACCAGCACATATAGAGAGGCGACGAGGTCGATGAGGCTCTGGTTGATGATGATCATCTCGGTTCCGTTCGACCTCGACCTCGACTTACGCAGTACGGTCACCGATATCACGTTGCCCACAACTCCGATGATGCCCAGGGGGATGAAGATAGGGTCCGTTGTGGTCGACACCCAGTACGGTATCTGAAGTAGGGTGGAGACGGATAAGTCACGTGGCTAACACGATTACGTAATGCTACGCGTTTATTGAACCCCGAATACAAATAGAGGGTACAAAGTGAACTTCCTCGGGAAGTTATAGATTCGTACGTGTTATAAATAACTATGGGGGGGCTCAGGACAATGCCCAACAAATTGTAGATTTTTGTTCTTACGTTATAATTTATCGTTTATTAAGTTCTCGATAAACGCGATAGAAAAGCAAGAACCGCCTCGGATTGAACCCGTGACCTCTGGCTTCCCAGCTAGTGATTGTTACACCGAGCCATAGATCCCCTCAGCATAAACTAGCGAGAAATCGCGTTAGACGGCGAACAGTAAACAAAAGATGGTTGGGATAACCATACGAATCTCGCGTGTTTCGAAACAACTATATAGTCATCTTTGTCTACATATTGTCTACATTGTCTACATTACCATCTATAGATATATTATGTTGATGAACTGCAGATGTAACGTGTACGTAGAAACCATAGTTTCTCATATATTATATTGTGCTATCTTCATAGAATCCATGTATGTTTAACATACATTGTTTGTACGTGATCATGTTTTTATTATCGTTTTGAAAAATTCCTTGATAATTTCTAATTATACTAAATATAAGTTTACACTATTATATAATTTGTCAATAATTTATTATCATTATAAATTATAATTTCTAATAAAAACGTATTGTTTTTTGGTATATAAAATCCGTATTTTTATTCATATAAGCATATATATATATATAGAATGCTTTATGTTCTAATGGCTAACAATTTATAACTGATATCATTATATTTGATATATTAGGATATATAAATTATAATTGCATCTTTTTAATTTTTTAAATCGGCATTCTTTGCCGCGATATTACTAGTGACTTAGATCAAAGAAGGGCCGCATGCGTATGGTATGTTGAATACTTGTGTTGGTAATACTAGGTTGGTAGTGGTGATTCATCTATTATGATTTCATTAACAATTAGCTGAACAATATTATTAATTGTAGTAATATATTTAGTCGGGCGACAGCATAGAAAAGATATTATCTTTATCTGAAGCCCTTTAGAGGAAATAACAATATAATTAATTTATATACTTCATACGAAAAAAATGTACTACTTTCTTCTAATAAATATGTATTATTATTATTATTATATAGTAAATATATCGAAACGTTTGATTCCCGTAAAAAATAGTTATTTATTAATAAATATGTCTAGTAGCCACGTTGACCTTGTATAAGTCGGAATTCTCGATAAGTCAGACACATGTAGTTGGTTTGGTTGGATTTGTATCTAGTTCCATGTTAAATTAATCGGATAAGTCGGATAAGTTGGATCGGACTTTTCTATAAGTCGGACACATATTATAGTCATTTTTATGATTTTTATACTGGATAAGTCGGACTTTTTATAAATTGTCAGAAATGTTTACTTTAAATAATGAATATTATAATTTTAGTAAGTAATATTATTCAATACAACATTTTATGTTGTTAATTGTTGCATAATTCCATATTTCGGTAACTATTTAACTCGCGCTGCGTATTTCATGTCTTATTCGCATGATATTCTTAATCTCGGATAAGTCGGACATATCGCTAAGTCGGAAACTTTTCCCGGTCCCTTGCGAATCCGACTTATCGGGAGTTGACTGTATATATATATATATATATATATATATATACTATAATAGCTGCCATAGTACAACTATACTATTTATATATTTAATTAATCTAATATTTAATTAAGCTAATATAATTAAATAAACTCGAAGTGAATGCTATCCTCGTAATTAAATTGTTTTAAAAATAGAAAATAGGGTTTATAAATGAGTTTATTGGGCCCTAACCCTAAACAATAAACCACCCAATAATGCAGATATTTAATTAAATAATATTCCAAAATGAATTATATTTCTAAAGATTCAACACATATGCGATAATTTATAAGGTAATAAATTATTATATAAGTAGGTATTTATACCCATTTTGATACATTATTTAGCCCGTCAAAATATAATTACATAAAATATAATCTATTAATAGAATGTAATAACATATTATAATAGTATGTAATTATTTATATACTATTACCAAAGCCCAAAGGGCTTTGCTATTACTGTACATATTAACATAGTATGTTATTAACAATAGATGTTGTGATGTCCTGTGAGAGGACACATAAGATACATTGTGATTAGCTGATATCGCACATCAAA
>OZ025242.1:70503595-70538595 GCA_964019155.1 Osedax fenrisi
CCAATATAATTAAATCAGTAAATTATATATTATACACTATAAAAATTATTAGACCTTCAATATCCACTGAAATTGCTAAACTACTTATAACATCTCTTATTCTACCTAAATTAGATTACTGTAATTCGATTATTAATGGTATACCGGATTATTTACTACATAAACTACAACTTTTGCAAAATGCAGCAGTCAGACTCATATACAATATAAATAAATTCTCTAGAACACACATATCACCTTACATGAAAATATTACACTGGCTCCCAATTAAATACAGAATAATATATAAAATATGTATGCTAACCCATCATGCCACTCATCACAGCCAACCTGACTACTTACATACTCTACTTACTCCCTATACATCATCACGCCCAATACGACTTTGCCTCAAGTATACTCTAGTCATACCAGATTTGCGTAATGTATCCATAAAACAAAAGAGAGCCTTCTCAATATCTGCACCTATAGCATGGAATAGACTTCCTTATAACATTCGTTCTATTCAATCAACCATGTTATTCAAAAATAAGCTTAAGACATATCTTTTCTCTTTGGCTTATCCTAATAACAACTAGTCAACATTTAATGCACGGCCGAAAATTTCTGATGAAGTTGATGGCAGTGCCTAAAACATTAGGTTATAGGTTATAGGTTATACTACTACTACTACTACTACTACTACTACTACTACTACTACTACTACTGTCGATTATTCGATCACTGTCTCTCATAGCGAACGGTCGTGTTTTTCTATTGTCTAAATTTCTATTGTTTAATATTACATCAGAATTTTGCATTTTACATGTAATATTTTTACATTAGATTTATTATAATAACTTTTATACATTGTTATAATATGCTATCTAATTAATTAAACTACGATTATATCCGACTATAATCATCTCCCGTGGATCTCCCGTGGGATTATGCTCAATAGGTAGTCGGTTCTGCCTACTACTCGAAGGAGGTTAGACTACCGTCTACGTAATCGGTGTATTCTGTGTTTCTGCCTGACAATCTAATAAAACAGATGAGTTCCTGCTATGAATGTAAGATGTCTCTGGAAACAAGCGATATCACCTCTCCAGATGGTTTCCTAGAATGTAAATGCGGTCTACTTATTCACTACGCATGTCTGTTTAACGCAAACGAAATTAACTGTGCATGGAGCAACAAAATTCCATCTAAGATATCAATAGCATTGATGAACTCGCCCTGCTTCTTATACACGTGCCTACAATGCCGTAATAGTGAACCATCACCGGTAAGTGCCTCGCCATCTATTGAAGATAAAATTAATAATATTGCTATTTTACTATCCAGCCATACTAATATAATTAATGAATTAAAAAGTAGCATAAGCTCTTCATTATCTAACAACACTGTAAATAATGATAATGCCAAAACCTGCTTAGAAAACGATAACACCATAACCTATGCTAATGTGACAAGTAGAAATATAAGTAGTTCGAATGCTGTTGTTTATACTAGGGATGCATTAAATATTCCTTTATTTTCGGCCATTATTAAACAAATTGACAGTAGTAATCTAAATACTAACTACATTAAGGATTTATTAAAAATATTAAACATTGATTTAAATACCATTTCTAAAGTACACTTTAATAATAAAGTATGTATAATTAATTTCACTACTGTGTTTGCAAAATCAGAATTTTTAAATCTTAACTCGACTATTAAAACTTTAGATAATAAATTTAATAAATTATTTATTCATGACAATTTATCCGCTGATGTTAGAATAAATGGTAATATATTTTATCATGCTATTAAATCTAAGCTAATTTTAAACTATAAATGTACATTAAATTTAAAAACTAATACTTATGAACTAAGACCATATAATGATACAAATAAACTTGATTGGAACTGTTCTCCATATTTACCGTCCATAAATGAATTGAACACATGGAGTAAATCATACGATACATATATAACATCAATCAAAAATAAATCAAATAATAAATCTAATTGACTATCGGTATGTAGCAATGAAAACATTACTTCCCTCATTAATTGTCGGTCACTAGTTGCTAATATTGATATCATCACACAATATATAATAGAATCTAAATCATCAATAATCGCACTCACAGAAACTTGGCTCCATATATTAGATGATGTTACTCCTTCTTATTTTGAACCATTACATTTTAATTTTATACATAGTCCTAGATGTGATGGTAGAAATGGTGGTGGTGTTGCTTTACTTTTAAATAATAACTATACTATACTTTCTCAAATTCGAATTAATATGACTCTATGTGATGTACTTCTTGTAAAATTTAAAACATCCCAATCTCAAATAATAACTGTTCTCACTATATATAGACCTCCAAATAATAACCATATAATATTTTTTAAAGAATTTTCGGATCTAATACATCAACACATTAGCCCTTTCCTTATAATTCTTGGTGACTTTAATTTTAATTTTAATTCTACATCATATCCCCATAATAAATTCAAAGATATCTGTAATGAATTATGTTTATCTCAACATGTTACTGAAACTACACATATTTCTGGAAATGTACTCGATCTTATTTTTACTCATAATAATTCTATTCTATTAGCTAAACAACCAACTAATTCTACACTATTAACTGATCATTATGCTATTAAATGTACATTAAATATAAAAAAATATATAAGTTCTAAATTATTATCCTATCGACATTTACGTAATATAGACTTAACTAAATTTTCTCTTGATATTCTATCTAATCTTGACATAAATAATTTTACTATAACTGCACTTAATAATACACTTTCTAATCTTCTAGACACATATGCACCACTTAATAACCGAACAATTAAAATACACTCTATAACACCATGGTTTAATCATATATGTCATACTTATAAAAAAAATACTAACATATTAAACAAAATATATAATAAAAATAAAAATACAATTAATCATGATAATTTCTTATTTGCTAGATCTCAATACCGTAAACAAATGAAATCTCAAAAAACAATGTACTATAATAATAAAATTAATTTATATAAAAATGATTCTAAAAAACTTTTTAAACTTACTAATCAATTAATGGGAAGGAACAAAAGAAAAACTTTTCCTCCTCAAAAAAATAATCTACTAGTTAATAAATTCTCAAATTTCTTTGATAATAAAATTTCCAACATATGTGATAATATCTCGAAAAGTAAATCTGTAAATAAATCTATCAATATAAATTGTTTTGATATATGTTCATTTCCCAATAATAATTTTAATAATTTCATAACTCCAACACATACTGAAATATATAATTTGATAATTACCGCCAAATGTACTTCACCAAATGATCCATTACCTCTCTCTATTACTAAAAAAATCATTAACACTTTAACACCTCTATATCATAAAATTATTAATATTTCACTAACTACTGGCACTATACCACCTGAATTAACACATGCTATAATAACTCCTATTTTAAAAAATGCATCTTTAGATGATTCTATTTTATCTAATTATCGACCTCTATCTCAATTACCATTACTCTCAAATATTCTAGAAAAAGTTATCTATAAACAGCTCATATCTTATCTTGACTATAATGATTTATTTGATAATTACCAGAGTGCATACCGTAAACATCATAGTACTGAAACTTCCATTATTGCACTTACTGATAGCCTTCACCATTCACTTGACAACCACAAATCTTTGCAATTATTATTTATTGATATGACTGCTGCATTTGATACCATTGACTTTACTATATTACTATCTAGACTTTCCAATATTGGTATTACTGGAACTGCTTTCAATTGGTTTAAATCTTTCATTACTACTAGAACATACTCTGTTAAAATTAATTCTTCATTTTCTCAACCCTATCCACTAAATTTCGGTGTCCCACAAGGTTCTGTCCTTTCTCCAATTCTATTTTCTATATATCTACGACCTTTATCAAAATTACTCCAATCATATACTTTACTAAAATATAATATATATGCAGATGATATTGTATTACACACATTTGCAACTAACTCTACACAAAATAATTATTTTCAAGACTGTATTCATTCTACTACTAACTGGCTTACTAATAATAACTTACTAATAAATTCAAATAAAACTAAACTAATTAATATTTCTAGAACTCGCACTGCATTTCCAAATATCTATATCGGTACAGATAATATTACTCCTATTACTAGTACAAAGTATCTTGGAATAACTATTTCACAAGATCTATCGACTGAAATACATGTAAAAGATATACTTAAGTCTGCATCATATAATGTTTACAATTTAAAAAAAATTCGCCCTTTCATTTCACTAAATACAGCTAAAATATTATCTACTTCACTAATTATTTCTAAACTAAATTACTGCAACTCTTTTCTTTATAAAATGAATACTACATTACTAAAAAAATGTGATTCCATTATAAATAGGTGCATTCGAATTATATTTAAAATTCCTTATACTGATTATTCTACAAGTATTTCTGAACTTCGTTCTAAAATCAATTGGCATAATACTAAGCAATCTATTATATATAAAATACTCACTATAACGCATAAAGCTATAGTATTTAAGAAACCTATGTATATATATAATATGCTACAGTTATCTATTAATAACTCGCAATTGAGATCTAATTCTACAATTAACCTTGAACTACCTAAAATTAATTCTTCAATATATGGCGAGCTATCTTATCGGTGGTATGCCCCTTACCTTTGGAACAAACTTCCATCCAACATCAAGAATATGATTAACCATTATACGTTCAAGAAACATTTACATCGTTATATATTAAATAACTATTGATTGTAATAATTGTATAATAATATTCTAAAGTTTATAACATATACGAAAGTATTGTATGTATCTGTATATTTGTGTATATTTATTTATATACGTTTATATATTTATATACACATATATGTATGTATATATTTAGCATGTTATGTTTTTAAATGCTAAAAACAATTAGTAATATTTGTTCTGTTTAATTTATTCGTTCACACTCTAAGAATGTTTATAAAACATTAATGCAGTGTATAATAAACTATTTACTATTTACTACTATTTACTATTACTACTACTACTACTACTACTACTACTACTACTACTACTACTACTACTACTACTACTACTACTACTACTACTACTACTACTACTACTACTACTACTACTACTACTACTACTACTACTACTACTACTACTACTACTACTACTACTACTACTACTACTACTACTACTACTACTACTACTACTACTACTACTACTACTACTACTACTACTACTACTACTACTACTACTACTACTACTACTACTACTACTACTACTACTACTACTACTACTACTACTACTACTACTACTACTACTACTACTACTACTACTACTACTACTACTACTACTACTACTACTACTACTACTACTACTACTACTACTACTACTACTACTACTACTACTACTACTACTACTACTACTACTACTACTACTACTACTACTACTACTACTACTACTACTACTACTACTACTACTACTACTACTACTACTACTACTACTACTACTACTACTACTACTACTACTACTACTACTACTACTACTACTACTACTACTACTACTACTACTACTACTACTACTACTACTACTACTACTACTACTACTACTACTACTACTACTACTACTACTACTACTACTACTACTACTACTACTACTACTACTACTACTACTACTACTACTACTACTACTACTACTACTACTACTACTACTACTACTACTACTACTACTACTACTACTACTACTACTACTACTACTACTACTACTACTACTACTACTACTACTACTACTACTACTACTACTACTACTACTACTACTACTACTACTACTACTACTACTACTACTACTACTACTACTACTACTACTACTACTACTACTACTACTACTACTACTACTACTACTACTACTACTACTACTACTACTACTACTACTACTACTACTACTACTACTACTACTACTACTACTACTACTACTACTACTACTACTACTACTACTACTACTACTACTACTACTACTACTACTACTACTACTACTACTACTACTACTACTACTACTACTACTACTACTACTACTACTACTACTACTACTACTACTACTACTACTACTACTACTACTACTACTACTACTACTACTACTACTACTACTACTACTACTACTACTACTACTACTACTACTACTACTACTACTACTACTACTACTACTACTACTACTACTACTACTACTACTACTACTACTACTACTACTACTACTACTACTACTACTACTACTACTACTACTACTACTACTACTACTACTACTACTACTACTACTACTACTACTACTACTACTACTACTACTACTACTACTACTACTACTACTACTACTACTACTACTACTACTACTACTACTACTACTACTACTACTACTACTACTACTACTACTACTACTACTACTACTACTACTACTACTACTACTACTACTACTACTACTACTACTACTACTACTACTACTACTACTACTACTACTACTACTACTACTACTACTACTAATCAAATCAATCAAATCAAAATGGTTTATTTAGACACTCAATTGTATAGCAATAGGTTTGCTCTGTTAAGTGTTGTGTTAATAAAAAAAAACAAATTAAATAAGGAGATATAGGTATAACACTAATTTAAATATAAAAGTAGGTTGAATTATTAATTAACGATTTAATAAATATTCTACCAGGTTACGTTTAAACGTTGACAAATTTACAATTTCTCGTATAGAACGAGGAATAGGATTCCATAATCGAGGAAGAGCGTACGAGAAAGCACGCTTTGTCGTACGTGTTAGATTGGGGACGCCTACTTCAAATCGTAAGATATCCTCAGTTGATCTTGTAGTTCTAAGAGGTTGTATCAATTGGAGTGAAGATCGTATATATTCGGGCTGATGAGTAGTTAGGGCCTTGTGAGCGATACACAGTACTCTTTTCTCAGCACGTTCTGATGCTGATAGTATCCTAAGTGATTTCATCTTTAAGGTGACACTTGAGTGATCCCCGCGTGGTTGCCGATATATCGTTCTCACAGCTGATCTGATAATACGATTAATAGGTAATATCGTGGATTGGGGGAGTCCAATTAGTATAGAGTTACAGTAATCAATTGACGAAAAAACTAATGAATTAATTAAAATATAAGTTAGATTATTATTGATATATTTACGTATATGCCGAATGTTATATAGATTATGGTTAGCTTTACTACATATACTTTGAATATGGTAATTCAACGACATATCGCGGTCAATAGTTATTCCTAGATATTTTATTCTGGAACTAGGATTAATGATTATACTATTAATTGATATAATTGGAAAATCATTGTAAGAGCTAGGAATATTAATTAATTCAGATTTGTTAGTGTTAAGACTTAACTTATTATTTGTTAGCCACACATGTATGTCATTTGCACAGTTGGATAACTCATTACGATGAGATAGACTGTGTTGAGATATAGTACTATATAGAAGTATATCGTCAGCATAAAGATGATATTTGATATGCTTATATTGTCTAATGATGCTAGATATAGGTATAATATAGATTAGAAACAGAATAGGTCCAAGTACAGAACCTTGAGGTACACCTGTTTTTAAATTATTTGGTTGAGAATAGTGGTTTCCAGTTTTTATAGAGAATGTACGATTCGAGATGAAAGACATCATCCAATCTAAAGCTTTGTCAGTTAGACCGATATCAATTAATCTTTGTTTTAAAATAATATGATCTAGAGTATCAAACGCAGCAGATAAGTCGAGAAGGAGTAATTGTATATTAGAATGAATATCAAGAGATTTAATAACATTATCAATAAAATGTAGTACAGAAGTTTCTGTACTATGATGTAAACGATATGCACTTTGATATTTATCTATTAGTTGGTAAGTATGTAAGTAATTATTAAGTTGAAAATATACAACTTTTTCTAAAAGTTTGGCTATTGTAGGTAATTGAGATATGGGTCGGTAGTTATTTAGGTCATTGATGTCTAGTTTATTTTTTTTAAGTATCGGAGTTACTATTGCGTGTTTCAGTTGTGTCGGGACGTATCCAGAGTTTAGGGAATCATTAATTATTTTAACAATGGGTATTGTAATACTATTAATGATTCTTTTCATAAGAGATACGGGTATGGGATCGTGAGGAGCAGATGATTTAGACGAATTAAGTAATATTTTTATTTTATCATTAGTTGTTGGGAGGAATAATGAAAGTTGATGACAAGTAGTATTTGGTAGTGTAATGGGTATTGTATTATTATAATTAAGTGTGAGGGATGTATGTAGTTTGTTAAGTTTGTCAGTAAAAAAGTGAGAGAACTGAATGCACATGATATCATAGGGTATATCAGGTAGATATTTTTGTTTCGTTTTTCCTAATAAAGTATTAGTAAATTTATATAATCTACGTATATCTCCGTTACAATTATTAATTTCTGTTTCGTAATGCTGAATTTTAGCTGCTACAATGGATTTTTTAAATACTTTTTTAGAAACTATAAATTGGTTAAGAAGTTGGATATTAGGATGTTTAGAATATTGTCTTTGACATCTTCTCATATTTTGTTTGGCTAATATTGTTTCTTGATTAAACCAACGTTTTCTGTTATTTCGAATAGTTTTATTTTTTTGAGGAGCGTGTTTGTTAAGGATATTTGTTAGGATATTATTTAATGTATTGATTTTTATATCGTGAGTTAGCGACGATAAAAGATCAAAGGAGAATGTTGAAATTGATATTGCTTTGAGGTTTCTATATTTAATTTGGGAATGGCTAATATTATCACTTTTTATATTGAGAAGAAAAGTGACAGCATAGTGATCAGTTATTATATGTCGAATTTCGAAATTATTGAGTATGAGATATTGACTATTAGTGGAAAAAATTAAATCTAAAGTATTTCCAGAAGTATGTGTAGGTTTATTGACGTGTTGGTGAAGTAAGTGTGATTCAGTCAGGGAGAGTAGTCGTAATGAGGGGGTATCCTTTAGGTTAACATGGAAGTTAAAATCTCCGAGTAAAATTGTATTATTTAGTTTA
The DNA here is from genome assembly GCA_964019155.1 of Osedax fenrisi. Lineage (NCBI taxonomy): Eukaryota > Metazoa > Annelida > Polychaeta > Sabellida > Siboglinidae > Osedax > Osedax fenrisi. The sequence goes on from OZ025242.1 coordinate 70,512,718, forward strand.
ATCGAAATAAGAAGATCATTGAGATCATCTATAAATGATATATAATTATTAGATGGTGGTCGGTATATTATTACAAATCTAGTGTAATTATTTGTAGATGTCTGTAATACAACTATGATGCATTCAGAACCAGAGATAATATAGTTTGTGTAGCTTATTAATTTCATTGATTTTTTAAAAAGAATACCAATACCACCTCCGGTTTTGTTTTCATGTAGTGTATTTCGTGGAGTGTGTTTAAAAATGTAAGTATCGTTAATAAGTTGGGAAATTAAAGGAGTAAAGTCATGTATGCCAAGTTTCAGTAATTGCTATTATGTCGAGATTAAATTCAGTAATGAAGTCTGATAATATTTCGATATTAGCTTTTATTGAGCGTGCGACGCACGCTGTGCGTTGATCAAAGCACACTTTATATATTTATCATTTAAAAGTCATGTAGGTTTATCTATAATATTATTGTGTAGATTAGAATATCTATTTGTAGGGTTTACGCGTTTATTTTGTGAATTTTTATTTATTTGTATATTAGATATATAATTATTATAGCTATTAGTATATTTTTCTATATTATCATCTGATATTGATAAAGGATTGATTGACCAGTCGATTCTTTTAGTATATGCATTTATAGATCTCAATTCATAAGTATTTCTAAATCTATTGAAAACACATTTATGATCTACTACATATTTTGATTTTATTGCATGATAGATAATTTTACCATATAGGAGTGTTTTGTCGTCAACAGAATTCCTAATAAATAATTGACTGTATACTGAATGTTTTAAACAATGAATTGACGATATAAAAAGAGATTGGGCATAATGAGAGTTAAATGATATTTCAATATTTTTGTAATTATATTTAACTTTAGAAATAATATTTGTATTTAGTTGCATTTGTGTGAACATATTATTGATTATGTTATTATTTGAATTTAGCTTTCTAATATTTTCAATTACGATACTAAATGAGTCTGGTGCTTTAGGTAGTAGTTTGATATTATTAGTTACATTTAAATTGGTTTCTATCATATTATTAGTAGATTTTATTAATTTTTCAGCGTATGTGGGTATATTCGTTTTATTTAATATTATTTTTATTTCCTTTATATCATCAGCAATTGATTGTAATGTCGGTATATATGTATACGTGTCTGTAGGGTAAGTAGTGTCAGTAATTGTATCTGTATTATAGCTTTCAGAATTTAGTATCGTATTTGTAGAAATATCAGATATAGTACTTTGTGATTGATTATCAATAGATATAGCATCAATACATGAAGTACATGTGAATGCAAAGTTAACACTGTTAAATATTTGTAAAACCGCTTTTGATGGCGTATTACTGTTAATCCATTTTTCTGGTAAACAGTTAGCATTAAACAGACACATTTGGTGAATATATTTATTACATGTTGAACACTCTATTACTAGATAATCATTAGAAAGTGAACAGTGATAGCATGTATTCATGTTGATAACTATTTGTAATGTATATATTATAAATTAAATGTATATAAATAAATAGGTATATATTGTGATATAACTGTAAGTATAAGTGAATAAATATACACATAAACAAATGTATATGTATATATTAAAAACAAATCAGCATATACGTAAATAAGTCAATTATAAAATTTAGAAATGTAGATATTATATATTAAAAAAAATTATGTATTATAATAATTAAAAACTAATCTCAAGACCACGACGGTTTAAACGTGGGTTACCGACAACCAGAGCAAGCCAGGCACGGGATAATCCTCCTAGACAGTGGCCGAGATATGTATGGTAATAGGGTATACCACAGTAAAAACAAATCCGTGTGATAATATTGTTAATATTAATGGCACTAGATATATTTCATATACATGTATATACGCTATCTATAGGAATACGTTGTTATTTATATAGCGAATGTATCAGCATGATACTACTACTACTACTACTACTACTACTACTACTACTACTACTACTACTACTACTACTACTACTACTACTACTACTACTACTACTACTACTACTACTACTACTACTACTACTACTACTACTACTACTACTACTACTACTACTACTACGACTACTACTACTACTACTACTACTACTACTACTACTACTACTACTACTACTACTACTACTACTACTACTACTACTACTACTACTACTACTACTACTACTACTACTACTTCTACTACTACTACTACTACTACTACTACTACTACTACTACTACTACTACTACTACTACTACTACTACTACTACTACTACTACTACTACTACTACTACTACTACTACTACTACTACTACTACTACTACTACTACTACTACTACTACTACTACTACTACTACTACTACTACTACTACTACTACTACTACTACTACTACTACTACTACTACTACGACTACTACTACTACTACTACTACTACTACTACTACTACTACTACTACTACTACTACTACTACTACTACTACTACTACTACTACTACTACTACTACTACTACTACTACTACTACTACTACTACTACTACTACTACTACTACTACTACTACTACTACTACTACTACTACTACTACTACTACTACTACTACTACTACTACTACTACTACTACTACTACTACTACTACTACTACTACTACTACTACTACTACTACTACTACTACTACTACTACTACTACTACTACTACTACTACTACTACTACTACTACTACTACTACTACTACTACTACTACTACTACTACTACTACTACTACTAATATCGAGTATAAATAAACTATACTAAAATGTATACAAAAACGTGTATTATTGTGACAAAAATCCATGTATTATAGTGACAAAATATCCGTACACGAATTTTCTTAAATACAAAATTAATGGGACTGTATATATCACTAATTCAATACTAATACTGATGAAATCTCAGGCATATTCTCAAATATCAGACTATGAGGACGACCTTATAGAAGAATTATTTTATTTATTTTATTTAAAATATTTTATTGACTACAAAATCACGTGGTGGTTATGGGCGTCATGAGAAGGAAACAAAAATAAAATAAATAAAGTACAATAAAAATAAAGGAAAAGGGAGGGTAGGTTACAATGTTAATAGGTGCGTGAAGAGTTTACATTTAAATAGTGACAGGGATTTCAAATACCTAATGTCATATGGTAGAGCATTCCATTATTTTGGAGCTACCACAGAGAAAGCAGATTCAGAGTGAGCAGAGATAGTCGAGCGTTGCACAATTTTCATCGTGTGACATTTCCTGCTAGCTCAACTAAGGGTCTGAATACTGACCAAGTCTGCTAGGTACTCGGGAGATCTAAGATGTATCACCTTATGGGTGATGCATAGTAGGGAAAAAAATCTTAGGGAAATATCGAGTCAAGAAATAATCATGGATCACAGATGAAATTCTCGACCTATGTGATATAAGAAGAAGCCCGAAGAACACTAATTGACTAAATAATACAGAAGCAGAAAGATAAGGGATATACACACAAAAGTCAGATCGAGTATGAAATTGGCAAAAGAAGAATGACTCAAATCACAAATCGACAATGACCTTAAAAGGGGAGTTCATAGTAAAAGAGCTTATAATAAAATAAAGTCTATAACTCATACTAAATATAAAAAAAAACTTCAATAATCGAAGATAAAGCTGGTGCACCGCTAGCTGATGTATCACGACTACGCAGATGGACTGAATACTGTAAAGAAATCTATAATTACCTTATTTAATATATCTTATAAATAATTGGAATTATAATTCTATATAATTCTATAGAAGGCGAGAAAGACCACCTGATTCATATATAAAGACTATGGAACGTGATACCGGTGGAATGATATACGAGCGGAGATAATGTAAGATACAATAACATATCTTGGCTCCACTATATCTATTCGAGGTAGACATATCAGCAATCTACGTTTTTCAGACGTATATACCTCATTGCAGGTTCATATAATGAACTATAAAAACTCACAAAACGCATCTAGATATGAATGGAAATAAGTCATGAAAAGAGTAATATCAAAGATCCTGATCTGAAAAAAGGTAATAGTAATAATTTGACAATAAATTAGAAAAAGTAAAATAGTTTAAATATCTTGGGGTTATACTAAAGTACATTGATAATAGCAAAAACGAAATAGAAATAAGATTAATAGACACATTTTCTAATGCAATATCCACAATGGTAAGATTGGAAATGATCTGGAGAAGCAGAGTAATAAGTTTTAAAATTAAATTCAACCTTTACAATTCCTTAATTCTATCCATTCTTTTGTACGGCTGCGAAACATGGACTCTTCTCGAAGAATCTAAGAAACTATTGAATGCTTTTGAACCCAATTCACATAGAAGAATGATAAACATCACATATAGACAACGAAAGAAAAATGTATATATCAATGAGGAAATGATATCTAGAATTGGTTCATATGAACGTGTGTTATAGAAAGTGAAAAGGAGATAAATGAATTGGTTCAGCCATGTGTCTAGATATGAGACATTGGTATATACTATTTTACAAGGTCGTATTTAGGGTACAAGGGAAATAGGTCACCCAAAAGGAATTTGATGGATGACGTCTATGAGTGGACCGGTATGTCTACCCGATCCTTACTTGATGAAACGAAAGAATTTTATAGTTGGAATAAGTTGTGCATGACATCATATCATGTTCCCTCTACGACGATTCGTCATGGGACTAGTTTAATATAGTATAGGTAGTTAATTATCGATTCTTAGCTATAGTAATATTAACGTCTCATGATACTAATGTATAAATGAATTTTATAATTACACATTATTTTAAATAAATTATCAAAGTTACCAAGTCCTCTCCATCGGTATATTTTATCCGATATTGTATATACAAATATTATATATTACATAGTATTATTATTATATATATTTAAATACACAAATAATATATACACACAATATATATATATATATATATATAGGTTATTGTTATTTTTATTTGGTGGAATCCTTTCATCCCATCCGGGAACTTAGATGAATGTTTCACTTATAACTATATAGAGCTCTAATAACTATCGATATATATACATATATATTTCGTTATGATTTAAATAATGTAATGATACGCTTATATAAATTTATTGTTCATGTATACAATATAGTACAACAGTATAATCTGCATTGTGGGTGTTTCCTGGTTGATTGACGTGACTTACGACATCGTTATCACGCTAGATTTCACGGTACCAATATAGAATACTAGAGCCCTAGTATCTAGTTCCGTGTTTGTCTTTCCGAGTTCAGTGAGTTTATATTTTTAGAATTCATTAGCTGTAAAATGAGTCAGAATTATTAAATGTCCCGGATATTTTAAAATATCAGGTACTGACATATACTATCACATATACTATCATATCACTACGTATACGTATATAGTATATGTACTATGTACGATGTACATTGTAATATATCCCAATCGCCACCATTAAAATAGATCATAAAATAATATTTAGAAGTGATTTTATATAATTGTGTACAAATAAATGATCGGCTCTATTTAAAACCACTGATGCCTTAACATGATAGCGGCTTCGAAGGGACATTAGAGTCATAGTTACTATACATATATGTACTAAACCTACAGGTATATATGTAGGTTTAAGTGTATACAGGTGATTACAAGTGGTTACTATACACCAGGGGAATCATAATTTACACTTTAGTTATTTTTTAGTTAAAAAATATAATCTATAATTAAGTTATTATGATTGAAAGTTGGAAATAAATTATTATGTAACAAAGGGGGCGGTAATAAATAGTATGCGACAAAGGGGGTGTTATTCGAAGAAAGGTTGGGAACCCCTGCCCTATACACGTATGGTGTTAAATAAGTATATGTAGGCCTACCTCGATTATTCTGGGGTTGGTATCTTTACGCCACAGACCGTGAAGTACGTTATTACATTTAGATAGACGTGACACGTGACACTTGAGGCGGTGATTCTCTTGTTCTATAGCGTTCATGTCCTTACCCGAACAGCTATCGGGTCAGGGAGAGTGGTACCAGTAGGAGGAGGATGAGGAGAAGGATGATGAGGAGGAGGAGGAGGAGGAGGAGAAGGAGGAGGAGGAGGAGGAGGAGGAGGAGGAGGAGGAGGAGGAGGAGGAGGAGGAGGAGGAGGAGGAGGAGGAGGAGGAGGAGGAGGAGGAGGAGGAGGAGGAGGAGGAGGAGGAGGAGGAGGAGGAGGAGGAGGAGGAGGAGGAGGAGGAGGAGGAAGCGAGTTGTTGCGTAATCATGAATGTGTTATGAATGCACGTCCTACTCGTGTGTAATTGACTAAACGTGTATAGGTATAGGTAACCTATTAATATATATATGTCAATTGACCTAGTTAACTGTTTAACCGTGGTCATAAACAGACTGCTATGCTTGAATAATTTACTGGATAACAATAATATATTATAGATATATAAATTATTCTATACGTATATGATTATTTTTTAATTAACAAAATAAAGGAATGATTATAATTGTAAATTTTATAACATTTTATGGTTTTATATTAATATTTTAGAAAATATCTTAATATATATATACAGAAATAGTAACATGACTGATATCGGGGGCCGATTGGGTGCCGATTAATACATACCTATCGATGATGGAGATGAGATGGTTGTTTGTGATGTGCGCATCGAATAAAGACTTCTGTAGTTTCAATAGTTGCGTGTCCTTAATGTGCAATACCTTTTCGCTGTTCGTAAGTAGGTACCATATATATATATATATATATATATATATATATATATATATATATATATGTATATAACATACCATTTATATATATATATAAACTCCTTTTTAAAGAGTAGTTATTATTGGTTTGAATTAAACTTTTTGATCATCAATTATCCCAATCTAAGAAAATTACTAAAACCTCATTATAAGGACATTATAATGACATTATATTAGCTTTCTTTTTTTTAAATGACTCAACGTATTATTACATAATTTCCTGAATATTGTTATTACAATTATTTAAAATAAACCGATGAACATCGATGTTCATTAATTTATATTACTAATTATGAAATCTACTTATGTAGTATTATTACGAACAACTATAGATATAATAGTTATGAAATAGATGTATATATCGAAAGTATTACTATTTGAATACAAGTTAATGATAGCAGCTGGTAGTCAGGTTACATATATAACATCAATTAATCGTATGTGTCATTCATACCTAAATTGCATTCACTACAAATTAATAAATGGATAAAGTTATGCAACTTTAAATATTGATCATAATAAAACCAGAATACTACTATTATCAGAATAAATATCGATACATAGGTTTATCATGTGTAGTAGATGCTAAAGATTAGCGTTGTATATATATATATATACAATAGTATACTATAGTATACTTACCACTTTCGAAGTTGGGAGGAAGGCGACAGTTCATTCTCAAGAAGTGACCCTTCAATCTCATCTTCTGTTAACTTCTTCTTAGTCCATTTCTCAGGACTACAGATTATATATATATATGTATATATATTGTTCAGATTTGTACATGGTATTATTATTATTATTTACAATATTAGGTTTACAGTTACAAAAATTATTCACAAATATTCATTCTATTCAATTATTTATTTATAAGTTAAATATATATATATATTAGAATCATATAGTGAGTAAACACCCAGGAAAACACAAAAGTAAAGATTGACTAGGCATTTTCCCACAAAACTTGATAACAACATTACAAGAATAAAAAATATAAGACAATTTTAAAAGGACAATAAAAACTTATTTTAAAATGTCAATTTTGTATATCATTATAACTATATATATATATATATATATATATATATATATATATATATATATATATATAATATATTTTATATATATATATATATGTAAAAATATAAAATAAAAAACAGTAAAAGATAAAGAAATTAAACATAACAAAAAATATAAAAAGTTAACCAAATCGAAGTTGTAATAAATAAATAAATATGTGTTTATATATATATATATATATATTAGTGTTGTCAAATTTTCTAAAAAGTAAGTCTCAGTATCGTATCAGTATCATTCAACAGCTGTATCAGTATCGTATCAGTATCATTCGACAGCTGTATCAGTATCGTTTGACAGCTGTATCAGTATCAGTATCAGTATCGTATAAATAGTATTTATGATATCTATAACCTAAAAATTTAAAATAATGATGTTGATGGTTGCAAGAATAATTTTAAAATGATGCAATGTGGATTAAAAGTGTCGCGGATACATACGAATGACGGGGTAGTTTGATTGACATTGGCGCCTATTCACATAAAGGGACGCTATGTTTAGTAACAGTGTCGCAGATACATACGAAGGGCGGGGTAGTTTGATTGACAGTGACTTCTATTCACACAAAGGGACGCTAAGCTGAGTAATAGTGTCGCGGATACATACACAGAAACGCTATGTTGGTTGAAAATGGCACGAATAAATATAATCCCAAAGGTAAACAATGGAATGTATTTTAGATATCCAATAATAAAAATCCGAAATAATACGAATCTAATATTTAAAGTCCGAAATAGTCCGAATCTAATATTTAAAGTCCAAAATAGTCCGAGTTAAATATTAAAGTCCGGTCCGAGTCTGGTCCGAGTCTGGTCCGAGTCCGATATATCATAAATTATACTGTATCAGTCCGGTATCAATGACCTATAGTCTGAAGTCCGGTTCCGAATGACAACGCTAATATATATATATATATATATATATATATATATATATTACGGTATGTGTATATATACTAAAGGTACACTAACGTATGGCTGAGGTCACGAAAGGGCAGCGAGCGCCATGTCTTCGCGTTCCTCACTTCCGTTTCCTCCGAACGGAACGGTTTCTTGATGAAGCAGGGGTAGGCGTCCGCCTGAAGGTAGACGCTCTTAGCACTCGACGAGTCGTCGTCGTGGTGATGCTTCGAGGGGGCGTTACTAACCACGCCCCCGCCGCTGTTGGGGGAGGCGGGCGTCGACCGTTTATAGTGGCGCAAACGGCGCGGGTCCTGGTTGTTCAGTTGGATGCGGCTGGAGCGGATGTGTTTCGTTATCTGCGTGTGTATGTGTGTGTGTGTGTGTGTGGGGGCGTATAATATATACGCCGTGCAATGCACGGCGTGCATGCGTGTGCGTTTGGGTAAGGGGGTGCGTGTGTATTCGTATGCGTATGTAGGTGTGATGCCAACGATTTTCCGAACATTTTCCACAAATGTTTCGCAATATATTTGTGATGCTATATATGCGTACGGCGTATGTGTGGTTATTGAATAATCGATTGAATTAATCGAATATATATATATATAGGTTATTATATAAATTATATATACCTATATAATATTATTAGAAATAATAATAATCATTATATTATAATACATCTAAAGATATCGTCCAATTGTTGATATTTTTAATTATATAATTACGTCTTCATTGTATTTTTCTGGTCCTCTTATTCGTTCTTTCCTAAAGAAATTAGTTAATAACATCACTCCTCTCTTCTTTACAATTATAATTAATTTACTAAATAACTGTGAAATTCAGAAAGTCTTAAAATCATATTTAATATGTATAATTATAAAAAGACCATACCTTGATTCTAATGATTTTGATAATTTTAGACCTATAGCTAAGCAACTAATTAATTATATAAATTATAATAGCTTTTTTGATATATATCAAACATTTCCGTATTCAATTATTACAACTTGACTTTTCATCAGCATTTGATATTAAACTTATTATCATGATATAGGTATATACTTATCAATAGACTATCACTAATAGTTATAACTGGAGATACTTGAAACATATTAAATCAAATTATCAAATATAGAACCTATTCGGTTAAGATTCATGATTGTATTTCAAGTGAGAATATTTCATTATACGGGGTTCCAAATGGATCCACATTAGGTCCTCTTCTTTTTACAATTTATATATCTCCTTTGAAATATAAAATAGAACAAACACCAAATGTGAAATATCATATATATGCTTATGATATTCAAATGTACACTGAATCTTGTCATCACGATAAATTAATGTTATGTACAAATAATATTTGTAAATGGCTCTTAAATAATAATTTGCTTACCTATAAATAGTAGTAAAACTATTCTCTTAAATATTTCTCTTTTTAATTTTATTTTTCCTGATATTATATTTGATAATCTTTAACCCATATCTAAAATTAAATTCCATGGAATATTTTTTTCATGTAATTTATCGCAATCAGATTATGTGTAATATATATGTAAATCAGCTAATTGCCATTTAAATAATATAAATATCATTCGTAAATATTTATCAATAAAATCAACTATTCGACTTATTGAAATATTAGTTCTATCGAGATTAGATTATGGGCATATTATCTTAATTGGAGCTCCAATATATATTTAAAAAAACATTAAACGAGTTATTCGTAGATGTATGCAAATTACGTTTACTATTTCATATTCTAGTAGGTCGTGTTCGTCCACATTCCTAGATTTTCGACTTGTAATTATCTAAAAATAATAAAATGTCTAGGAGGGACTTCCAGAATTAATAGAGATTTTTATGTTTAATTAAAAAAGTAATGATTTCTGGATAACCAACCTATGTATCAACGTTACTATCGGAGAAGATAACTGACTATTTGAGAAAACTGGAACTAAACTCAACCGATGTAACTATAGTAATCTATAGAAGAGAGATGTGAAGAGAGACGGTGTATATTGAAACTGACAAAAGGGACTTTCAGGGGGTCCGTTTCCTCGATGTAGAATAAGCGCCCTCTGGTAATGAGAAGTGATCCTTACATTTCAATCTTCCGCACAAGAATGAAAAAACATCTTTTATTATAATGATGTTGTTTAGTATTATATTAATAGGTAATTATATAATACATTATTGGTATTATGGTATATTGGTATTATACATTATTGGTATATATGGTAATTATATAATACACAATTTTGATTTAACTCAAGAGAATTATTTCCACTATTATTTAAGTGTCTAAATAAACTCTTATTATTATTATTATAACCCTAAGGATTAAAATCTAAATTCTAAAGTGTAAATCAAATAGCGAATATAATATGAATTTCGGTTAACCAAAAACATAAACAAAAATAGAATATTTAATGAATAAATCATTCATCGTTGATAGCATAGCAATAATAGCTAAATTCAATCAATTTAAATAAATTGAATATTTCTTAAATTTATAATCAAATATAAAGTGTATATATGTGTATACCATTGTATACAATTCATCCAGCATATGGGGTGGGGTCATCGATATATATATATATATATATATATATCTAAGTTAAGTATACTTTACGCATATAACCAATAAATTATATTTATAGTTTAGTGTATCTATATATATATATATATATATATATATATATATATATATATATATATATATATATATATATATATATATATATATATTTAATATATATTTTGTAATTGGTTTTTTGTATAGTTCCAGAATTATTAATCATACACCTCTTATGCGTTGCTATCACAGATATACAATAGCATTATATATATTATATATCTTATATATACAGGGCCGGCTTAAGGGGGGGGCAAACCGGGCAATTGCCCGGGGCCCCACATTTTGGGGGGCCCATGAATTGTTTGAAAACAACATTTGTTACTCTTTATATAAAAAAAAGTGTTCTTAACTGTATTTTTCTTATATATTATTAATTCTAATTAAATAAATAATATAATAAATTAATTAAATATGAGCCATTTAGGCCTATTTGAAAAGTGAATTTTACAAAAATTTCGAAATTTACACGAAGATATGGTGGAAACAGGTACATGAAGATGTTGGAGCACATGCTAATAGTGGTAACCATATATAATACCACACATCTCTGCTTGTCAGATAAAACAGTATGAAACGGATTGATAAATAATTGTTTGTTAAACTAGAAAGTGATAAATGATAAACGTATTAAGGAATATTAACCATAGTTGAATCTTAACAATTTTATAATTAGTTTACGAAAAAAAAGTATACTTTTTTATATTAAAATTAAATAAAAAAGATATATTTGAATTATGATTTCTGATATTTGTAAAGGATTGTATTGATTATAAATTACAAAAAAGGCGATATTCTATATAGATTTATAATTTTTATAGTAATTAAAACTAATTCGATATTTTCAAAATAATTTGTATCAAAAAATGAATGTTCTCTATCCTACTTCTCGTATTACTAAAAGGTGTATCTTCTCATAGTGTATATATTATTATAATTTTGTTAGTGTAAATAATATATATAAAATAGTTTTAATTTAATAATGATTAAATCACTTGATGAAAGGGAATGCTGTACATACAATTTTCAACATACTATTATTAGAGAAAGAAATATATTTATATGTATTGAAAGAGATATTATTTATAAATATATATATAATCTAAATATAATACTAAATGCATTTTTGCAATTATCCTACTAGTTACTTACAACTGAATGTTTAGATTTACATCACCCTCATCTATATATTTATATATATAAATACACACAATGGCGACATTCTTATTGGAGAACTGGTGATAAATTATCACTGATAACTTATTAATTGAAGAAATATAAAATTCAAAATATTATATTATATATCAGTGTACTAAATTCCAAATATATCACATGTAGGTACGTTAATAAGTCATCGTCATATATACCAAGTTAGGTATTATTATTATATAGGTATTTATTAATGTACGGCGTACATTGTACGCTAAGATTCATTATCACATTGGTCAATATTTAGCTAACGATTTAGTAAAAAAAAATTTAATAATAATATAATTATAATAGATTATAGAGCTCAAAGTTATGCAAAATCCAGCAATATATCTAGAATATTCAATAAAATGAAAGACATCATAATATACCATAGTCCATTTTCAATATGGATCCCCATATCTGCACTGTGCATTCCTTAAATTTGGTTGGGCAAAATGCCGTTGAATCTTTGACAATTGTAGCAATATTAATTGCTTTCATCCCAAATAAATATAATTTATTTAGCCAAACTAAATAAAGAATATATTAACATCTATATTAAAGAAGAATATAATATGTTTTGTTAAAAGCATTATCGAATATAATATGGTCATCACAAGCAGATTTTATTAGAGCAGTATCTTGTGGATTTCTAAGATAATTCAGTATTAAACATATATTATACCATATTGATATACACCTCTAAGGAATGGACTATACAAATATTAATATATATATATATATATATATATATATATGATGGGCTAGATATATCCTATTGTTGACATTTTCATACTAATATGTGTAATGGTAAATAATTACACTTGAGAGATAAGCTTCTCTAAACTTAAACTTATAAATAATTTTCTATGAAATTATCTGATACAATAAATACTTTCAATTGAAAGTCTGTAACATTATATTTAGAATCAAAGCTAATTAATAAAATTGATACTGAATAAATAATTCTGATTTAGAAGAGGAAATCGAGTAAAATAAATATATAATCATATGATTTTAACTAATTATATCATTTAACCTACTTTTATCATTTTTATTAATTAATTTGTAAATTATAAAATATTACATTGCAATGATTTTAAATGGGTACCGTAATATCTATTTACATCCATAGAGTGAAGGAGACCCCCCCCCTATATATTATATGCATCTTAAAGTGGGTCTCCTTCACACGATACATGTAAATATATATGAAAAAACAACAGTTTTTAAAGATTATAAATATTTTTACATAATTTGATCACGCATAATAGAATAATAATACATCATAATATATATATATATATTTTTATATATAAATAAATTGAAGAGTTTTAGATATTAGTTATTTCTAAAATGGCCCATTGAATATGTTATGAAAATTGTATGGGGCCCATACGTTTTTTTTGCCCGGGGCCCATAGTATACTTAAGCCGGCCCTGTATATATATATATATATATATATTATATATATATATACCTACTTATATATCGGTGGTTGCTATACATTGCTTGTTATAACGTATTGTTCGGTGGAACAATAGGAGTATGTTGTAACAATGGCCGGTACACAATGGTCGGTATTGTAAATAGGCTACTTCGTTCATAAGCAGTCGTGTCTTACGTAATGTACGATACCATTCAGTGGCAGTTTAGTATTATATTATATATTATATATTTTGATAGTATGATATTATATTATATAAGCAATTCGGGCATTATTAAAATGTAAATTCAATATATTGTAATTATTATCGGAAATCCGTTATATTTTGTTCGCGTCATAAAAGTATACTTTAAACTATAGTTTAATTTGGTTGTTTTAATTTCCTAATACATTTCAGAATAATATGTGTATACATTAATGAGGGGGTTGTATATATATACTAGTCATTATATACATAATCATATTATCATATTATAGATTTATATTTTTGTAATTAAAAAACAATGGTCATACGACGGATTATAATATAAAAATCTTAAAATATATATTTGTTAATTATTTACTGATTATTATAATAATTGTGGTGTTTAAAAACACTTTAATAAATATAATAGATCCTTCTATTTATATATATATAAAGCCTTTTATGTGTATTCAGTTTAGCTTCCTAACATATAACAGGGTTAAATTGAAATACGTTCCGCGACTCCGGTTGTTAATGTGATATCGGTTGTTTTGGATAAGTAAACGTAGATTATGATGAATCCTGCTACTTCGCCTTACTTTCGCTTTGGTTATTAAATTAACGCCACTGAATCATAATCAAGTGCATGTAACGAGACAGGTATACCAGGAAAATATGATACAAAGTAAATATATCATACTCCATATATACAACAGTGTATCCAAAGTTTTACGAAGAAACACAAATAACTATATAATTTGCAGAGATAATAATATACATAAATTACGGTCATACATTGTTTAGTCAAAAAATATTTGAGTTTTTATTATAAGTGTATCAATAATAATATTTATAGTATAATAGGTATAATACCTACTAATAATTATATTATAATAATATATCAAAGCAATGTATTTATTTGTTCTAAAGTAGCTATATATATATATATGTGTTATAACATATATATATATATAGTATTTATAAACTATGAAATATTATAAATATTTATCGAACGGCTCAAACGGTTAAACCTTCCAAATATTATAAATTATGTAAACGAAGTACTGACATATAAGCTTATAAAGTTATGCGTGTAATAAATTGTACATAATAATGTACATTTCACTTTTAAATATTAATTCTTTAAAATATAATTCATAGTAATTATAATGATAAAGATGATTAGGTATCTTTAAAATTATGTGCAATATTTCGTGTACAATTAACTGTGATTGCCTTATGTATGCATTAGTATAATACACGTATATTATATTGCATTAATAATTATGTTACTAATGCATACATAATTATTATAAGACAGTCATAGTTGATTTTACACGTTAATTACACATCATTTTAAAGATAATTATCTTTATCATTATAATTATAATGAATTATATTTTAATATAAAATAATTGTTTATAACATGAAAACGAATGCTTCCCATCCTAAATGTATATTAAAACTTACACAAATACATATATATATATATATATATATATATAATTAAAATAATTAAAACATATCGCAAACATAACCATAATATAAAGTGATAATTACATATGTCATGTATTGATACATATGTTAGTAAAATAAAGTCCTTCGTAATATCGAGTCATTGGTAATAACAAGTCCTTAATAATATCAAGTCCTTAAGGACCAATTGGTAATATCTATAGATGAGTATAGTCATTCGTAATATCAATTGAGATAATAAATATTAAATATTATTTTATAGATATAAATATTATTAATATCAATTTATCAATTAATACTTAAGTACTTGGTAATATCAAGTCCTTAATAATATCAAGTCCTTGGTAATTTCTATAGATGACTATAGTCATTCATAATATCAAGTCCTTGGTAATATCAAGTCCTTGGTAATGCCAAGTCCTTAGTAATATCAAGTCCTAGGTAATATATAGTCAGTGTAAACACGATATTTACATCGATGTAAATACAGATGATTTCTTTCTTTATATAGGTGTGGTATACCATATATATATGCATATTATTTACGTATAAACTTAGTCTATGAGGTAACAAAATATAATTATATATAATAGAAATATATATATATATATATATATATATATATATATATATATATATATTCACGATTATATCGTTGATAGTGATTCATTAGTAACGATTAGCTACACAATATAGGTGTTGTTATTGTATTTTCCTATTGTTATATTGGTAGGTATTTTCCTATTGTTATACCACTATATATATATATGAAGACAATTCAAATGAGATTATAATCAACATAATAACACTGAATCGCAAAATAAACTATATACAACATATACAAATATTGCAGTTGATACTCTAGAATAAAAAAGATCAAATAAATTGAGAACGCTGAACTCAATAGAAAGTATACTTAAGGTATACCTATTAATCTGGGAATTAATAAATGAAATCACTGATAGAAAAAATATCAACTCAAAAAAGAATTATCAAAGGAAATAATCAAAAATAACGTCTACAAACTTGAAACAAACACTTTCAGGATTTCAAGTTATACCATCGATTTCTAGAGATCTCTAGACATAAAACGTGAAGATTTTGAAATGTATGAGTACAAGTTGGCAAAAGAGGTAATCAAAGAAGTTAAAAGCTGCTGTGTTTATGAAATACTACCAGAAGTATTAAAACGATGCAATATAGACGATATTAATCTCTACTTCTGTAACAAAGCACTATTAGATCAAATGAAACCTAAACAATGGTAATTTTGAATATAATTCCAATACTCAAGAAAAGAGATCTTAGTCTAGGTAGTAATTGTAGTGGTATAAGTCTTACTTCATTAGTAGCGAAAACTTATAATCGTATGATAATGAACAGAATTAGTCCTCAGATAGATGGTCATCTAAGGAAAAATTAAACTGGTTTCAGAAGTGGCAGAACAAAAACCAGTCAAATACTAGAACTCAGACGACTGATTGAAGGAGTTAAAAATAATAATCTAGAAGCAATCCTAATATTCATCTACTTCAAGATGATATTACTTGATACTATATATGTATACACAGAGGGAAAATGTTTACGATACTGAAAGCTTACGAGATACCGGATGAGTTGATGACGGCAATTTTCATAATGTATGAAGATACTATTGCTAAGATAATTACACCCGATGAAAACGGAAAATTTCACAATTCTAACTGGTGTCTTACAAGGATATATGTTAGCTCCATACCTTTTTATTATAGTTATCGATTATGTTATGAGAATAGCTTTACTAGGAAGGGAAGATAAACTAGGTTTCATATCAAGTACATATCACTGTTACAGATATGAATTTCGTAGATGATATTGCATTAGTAAGTGAAGGTATCAAAGAAGCCCAAAAGATTCTCACTAGAGTCGAAAAATCAGCAAAACGAGTAGCACTAAGCACGAATACAGCCAAAACAAAATACATGAGTTGCAATAACAATCAACAGTTTGAAATCAAAGCTATAGATGTCAAATATGAAAAGAGTTGAAGACGTCAAGAACCAAAGGGCATGTATAGACAGCAGTGCAAAAGATTTAAAAATCAGAAAAGCGCTTGCTTGGAGAACATGTTATCAAATGAGGAATATCTGGAAATCAACTCTTAGTAGGAAACTAAATTCAGGCTCATGCACATCACGGTTGAATCGGTTCCGATGTACGGATGTAAGACGTGGACCATCACAAAAGATATTTAAATTTAAATTTAATAAAATTAATAATTTTGAAAAGTATTCATCAATGTTTTAATCTTCAAAAAACCTCTTTCATCAAAGCTTAGTAATAAAGTAAAGATCTCTAGCCCTATTAGTAGGTCCATATATGTCCTTATATGTCATCGAAGCGTTTGTTTATGCATATCGATAGTAGTTGCAGCGTTGCAAACATGCGCATAAACACACATAGGGCACACATGCGCACAAACACGCATATACCACGCAAGCACACACGCATACACAGTTTACACACACGCACACACAGTTTACACACACGCACACACATATTCTACTCGCTATTATTAACTACTAGATCCGGATCTATGTATAGTAGCCTAGTATCGTGTGCACCGCGTATTCGCCTATTCGCCAGTAAAATGGCCTAGTATAATGTAGCATGTTACATTGTACAGATCTTGTAATAGAATCTATTATACTATATCTAGTGTATATTATTGTACTACACGTATTGTACACCTCTGGTATATTATTGTACACATCTCGATCACTATTCTACACCTCTCGATCACTATAGTATACATCTCCATCACTATTGTACACATCCCGATCACTAGTGAATACCTGCCGATCACTATAGTACAGCTCTCGAATCTTATTGTACAGCTCTCGATCACTATTGTACACCTCTCGATCACTATGTTACATCTCTCGAACACTATTGTACACATCTCGATCACTATTGTACACCTCTCGATCACTATTCTACACCTCTCGATCACTATTGTACAGTTCTCGATCACTATTGACCACATCTCGATCACTATTGTACACCTCTCGATCACTATGTTACATCTCTCGAACACTATTGACCACATCTCGATCACTATTGTACAGCTCTCGATCACTAATGTACAACGCTTGTACACCGCTTGTACACCGCTTGTACAATGTACAATGTACATCGCCGCTGTGTCGCTGCCTAACCGTTAGGGTGTTGCTATCGCCTGTGATCGGTCCCCTCCAACCTCGGTTCTTTTTGTCGAATCCGCAGTTACGTAACTAAAGGTCAAAGGTCACGATGAAAACATCAAACAGGTACGATTAATAACTCGATTTTTTCTATAGGTAGTATTACTTAAGTAATACTACCTATAATTGTATGTATTGTTTCCGATAATAATACAATATTGACAGATTTGTCTGAAGGGTGAACGCATTGGCTGCATTTCACGTACAATGTACGTCGTACATATCAAAGATTTCGCGAAGCAAATATTGTTACTAGAGTTCTGATTGGCTCTCTCTAATACATGTAATCTAAATACGTGAAAACTGTATCGGATATCTATAAGAATAGTATCGTAATATTACCAAGAAAGAGAATAGCAATCTAACTAAATACATAATTGTATTGGATTGTGTTATAGGCATATACCCCCCTATATACGTATACAACACAGACTAATAGGACAGTAGTGTAGAGTCCCTATAGAATGAACGTGTATGATAGTATATAGATATAATATGCCTATATATAAAATATTAAATATTACTAATATAGTAATACTAATAATAATATCAGAAATTAGGCAAGACCATGGGTAATGAAGAATTCTTCACGCTTAAGCGTAATGCTTATTGGTTCGTTACCTCTTTACACTTTACTAAAAAACTGTAATTACACTATATATATAGTGCATGTAACGTATCTAACCGAGTCTTTCTTAAGTATCATCTCGACAGTGGACTGCGGTGATATACCTAAAGTACTCATCATTATCTCGGTGTCCGCAGCCTATCCGGTCAGTGTAGAGGTCAGCGTAGAGGTCAGTGTATAGGTATTCGTACAAAGCGAGAGGGGGAAGGAATGAACGCCGCTTCGAGTTTACTACGGCGTTGAACGTGCGATTTGGTGTACCCCGAATATAGACGTAAATAGCAGCGAAACCTGGTGTCGGTACTAGATTATAGTATAGCGTGTGCGTATGTGCGTGCGTCACACCGTATCACAGTTCAGTGTTATTAACGCCGTCCAAACCTATTGTTCGGTCGGCCCTAATTGACGTCCGTAATACTTCGTAAATCTATTGTCTATTTTGGCGATTGGGCAGTTTCTATTAATCTATTTCTATTGTTATCGTAGTTTGATTTTTCTTCGTTAATAATAATCCTATAATTAGGATCGGTAATAAATTAATGTTACTTTTAAGTAAATATATATTACATTTAAATATATATATATATACAAATTATATATATATATACAATAATTAATTAATATTATGAATATCATTAAATAGGATATATCATCGATGATTTATTGTGCAATACGTATCGAAACATACTTGCCTCCTTCTAATCTCACTATAATATATTCTCCTGACAACTATCTTATAACTGATAACTTATTGAGTGTGACGCATGTATTAGAATGTAACGTATTTCCAATACTTACTTCTTAACATACCTACAAATGTAAATGTATTTATGCTTTATCAATAATCATTGTATTCTTCCCTCCCTGTCACTTTAACCCTGTCACTTTAAACGTATACTCGACTATGCTCTTTGCTATTCCACACATAGTGTTATCAAAGATTTTCCGATGGAAAGATATAACACTTACGCGAAATCGTGTAATTCGAATTTGTATACAAAATACCCTGGTGCCACCTATAGCGGGTTACTTTTAGGAACTATGCGTTGTTTATAATGTAAATTCGTATTTAACTATACACTTTTAAAATGTTAAATAATATGCTTTAAATTAATATTTATATGATGAAAACTAAGTGTTCATTACTAATATATAACAAACAAATATGATATTTATGTTTTAAATGTTATAAGTATATATTTAGTAAGTAAAAGTTAATTTATATTGCATGTAATTTAATAGAAAAATGAAAACATTGTTTTATGCAAACAGAGCCGAACCTAAATCTATTTCAGTGATTTCGATACTACAGCTAGCAGCGGCAGGGGATATTACTAAATTACGTTGCATGTATAGGGAGTGTTATATCTTTGCTTCGCAAAATCTTTGGTATTATGGTTTCCAAAACGGCACACTATAGTGTATAAGATATATCTTATTATGACACGTCGTATTCGACTAATTATAAAACGCTATATCTCTCTCCGCTGACCTATACGTACTAATATAGTATACAAAGCAGATATATATTGTTTAGGTAACCGTTCCTCTCTTCTAAATCATATCTTGCTTCATCCCATATATATATAATATATATATATATAATAATAATAAACTATGATTGATAACATAATTATTGATATATTGATAAAGTTAATATTACATTAATATAGAGTTAAGTAAGTTAGTATACTTATACGTCTATAGATCATCGATATAAAGAAAGTTATCATCGATGTTCTTTATATCGACGCTACTGTATGTTACAATATTTTGTAATATATATATACAATTTTACATATGTGCCTACTTTACTTTTGCTTAATTTTGAGGATGATCTTCATCGTCTACTCGAGCATCAGTATGAGTTAACTCCCGCCAGAATGAATGCTAGGATGGGACCAGAAGATGTGCAATACACTTACAACACATCAACAAATAATAATGGAAGAATACCAGCTACTAGCAGCTAACTCACAATTTAGAAAGAAAAGAGGAAAGTTATAGACATGGATGTCACCACACATGACGAAATACCAACTTGACTATATAACTACAGTAACCATTTAACTCGCGCTGAGAATGTCATGTCTTATTTGCATGATATTCTTAATCTCGGATAAGTCGGACACTTTTCCCGGTCCCTTGCGAGTCCGACTTATCGGGAGTTGACTGTATATAATTTTCAAATTTATTTGTAAACATATCAGTGAAATCAATAATTTTACTATTAGGTGGTCTATATATACCACTAATTAAATATTTTATGTTTGAGTTTTTAATTTAAACTTAATTGTACACATATCACATATTTCTTTATTAGTATAACACAAATCATCTATACTTTCAAAGTCAATACATTTACTAACATATAATAAAACACCATCCCCTCTACATGTAGATCTATTTATACCTGTTAAGTTATAATCTGATAAATTATATAGTTTATTATTGGAATCATTCAAACATATGTTTCTGTGATTATAATAATAGAGAATTGTTTATGAATAGAATCTATGAAATATAATATTATTATAATGTGCACTAATACTGCGGGCATTTATGTAGTATAGACAAATCATTTAGATTACTTGTATCACAATTTAATACATTTTTTATATTTGTATAATCATAATACTTGCAATCAATACTATTAGAATTATCAATTGATGTCAACATCAGAAATAAATGTATTCATAGTGAATTAATTAAAATAAAAAAGTATTAGAAATAAAAGATGAACTTATATATTTTTATATTAACTTTAGTATAATAAGTTAATTGTGTTGTATCTGTAATTACTATTCTACTTTTTTGTCAGTACTGATATAAACTTTATTATTAAAAACCCAGGTATTAATAATTTTCTTTGTTTTAACTAACTGTCTGGTTTTGTAGAATATATTATTAATATTATTTGGATGTTTTTTGTTCAAATAATAGTTTGTATTTTTTAACAATAGTTTATTTTTATGAATATCTAACATAGACTTATGATTATCTAATGTTATAAAATATGTATCTGATTGTACTGTGACTGATGATTTTATATTTGTATCTACTGTATTAGATCTAGTTATATTAATAATAGTTCCTTTTTCTAATTCTATATCTAGCTTTGATTTTTTTCTTTATTTTCATATGATGTAGTATCCTCTTTATTATTGTTTGTGAGTATTATAGTATATAATAGTATAATATAGTATATAATAGTATTATCTTTTACATTGTTGTCTAGTTTTATTAGTGATTTGGTTATTTATTTTAACGGTAATTTCTTATTGTTTCACTATTTATTTTAAACTCAGTATTAATCAAGTTAATTAGATTATTGTTATCTGTCTTAAGCTCTTGAATTAATTTAGTTTGATAAGTTACAATATCTGACAATTTATCTACTTTAGAGGTTAATTCGTTTATATATTTTAATATTTTAACATTTGATATTGGTGACATTATCTAGGTTAATTTAAAAGTATAATAAACGCATACTTTGTATTATTAGTTATATATTATATTAGATTATAATATATTATATATATATATATATATATATTAGAGATTCATTTGGTGAATAAATACCTTTATATATATATATATATAATATATATATAGAGTATGTTATATCAGATAGATACGAAATTAACCACTTTAGTGCAGCACCATTAAAACCTATTGATCTTAATCTAGAAATAAGAATGATGTAAACTATCGACATCAGAAGATAGACCAATACGAATTATCTGCGCATATTCAGTGTCATCTGAGTATTCTATTATCATATCATTAGTTAACTTTATATACATTTGAATATACATACACAAAACAATTGTAGAAGATCTAACCATACGTACATATTTCACTTATGTGTCGGCTTCTGATAGAGTTATACCTCTATCCTGTATATACGTATATGTCTACAGCATGTATATTTAATAAAATAACATGTATTAAATTAAAACAATGACATGACGATTGCGGTTCACATTCGCATGTTATAATACCCGCGTCATGAGTCACATGACACTTATTCTCTAACAATGTAAGTATACTTCCTATAGGACAAACTATTATATAATGATTCATTAAACCTAATGAATATGCGGATTTAGACCTACGTTAGTAGGAGCCACTAAACCACGTCAAGGTACCGCATTTTTAGTGGGGTTTTGTCTCACTTTCAAAGTGAGAACTGGAATTCCAACCGACTAATATATACCTACACTACTAGAATAATCATAACAATAAAATATGTGAAGTATTCAAAGTATATTTGAGATGTCTAAATATGATCTTAATTACATATATATATATATATATATATATATATATATATATATATATATATATATGTGTGTAGTAATTTATATAATATGTATAGAAAATATATTATAATATAATTAAGATCATATTTAGACATCTCACATGTACTTTGAATACTTCAGATAATTCATTGAAAAATTATAATAGTAGTGTAAGTATATATTTATATATATATATATATATATATATATATATATATATATTGATATACTTATATATTGATATACTTTTATGGATACATCCTAGATAGATATATTCCCTTGCCTCTCCACAACCACACGATAGTTAGTTCAGCTGATGTTTCGGAGTCAGGAAATGATAACTCCTCCAGTATACGACGAAGACATGTGTCTGCATAATCTGTTCACACAGAAAGATAGGAACTTCATCCGAGGAGTTGCAGAACACACAAAATGACGAAGATTCAATATACGAAGTGAGGTCAAGAAAACTGATGCTCGGAACACTATTGGTAGGCATGCTGATTCGCTTCGGAATAGCTGGCTATATATAGAATAATGACTATATATATATATATACATACATACATAAACCTCCAAATAAATATAATAATACTTTACTGTATATACATACACACACACAAATATATATATATATATATATATATATATATATATATATATAGTGTGTGTGTATGTATGAATATATTCTTAGACCACGGACCATGGTTTCCCCTGGATATATCAAACTTAATATGGATGCATCCCATACCTGTCACTCATAACGAACAAAACCCAGTATCCATGGTAACAAGTAATAGTTATACAGTGACCTTCAGGCGCAACAAATAACCCAATACACACTTATTGCAAACATTTATGTTATGCATTATACATGTGAAGATATCCTATAATATTCTTATAATATATAACATATTTCTGTAATATATATATATAAATATATTATTATACAAATAATATATTATTAATAAAATATAACATATATATATATACACATATATATATATATATATATATATATATATATATATATATACACACATATATATATATCAGTCGTGTTTTAATAAAATGTGGTTGGGTTTAGCTATACAGTTCGTAGGCCCCTATAGGGAGCCCCCATATAGTAGGCCCCTACTTCGTAGTAGAGGAACATACACCTGCTGATAGTAGACAGTCCCCGCAGAGAACAACCCAGTCGCCAACTTATTAGTGAGGATGAGGAGGATATCATCGATAACGGATCAAACGAATATATATATATATATATATATATAGCTTGTAATTTAATAATTTAATTATATATATATAATCAAATTATTAAATTACAAGCTATAGCTCGTATACTATAAGGAATATATTCCTTATAGTATATCCTTAACATATATGTCATTTTAATAGTAAACGAATAACAAGTATGACTAAAACTGGAATACCATTTATATTATATTATTTTATATTATAATATAAAATATATACCAAAAACAAATGTATATGTATTACATATAATGTAATATATATTACATATATATATATATATATATATATATATGTATATATGTATATATATATACCTATAACTTATATATATATATATAATAACATTATTAAATATAATAATATTTATTATATATTTATATATCCAATATCTATGATATTATACTTATATAATTACTCGTATATATTCCCCTTGAGTAACCTTGGGTGACATAACCCGTGACCTCTAAACCGTGCAGAATCCGTCACTTTTCTATACAACGCCACCTAGTTTACAGAACGTCTACGAAGGACATGAAACGTGTGTACATGCTATAGCAGATTCTCAAAGTGCGAATGTGTTGAGAATGTGTGGAGATTAACTGAATCTCTCGGTCTAATTCGATATATATATATATATATATATATATATATATATATATATATATAAAATATTAACTATAAAATAATATCTACAATATTATAAACAATATACACATATATGTATACACGTGT
>OZ025242.1:70541095-70611095 GCA_964019155.1 Osedax fenrisi
GACATACATTAAAAAAAAGTTATGGGAAAGTCTCCGATTACCGACCCCCTCCTAATACCGACCCCCTCTCGTATCTCAGTAACTATAAGTGATACAAAAAAATTATATATATACATGAACTGTTAGCAATGTAATGATAAATATGAATAAGTATATTGTTTTACATAATATTCAATCCTACAATTTTGATTTGATAAAATGTAATATTCTGTTTTTACTTTTTTTAAATCATTTTAAATACTTTATTAATTAAAAGAAAATGTAATACTAAGCATAATATTGTAGATCAATAAAATGTTTATAACTATAATATATTATACAAATAATTCAATTTGAATAACTATTAACCAAAATATCTTAATTATAGCAACCCATATGATTTTCCTAATACCGACCCCCTAAATTACCCTAATACCGACCCCATGTGATTTATAATATCCAATCAAAATAGATCAGTATTTTAATTTAAAATATGTCATAAGTTGATAGTGTATCATATATATATAGATTAAGGATACATGATGCCATTATATTATATATATACTGATTAATAACTAAATATTAAATAATAATACACACTATTTTAATATAATTACTATAAAGTTTAAATTTAAATTTAATATTACTATTAAAACATAAATTTAATAAAAAAATAATTGCGTGCATGTTATAATTATTTATATCTATGGATATCTACTATGTTGATTGGATATTATAATAATACAATTATTTATACCACGATTATTTTAGGGGGTGGTAATAGGAGAAGGGGGTCTGTATTAGGAACAGGTATCCGATTACCGACCCCCCTGTTTATTCTTGTAAATATAATTATATCAAAAATTTAAAATAGCCACATTATTCATTGCCATAATATTACCCTATTTACAAAATTTCAAATAAATATATTTAATATTGAATAAGTTATTACAAATAATCATTTAGGGTACGGTAATCGGAGACTTTCTCCTACATAGGTTTACTTAATAAATGTTATCATATCAATGTTATATATATAAAATTTATTGATGATACAATATTTTATATTATAAAATTAGTTGTTAAATATATAATAGATTAGTATACTATTAATTATATTATAATCATCATTGATGAGTCATAATTTATATTTTCTATGTAAATCTATTGAAATGTCACATGTATTAACATGTCGAAGCGTAAATAATATAGTTTACATTTTATATAAAGTGTTTAACAATTCATCACAATATTATGACTTTATTAATCTATTATTTAAACACTGTACATCTAAAATTATGTTAACACAAACAATTATTAAAAATATTTTTAATAAATCATATTTCTATTCTATTATTTTGATTACTACTTTTAAATAAATACATATACTATATATATATATATAACCTAAAGGTTATATAATATATTTTCAATTATAAATTAATTCTTAAAATCATGAGAAAAGTAAAAACCTCTTTATAAGAAAACCTCTCTATAAGAAATTAGTTATTGAAAAAAAAAATGTATTATATAAATGTTTCACTGTATATATTTATATATATATAAATTTAATTTAATTAAGCAGCTTAATATGATCAAGCAGTTGTGGGATGGTACTTGTTCAATAGTTGTTCGAAGTTGCTAATAGAAAGTATTCTTGATTACGTAATCTTCATATTCACATGGTGCATATGTAATGATAGTAGTTAATAATGGATTACTTTGAAAGTTAGCTATCATAATTCTATTCGTAACTCGTTTTATGTTTATTAGACTTTTACTTGCCTCTTTGCTATTGATGATACCCACGCCACCATTACTGCTTGTTCTTGATTTGTCCATGCTGATACGGTGTATAGATCGTATCCAGGGTCAACATCGTACCGGTTAATTTCTTGTTCCTTATCTGCTGAGTGTACTTTTCTATGTTCTTGTATACCGCATATAGATATATTATACTTTCGCATATTCGATGTCATCTCTTTTGTTTTTTGTTGTACCTTATCAACTTCTCTGATAGCCAGAGTTTGTACATTGAAAGTTGCTATTTTTATATTTTTCTACACTGTAATAATTTCGCCTTAGCATCTCGGCACGTCTCACCCCTCCCCGTAGGGTTTAAAGGTGCGACGACATGAAATCCTTGTGGATGTGCGTTGTTTGCGTTAGCTGGTCTCCTGCGGACTCCCGCCACTGTAACTATATGATTTGTTGTTGTTGTTGTGTTCATACTTTTGCTATTCATTGCTAGTGTGTACAGGTTCACCCTAACAAGGGTCGCAACTCCTCTCGTCAGGTTAATGGTGAGTTTTCCTTCTCATTCATCTGAGATCATTTGTGATTTTTTCACGTAACTCTGATCGGGTGGCTAACAGGTAATATGCCTTGCCAAAGGGCACCCTGGATTTTGTCCAGCACTGCTTATTGGTTATTCGCAGCTAACCACTAGTTATATCTAGTGGTCGTTCCCCTATCCGCAACCTGGGGAGCCGGTGGATGGGAGTTTTCATCACCAGACACCACAATGGTGTATGTAAAATTGATTATATTTATAAAATATTTATATTTACAATATGAATATCCCGTATGTATTTCATAATTTGTGTTCAATCAGAAGTGTTGATATTAGAGGTGGTTCAAGTTACCCGCCGGCTCAAGTTCCCCCACTCTCCCCTATCCCACTACAACTGTCTAGAAAATAGCTTTCAGGCAAAATTTCCGGTGATACTGGTAGTGGGATACCCTCTTGATAGTCTATCAATGATAGATAATTGGATAGTAGAATACAGTTTATTACTTATCATTATCACCAACTATATACATTATTAAAATATAAAACAATCGGATTTAAATTCAGGTTATTCTAAAAATGTACCGTATTATTATTTATTGCGATTACATAGGATAAGCTACTTAAAATAATAAACAAACTAACTAGATAGACATTAGAATTATTGCCCAATTATAATTTCTATACAACTACTTTAAACAAAGACGCTATATATTAATACCTGCGTCCCTTAGATGATCTATGGCTGTGAAAATAGTTTAATTTAGCCATCATCGCTCCATCAATACGTTTCTACTTCAACTTCCTCCTAAACACAACTTACATTCAACTAACACTCATTCCTGGACAATATCCGCCCCATACTTCTGGAACACTCTCCCTACACCCATATGTACTACATCATCAACTCCAAACTTCAAGAAACTACTGAAAACCCATTTATTTAATCTGAAACACTAACATCAAATTTATATGGACGGCCGATTGTTTTATGAGCACAGTTCGCAGTCCGAAAACCGACAAATGTAAAAATATAATGCATCATAACAAAATACTTTGCAGATTTATCCAAAAAGGGTTAATTTCACAACCTAAATACATTCTTGTAGATCAATAAACTGGATTGGATGTATGGGGAAGTATTCTTAAGGAGTACCAGTAAACTAGGACCAGGTAAACTCGGACCACTTTTGAGGTAAACTCGGACCACTTTTAAAGTAAACTCGGACCACTTTTTAAAAACATAAAGTAAACTCGGACCACTTATTAAAATGACTATATATTGTATATTTCTATAATATAATATGCTTTAACTTACTTCCACCTTATATAATTATATTATAGCTGTTAAATAAATTATAAAAAGAGTCATTTAATATGATATTTTTGTGGAATTATATATTTAAATAGGTAAACATTTAATTTGAACTCGCACCACTTTTGAAGTAAACTAGGACCACTTGTGAAGTAAACTCGGACCACTTATTAAAAACATAAAGAAGATTCGGACCAACCGTATAAACTATATATTGTATATTTCTAACATATAATATGCTTTAACTTATAAGTTAAAAGGCTAATTTCACTGTATATAATTATATTTACATTTTTATTTAATTATTAAAGACATTATATATATGTATATATATATATATATATATATATATATATATATATATATATGGTCCGAGTTTACTTCACAAGTGGTCCGAGTTTACTTCACAAGTGGTCCGAGTTTACTTCAAAAGTGGTGCGAGTTCAAATTAAATGTTTACCTATTTAAGTATATAATTCCACAAAAATATCATATTAAATGACTCTTTTTATAATTTATTTAACAGCTATAATATAATTATATAAGGTGGAAGTAAGTTAAAGCATATTATATTATAGAAATATACAATATATAGTCATTTTAATAAGTGGTCCGAGTTTACTTTATGTTTTTAAAAAGTGGTCCGAGTTTACTTTAAAAGTGGTCCGAGTTTACCTCAAAAGTGGTCCGAGTTTACTTTAAAAGTGGTCCGAGTTTACCTCAAAAGTGGTCCGAGTTTACCTGGTCCGAGTTTACTGGTATTCTTGTTAAGCACACCTTGAATTGGAGATAAATTATGAAAACCCGTCGAAAATAAAATGATTTATAATACAATTGTATAGGCATTAAGAATGTCTTCAATCGCGTATTGCATACATGATTATGATATACCTATACGATTGTGGTAGATCGGTATATATTTAATATAGACCCTTGTAATTAACCAAATAAGTTAATTGTTATATAATAACCCAAACACTGCAGTATTCCTATACAGTAGGAAGTCCTACAAGTAAAACCAACAGTTTAATTTATATTCAAAATGACAACTAAGAAGATATAATTGTTACCAATTGTGCTATTTGATACCTTCCTAGAATATACTTTCAATGAACATACTTTCAATGATTTTGCGATGCAAATATGTGTAACTTTTATCTATTTTCATTAACATATTAATACTATTAATCTGCATATTAATAATGAATTAAAATATATGTGTCAATAGAATAATTGTAAATAATTTCAATGGCGAATTTTCAAAGTATTGTTACATAATACTTTAGAATCTAAAGTTTAGAGTTTAAAGTTTAGGTTACAAAATATGTATAATTTTATATTAAAAATGGATCTATTGATTTATTATATTTTATCCATTATGGCTGTATATTTTAAGAAAAATAGTTATAATTATAAAATAATGTTATATTCTTGAAATAATCAATTACATATTTATTATATTCAAAAATGTACATAAATTTTCATTTTTAATACTAATATAATTTTCAAATTGACATATAAACAAATATAAACTAAAAATAGAATCACGAATAAATAGTTATCAGTAGGCGGCGGCGGAATTTTTTATTTATTTAACAAATTCATAGAGTGACATATATTTCCTTCAGAAAATCTTTGATACTATGTAATATATATTATGTTGTCATGCTACACTAATATCGATTTGTGGAAGAATGCTAAGCATATTGAGATTCACTGATGAGTCGTAGTATATGAATCATACATTATGATGGATATTAACATATTTTTAAGTTTTTAAAAAAAGACCCAAAATCCCAAAATAAGCTATTTTGATCCTTTTCCTTTATGTTGATCTTTGGCCCAAATTAACTGGGCCTGCTGATGAGTCACCAGTGATTACTACAATATGGTGCGAGGTAGACATGAAAAACTGCACGATCCGACTAGTGCAGTGGTTTCCAACCTTTTTTTATCATGACCCTTTTTTGACAATTCTTTAATTTGAAAATATATCATGACCCAATGAAAAAATATTTTTTTATTTTGTTATTATTAAACTTTAATCCTAGATAATAGTTTTGCATTAAACTGTATATAACACACGAGAATTTATTTTAGAAATTGGCCCATGACCAAAATAAAAAACCTAATGACCCAAGTTTGAGTCATGAGTCATGTAATTTATTTGCAAATATTGAAAATTGTGATAAATAATTTACAAAGTTTGCAAATTTCTATAATTTATTTGAAACTATAACACGAAGTTTGAAAAATATTTGAAAATAATTTATGCAAATAATACGAAATGATTTAGAAAATATTACGAAAATAATTTACAAATAAAACGCACAATTTGAAATTTAAAAAAAAATAAAACAATAAGTTTGAAGATCCTATATTAATATATTAAGATTATTAATAGATTTAATTACATTTTAAAATATAAATTTTATTGCAGATAAATTTTAAAATGTTTACAGTCTAATTTCTATTATTGATGATTAACGAAATAAATATAAAATAGATAAAATATTTCTATATTAAAATTTATTTTTATTTATATATATATTGTATATTTAACGTCATTATTAAATTTATTCAATGAAAAATAATGTAGGATAGGTCTGCAAATACCAATTAATAAACAACTCTTTATTCAGTTAAACTAAGTTTTGAAGCATTCAATGAAGTACAACATATTTATTTTATATATTAATATATTTATTCTAGGCTTATATATATATATATAACTATATCATTTATTTTTGATTTGTAAATGTATTGATTGTTGACTAAATATTTATTAAATTCTGAAAATTATTTTCCAAGTTTGCAAATGATTTTCGAAAAATTTACGTAAATAATTTAAATTTATTTGCGAAGTTTGCAAATGATTTTTGAAAAATGTACGCAAATAATTGAAAATTATTTTCAAAGTTTGCAAAAATGTGTCCACAGAATTTTTGAAATAATTTCGAAAATCATTTGCATTTGCAAATTATTTTCAAATATTGAAAATTATTTCAAATTTGGTTTACTGAGTATAAAAATATTGAATTCTCTCCGACATACTATATACGTGTGCTGCTCACAGTGTGCATCATTGACATTAATAGTAACTATAGAAAATAATATTCTCGAGATAAAAATACACTAACGACTGCTCTACATAACTCATAGTAAAATTAACAAATCCATTCGATCAATCCGTACAATAACAATTCTTCTAGGTTATTTGAATTATAATGAATATTAAAAAAAATAAACTATCTTAAGTAATACATATATTTTATTTGAAATTATGTTACTCGCCATAATGGAGTGTGAAAAGTCAAATTTGTATGGGTAGGCCAATGAAAAGAGGATGAAATCTTTGTATACTATTTATTATATGGAATATAAGCATTACCTACTTAACATTATATTAATTACAGTATTACTTTATTAGACACATAAACACATAATAGATACCCTTATATTTCTACCCTTATATAACGATTATTTTCCGCAATTGAATACCTATAAGTCCTATTGAATAAACAACATTAATTTAGGGCAATTGTCACGCTCTAATAAATAGTGTTGTCTACGGGCACGTACATCTTTTACACAGAACTAAATAGGTTTTTATAAGTGTTGTACTGAATTATATAATTATGTATATACATTAAACTAACTGAAAATAGTAGTGTAATTATTAGGGTAGGTTTATTTATAGAATGATATATAGCATACATTTTATTATATTTTTACACATAATCATTTACTCCAAATAAATATACAAGCTAATTAACTTTATTAATAGTGAATAAAATTACCAGTTCTATCGACACTTTACCAAAATAGGTAGGTTTATTACCTACATTTATTTTCATGATATTATATCATTGATATACAAGATATATATATATATATATATATATATATATATATATATATATATAACAATATATCGTTATTGATACACATATAATTTTAACATTGTCTGTACATAATAATTATGATAATTGTAATCAAAAGAAAATATAACAAAGTATTGCCAGGGCCGGCTTAAGCATACTATGGGCCCCGGGCAAAAAAAAATGTATGGGCCCCATAATAATTGAATAACATATTAAATGGGCCATTTTAGCAAAAACTAATATTTATAACTCTTCAATTTTATCATATGTTATCATTATACTAATTATTTTGTAATTTGTTTGTATACTTTAATCAACTCCTCATAATAATTTCTTTTCTCGCATATATATTTAGAGCAGTGGTTCCCAACCTTTTTTCACCGTGACCCTTTTTTTATAATTCTTAATTAAAAAATATACCATGACCCAATGACAAATTTTATTTTGTTATTATTGTACTTTAATCATAAAATAATCATATAAACATTAATATATATATATTTAAATATATATTTCCATCTTAAATTTTTCTCGTCCATAAATCCAATTTGCATATAAAAGCATTTATATTATTTTTTAGAAATTGGCTCATGACCTACAAAAAATACTCAATGACCCATAGGTTGGGAACCACTGATTTATAGAGTTCATACATATTTGTATTACCGCTATTATCTCAATATAATCTAATTGTAATACTTTTCTGATCGACTTTATTCTACAAAGTAATTAGTTCAACGGTTTTCATGATATTACCTTACTTACCTTACCAGGTCGAGCTTGCTCGGCAGTTAACAACATCTTTTCTTCCATCCACTTCTGTCCTCCATCGCTGCGGGCAGTTCATTTAATACGCATTCTGTATCTTTTACTAGTTGATCGATAAACGTTTTCCTAGGTCTACCCGGTTTCGTTTTTCCATGTTTCGGGGTCCATAGTAACAATTCTGATGCTAGCTCCGTACGGGCTCTCCAACAGTGTCCACTGAAGCGTAGACGTTGACTCTTTATGGATTTCGACAATTTAGGGGTGTCACCGTAGAGTTCTTTATTTGTCGGGTGTGATTCCCATGATTTATTTAGAGCAGCTCTCAGCATCCTCGTATAGTTTCCATCTAGACGTTTCTCCATGGCTTTAGTCATAGTCCAGGTAGTAGATCCGTACACCAATACTGATTCCACAGTGGCTCTGAAAATATTTCTTTTTAATTTATCTTTCAAATTTGATTTCCAAATTTTATTCATCGCGTTTAGTGCTGACCAACTCTTTGCCAATCTTATATCTAGATCTTTCTCGGTTGATGATATATAGCTCCCTAGATACTTGAAATCATTTACTTTATTTATTTCATTTCCATTTAAGCTTTTTATTTTATTCATGATATTGAAGTCTCAAATTCTTGCATTTTATTGAATAAATACGTTGACTGAGTCAACTTGACTCTATAGATATTACTATAGTAATGTAATTTACGTTATATTTTAACATATATAATATCAGATATAAATTATGTAAGTATAAGAAGTCCACAAGAGAGTGCACTAACATAATCTGCTTGCGATCACCATTTAATATTCGATAATGCTTTTAATAAAAAATATTATATTCTTCTTTAATCTAGATGTTAATATATTCTTTATATAGTTTGGCTAAATAAATTATATTGATTTGGGATGAAGTCAAAGAATATTGATACACTTGTCGAAGATTTAACGGCATTTTGCCCAACCAGATTTAAGGAATACACAGTGTAGATATGTGGATCCATATTGACCATAGTCCATTAATGGACTATGGTATATTATAATATATTTCATGTCGTTGAATCATCCAGAGATATTGCTGGCATATAACTTTGAGCTCTATAATCTATTATAATTATATTATTATTTAAAAAATGCTAATAGATCGGTAGCTAAATATTGACCGATGTGATAAATTATCAGTGAATTATCAATGAATCTCAACGTACAATCGTAAATCAATAAATACTTATATAATAATAGGACCTAACTTGATATAAATAACGATAATTGTTACCTAGGCTACATCATGTAGGCTACATGTGATATATCTGGAATTGAATACACTGATATATAATATAATATTTTGAATTTTGTATTTCTTCAATTATGTAGTTATCAGTGATAACTTATCACCTATTCTCCAATAAGAATATCGCCATTGTGTGTACTTATTTGTAAATAGATAGATGAGGGTGATGTCAATCTAACATTCATTTGTAAGTAATAGGTGGATAATTGCAAAAATGCCTTTAGTATTATATTTATGTTAAATATATATATATATATATATTTATAAATAATATCTGTTTCAATAAATATAATATATTTCTGTAATAATTATTACAATTACTATTAATAGTATGTTGAAAAAGATAATCATTTTATGTACATAATTCCCTTTCATCGATAGATATTATTAAAAATACTATAGGAATAACCTAAAGCAGAATAATCCTATTTAAATTAAAACTATTATATATATATATATATTATGTGTACTAATACAACTATAATAATATATACACTGAGAATATACACATTTTATTAATACGAGCATAAGATAGAGAAAATTAATTATTTTGAAAATATCTATTTTTTTAATAACTATAAAAATTATAAATCTATATAGAATATCATTTTTTCGTAATTTATAATCAATATAATCATTTACAAATATCAGAAATCATAGTTAAAATATATCTTAATATATACATCATATTTAATTTTAATACAAAAAAGTATACTTTTTGTTTTGTAAACTAATTATAGAATTATAAATTGTTAAGATTCAACTATGGTTAATAATCCCTTAATACGTTTATCATTTATCACCTTCTAATTTATCAAACAATTATTTATCAATCCGTTTCATACTATTTTATCTAACAATCAGAGATGTGTGAGAAGATATATGTTATAACTATTAGCATGTGCTCCAAAATCTTCATGTAGCTGTTTCCACCATATCTTCGTGTCAATTTTTGTAAAATTCACTCTTCAAATCGGCCTAAATGACTCATATTTAATTAATTTATTATATTATTTTTATTTTTTGAATTAGAATTAATAATATATAAGTTATAGATGAAGTTATAGTTAAGAAATAAATAGTTAAGACATTTTTTTTTTCATATAAATAGTAAAAAAAAAATTTCTCGAATAATTCATGGGCCCCCCAAAATTTGGGGCCCCGGGCAATTGCCCGATTTGCCCCCCCTTAAGCCGGCCCTGAGTATTGCACATTCTGATATTACTTATATACTAAAGTTGAAAACTATCTATATTTTAAATAATAAATTCTACCAATAAAATACGTGTTGTTTAATTTGATTATATGATGTTTAAAACAAATTTAAGTGGATCAGGCCTCCCATTTTTTGGAAAAAATATATCCAATTTATTAATTTTATTATATTAACATGTTAAATTCATAACATGATCATCATTATCATAATCATAATGATTATGATCATGCTGTTTAATTATAGTATTATAGGTGTAGTAGGTTTTTATTGTTGCCTATAACTTATGGTATAAGTTTTTGTAAAAAGTGACGCAAGTCTCCATACTGCTGAATACTGACATCGGCCCCCAATAAGTCACGTGTCAAACAAAAGTTAAAATAAACATTTCGCGGCTGGCTTTATATTTCTTAGTAAAGTATTCACGAAGTAGTGAATTCCTGTTTTATATATACATACATATCACAATACCGTATGTTTATATATTAATATGATATTATATAAGCCCTATACGAATTGTTTACTTTAACTCTCGGTTAGTCACGTGACATATTGGGGACCGATGTCAGTCTAAATCTCCATACTCTCCTATGTATATCGATTCGGAAATCTAACGAAAATTTAAATCGATCCCGAATCAATTATGTCAAGACCTCCTATAACCTCGAGGTTATAGGATGTCTTGATTATGTACACATATAAATACACACATATGCTATATCTTATGAAACTTTTGATAACTTTTGAGAATATATTATTATAAAACGAGACATGATTCATAATCATTATGATAATCATAATGATTATCATAATGATTATCATAATCATTATAAATACATGATTCATAATGATTATCATAATGATTATGAATCATGTTGATGATTATCATCATGATAATGTAAATAAATGGAATTTTACAAGTGGTATCAAACAGTGAAATCATTTTGAATAGCAATTAAACATATTATAATTATATCTTAAGTATAGTTCACATGTTATAGTTTGGAAAAGACAAATTAATACAATAAACAAAGGAAATATTTGTTTTAATATCTACATTTTTAAATTTAAATAATGTAATTTGTTATAAAACACTATTCTATGATTGGTCCTTTTTTACTATATTTATTTTCTTATTATTAAGTTCCGGTGAAATATTTTTAATATTTTAATCTTGTTAATTTAATAATATCTATTTAATTTGTACATATATTTTATTATTTTATATTAATAATATGCAAAATGATAATGATATAATGAAACCGAGGTACATTTATGTATTTAGTATTTGTATTGCATAGTTTTATTATACTGCCCTTGAATATTATAATACATTTAATTTGAAAAATTATAATAATTTGTTGCATAAAAATGACAAATCGACGCTCATATTCAATTAACTATGTGCGATGCGTGTGTCTTCAGATAAGATCGCTCATTGAAGTACATATGTAGTAACGTTATATTTAGACTGTGATTTACTATTATTGTTTAGTCACAAGTCTAGTATATTCAATCATTTAGTCAATATTATATTGAATATAATTATTATAATAATAATTATTATTATAATATTTAACGTTATTTAAAATATTGTGCATTTTCACAATGAATGCTTGTGTTGTATTGGTTACAGGAAGAAATCATATTTAAGATGTAAAGTCGATACATTTAAAAAAGCATATAATAACTTATTAAATAAGGATGACATTACAACCGCCGCCACAATTAAATATGTGTCGACGAATCACTTTTTAAATACACATATTTTAAATAATTTAAATACACATATTTTATATATGATATATTTATGTTGAAATTAGAACGCCTGCCAAAATAAAATCGGCACACAATTAGAAATAAATGAACTTTACGATCAACGGACAAATCCGGCGGATATTGATGTAATTAAGCGAACATTGTATTCTTATGCATCTGGTGGGGGGAACTTCCGATTTAGACTGACATCGGCCCCCAATATGTCACGTGACTAACCGAGAGTTAAAGTAAACAATGCGTGTAGGACTTATATAATATCATATTCAGATATAAACATACAGTATTATGATATGTATGTATGTATAAAACACGAATTCACTACTCGGGGAATAATTTACTAAGAAATATAACGCCAGCCGCGTAATGTTTATTTGAAATTTCGGTTTAACACGTGACTTATTGGGGGCCGATGTCAGTATTCAGCGAACTTCCCACTATTTTGATAATGAATTCTTAAAATTGTTATATAATATATAACTATATATGTATCGTGATCAATCTAATAAAGTAACAATAAATAATATATCTATGACTTAGGTAAACGTCAGATATATTTATCATACCAATTACGATTTAAAAAAAAAATAATTATTTTATATTCTAATTTATCTTTAAAATTCATAAACGTTTACTTTCTGATCTCAATAAAGAATGATATAAGTTGATTTATATTTGGACGGTGGGTTAAGTTGATATTTACTTTGTAATTTTACAGTTTGATTAATAATATCAGTTAGTTATTAAGTTAGTCACGAGATTCATAAAACTAACATTTCTAAGGAACAATTTACACAATGTATTTACTTATGTGCGAAAAAAATGACAAAATGGATATTTCTCATTCACACATATATATAGTTAATATATATAGTTATATAATGGTCTCCAATAATTATTATTATAATATAATTAAGATAAAGTTATCTAAAATAGTTCTAATTTAAAACTATTGCTTTATAATGTGGAACTTATTGAATATTATATCATTATTATTATTATGAGATCTATATTACAATCTTTGATCACGATATCTTCTGATATAATCTTACTGGAATAATGTAGCTTTGTATTATATTACACAATAATATGTTGCCTATAACTATATTAAATATAATTATTAGCAGGAAGGACATAGAACGCGATGTCAGGATTCTCTTAGTAGGAGAACGTTAGTACACTTTATACATAGATACATACATAGATATATAGATATACATAGATACATACATAGATATATAGATATATATATATATATATATATATATATATATATATATATATATATATATATATATATATATATATATATATATATATTATATATATATACATATATTATATACTTACACATATTATATACATAGTTTTCTTATGTAAATAAATAATATTTATCAGATTATGAAACATTTAAATTCGTAACTTTTTATTAGATATATCTGAATAAATTAGCAATATTATAAATGTTATATATTGATAAATCATGATCACGCATCTACCCTATTGTACGTTGTAATCAAATGTTTGTATCGTACTTTGACAATAAATTGTTTGACGAATTAATATACTAATTATTAGTAATAATATATAATTATAAATATAATATGTAAAACAAAATATTATTAGCTTTAAATTTATATAAATGTATTCGTTATTAGCAGACCAGTATCTGAAATCAACTATATGTATAAGTATATCATGTAGATATAGTTATTAGTTTATGTATATATATATAAATATATATATTGTATATATCAGTTGGCCAAGGCATCATACACACGGGTGGTAGGATACGGGTTTGAACCCCGACCGGATCAATAAAATAGAGCTTAAATTAATATTTAGAAATGATCTTATATAATTGTGTATAAATACATGATCGACTCTCGTTAAAACCATAAATGCCTTAACACGAGAGCGGCTTTGTCCAAGAGCTCTCTAGAGCCATTTAGTTATAAGTGAAAACTTCAACTAAGTTCTTGGATGGGATGAAATAACTCCACTAAAATAAAATAACAATAATATTTATTTAATTTTATATGTAAGAATCACATGCTCTATCGATCATACATCGAAACCAAACTAACGAGTATAGCAACTTCAGTAGTTGTACAATGTATCAGGGCTAGCTCCCTAAGTAAGATTCTATTCAAATCTAAACATTGCAGCCCCTTCAGTAGTTGTACACTGTATCAGGGGCTAGCTCCCTAAGTAAGATTCTATTCAAATCTAAACTTTACAGCCGGTGTCGGTAAGTCTTCTCTGATCTATTCTCTGATCTCGGAAGAGTTTGATCCGAACATGGTTAGTGAGTATAGATACTATCTATGTCTATAGGTATGTCTATGTGTGTTGTATGTATAGGTATAGCGTTGTCTACAAATACTACACTCGGTCTACCTAATATTATAACATTCAATAATATATAATATAATTGTAATACTTCAGACCAACGCCATGTTTATAGTAGTAGTAGTTATGATATGTGTACGCTACTGATGTGCCTCCTCCCCCCTCCCCCCCCCCCCCCTCCCTCGATCGTAATCATCCGCTGAGGTAAACAACATTTATAACAGCGTAACGTCGATTCGATAATAGAAATCATTTCAAAATGAAATAAGATCATTATGTATATGTATTGTATTTTTAAAATAAAATAAAATACTATTTTATGTTGATTACTCGAGTACTACAGTTCTCTGTCAACGTGAAAGTATTATACTTGTGCAGTGGCGAAGTCGGACCAATACAATCATTCACTATGGCGATTAAATTATTGTACTATTCAGTGATGCACAACTAATATTATATATATAATTAATTTTGAATTCTAATAATATTCTATTATAAATTAATTTAACATATTACATATTACAACATATTACAATATTAATTACACCCACACACACACCCACATACACACACACTAACACACACCCACACACACACACCCACACACACACCCACACACCCACACACACCCACACACACACACATACCTACATACACCCACACTAAGCTGGAGCGGCTCGGTAAGTTTTTTGTGAAAATTGCTGCACATTTTTTTATATGAACTAGATAAAATAATAAATTGAATACAACAAAAAAAAATTTAAAAAATTAATTATTGGAGATGCGCCACCTCATTAAAGTTTAACATGAAGAGATAGGAAGTTTAACATGGAGGAGATAGGAAATATTTGAAACTTCGATTTAACATCATTAACATTTTTTTTTGTAGTTTTATCTGCAATTATAGTTTGAATTATATATTTTTGTATAAGATAATATTTGTACAATATTTTTTTTCGATTTTCCAGGAAATTTCCAGGAAATTTTGGAAAAATACAAAATATTTTAATTTTAATTAAAAAAAAATTATTTATAATAAAATATAAACATAAATATATATACATAAGTATATGAGTGTACTATTACATGAAATTAATTTAAAAAAAATAATGTATAGTATACCATATGGTTATTTATTCACTATTTTAATGTAAAAATATGATAAATTTTATATTTGAAAAAAAAAAAGTTTACGGACTATTACAAAATTTTTTTTTCAAACGACTGGATTAATAATAGGGTTTTTTTAAAGAATTTAAATCGTTAGAAATTTTTTTAAATATATTTTAATTTTTATCTTATTTTTTTATAAATTTTAAATTATTAGTTTGTTCTATCATTTTTTTTCTTTTGTAAATTTGTAAAAACCAAGATACAACTTATATTATAGAATTAAAAGAGCTTTGTAAAAATATAAATTATATTAATTTTAGATAAAAAAAATATTATTAAAAAAAAAATCCCAATTTTCCCCATATTTGTCAGAAATGTTGATATTTTTTTTATTTCTATAAATATTTAGATATCTATATTTATAATAAATATATTATGTTAATTTCATTATATAATATTCATTATTGAATGAGTTATTTTATAATATGTATTATAAATAAATTAATACATTCATAATTTCTATCTACAAAATTTATCATTTTTACTAATTTTTTTTTCACAATTGTGGTCATAACTTTTTTTTAATTAAAAATTAAAAAAAACTAAGATATGACTTCTATTATAGAATTTGATAAGCATTCCAACTATACAAATTTTATTATAATAGCATAAATATATAAAATCTCATTTTAGTACCAATATCCCATATTCGAATATCTTTATAGTTATTATTATACAGTAAGATTAGCCGATTATATCCCTATATGTTGTTATTTGTCATTTAGTAAATGGTTTGGGGTTATATAAAATATAAAAAGGTGTATTAGTAAGAAGGTTCGTGGTTAAAAAGTATAATAAAAATGAATATAAATTTGAAAATTAGTTGTTTATAATGTTATTGTCATGTGATTTCAATATAGGTAATAGCGGTATTTTTTCTATAGAAAAATATTTATAGGTATTTTAAAAGCTCTGGCGCACAGCGAATACTACATATAAAAAAAAAAAAAGTATACCATTGTGACAGAAATACTCCAAACATTAAATGCTAGAAGGTGCAGCAATTTTCAACAAAAAAAGTCCGAGCCGCTCCAGCTTAACCCACACACCCATACACACACATACAGATACCCCGTAAGCTGGGCGACATCACTATACCCCCGGATGTAACCCCGGAGAAGATCCCCACCCTCCTCATCGACTATTCAGGTACTACCACTACTACTGCTAACCCATATCTAGCCTACTGAATGAATGCGAGTGATCTTATGTGTAATTAAACGTGACTAATTGTTTATAAATAGTAGAATGTATACTATAAATAGTAGAATGTATACTATAAATAGTAGAATGTATACTATAAACGACTCCGTGTGATAGCAGCAGATACCTTCTGACCCAGCCTATACTTCGATGTAATCTGTTCCGGCCTCTCATCACTTTAATCCTAATGCGTCGCCCTCGTAGTAGTAGTATCAGATAATGTGTTGCTATTGCTACAATAATCATATTGGTAGCTTTGTATCCGCTATTTATATTCGTTTGTGATTCGATAAATAAATATTATTATTATTATCGTATAATACTATATCGTATTAAAGATTTAGCGATGTGGTTAATAATTTTATTAGAGGCTAGCTAAACAAATAGCTAAACAGATAGCTAAACAGATAGCTAAACATACAGCTAAACATATAACTAAATTATAAATAAGTCAATAAACTATATATAAATAAATAAAAAATAAACAGACAGCTAAACAGATAGCTCAACAGACAGCTACATGTATAGATAACCACGCCTTTGGTATCAGTATTACCATTCAGTGAATACATTACTAATGATACAATACATTATATATTACTTGATTATAAAATATGATGTTATTATATGTCGCATTATACATAGCATGTCGTTATATTTTTTATAACTAATATTATTATTATTTTTAAGAAATTTTTAATTATTTGATAAACTGATTAAAGGTGTTTCTAAGGAAAGATATAACACCAACGCACAATCGTATAATTCTATTATGTACACGAAACATGACAACGCCCCCTACACAGGGTATTATTTCGGATAAATATTTAATTTATAACGTAAATTTGTATCAAAGTTTTAAAACGTCTAAAAATGATTTTAAATTATGATTTATCCGATGAAAACTAAGTGTTCATTATTACTAATATATAACAAAGCGATACAATATTTTTGTGTTAAATGTTATATCTACGCGGCGAGTAAAAGATAACTTGTATTGCATGTAATTTAATAGAGCAATGTTGTATAAAACATCGTCATACCTACATCTAACTCAGTGATGATACTACAGCCAGCAGTTGCAGGGTTTACGTTTAAGTACGCCGAGTGTATAATGATGTTATATTTGCTTCACGATATCTTTGTTTATACTAGTTTATAATAGTTAATATTATTTATATCTGTATGTTCATCGTGAGTACACAATATCACCCGTATCACAATAGTTTCATAATTAAAGTAACTAATTAATTTATTTTTGCCATAAATTAATAATTTATTAATAACATTAATTACTGTATTCATAATATATGTTAAATGTTAAAAATGTTGGTATTATTTAACATTTAATTTCATTATTTCTATAGATTATAATCTCGCTCCTTACCTATATACTATATGTTACATACTATACCTCACCTATATACGTGATACAAGTGATACTATACCCTCTAACTAATGTCTACATCATTAGCGTTCGAACAGGATGAAGATAGTCTGGTAGAAGAGATTAAGAAGGTTATGTCCTCACTACCACTATTACACCCTTCTCACTACCACTATTACACCCCTTCACTACCACTATTACACCCCCTCACTACCACTATTACACCCCCTAACTACCACTGTTACACCCCTTCACTACTACTGTTACACCCCCTCACTA
Organism: Osedax fenrisi; assembly: GCA_964019155.1. Lineage (NCBI taxonomy): Eukaryota > Metazoa > Annelida > Polychaeta > Sabellida > Siboglinidae > Osedax > Osedax fenrisi. The sequence goes on from OZ025242.1 coordinate 70,560,002, forward strand.
CCACTGTTACACCCCCTCACTACCACTGTTACCACCCCTCACTACCACTATTACACCCCCTCACTACCACTGTTACACCCCCTCACTACCACTATTACACCCCCTAACTACCACTATTACACCCCCTAACTACCACTGTTACACCCCCCTCAATACTACTACTGTTACACCCCCCTCACTACCACTGTTACACCCCCCTTACTACTGTTATTAATCTGTAGCCACACTCAATCTATGTTCATTATGAAATAGTATATAATTATTATTAGAATTAATGTCATAAATTTAACTAGTTAACATATATTGTCAATACAATCAATATTGCGTTAACTCGGAAACCCCGCTAAACTAATGTGTCTCTACTAGTTACGAACGCCACTATGCGTAACTAGTCGTAACAATAACCCCATATCTCATACATATTTATTTATCGGTCTCTTCGAGTCTGAGTTAGAAGGAGTTTATTAGTTCAATAAGACAAAATTGCACATATTCGTATTGTATTGTCCCTGGCCCCTCACAGTTATTTATAACATATGAGAGTCTACGACTTCTCGAGGGGTTGTATCCGCTGCTATTTGTTGTTCAATAGATAAATATTATTATTATTATATATGGGCAACAACAACAGAAAATAGTCATATTATTTTGAAGCCCTTTAGAAGAAAATATTATATAAATATCATTATAATTTAACAGAAAAAAAATTTAAATTCTTCTAATAAATATTATTACTATTACTATTATATATAAGCATTCACTAACATATCAATACACTACCACCACACAGGCCGATGTCATTTGTATCGTGTTCTCGCTGGATATCGAAGGTAGCGCCCAGAAGGTTAGTGTACCGTACTACCTCACCACTAGGTGTCACAACCGCTACTACTCCTCATCACCACTAGGTGTCACTACTACTCATCCTCCTCACCACTAGGGGTCAATACTAGGGCTCACTACTACTCCACCTACTCACCCCATTAAAGGTCACCTCACCTCCTCCACCACCACCACCACTACACCTCTCTCTCACACACACAGATCGAGCACTACTGGATACCTAAGATCAAAGAGGTGGAGGATCCTCTGTCGGAGCGTAAGAAACCTATCCTGCTGATTGGTAACAAGTCCGACATCAACGACAGAACCCTCGAGGTCAGTGTGGTGCACTCTATCTATGAAGGTGTAAATAGACACATATACATGTAACTGCACTCACTCATGCTATACAAATATATATATGTATATTTAGAATGTATATATTATAACATCTATTTTTAATATTACACAAATTAAAGTCTATATTAAAGTGTTTTCAACACCCAATAATTTATTTATTATATATTTTATTTTTTATATTTATTATTACCGATACATTTTAATTCAAATGTGATATTGTTTCTAAAGATATACGATTACAGCCAATTAATGGTAATAGTTCAACTATAGGAGGAGCTAGTCTATTTATAGTTATATTACTAAATGCCTAATATTTACTTGATTATACTCTGTATATATAAAATCATTTATCATACTATATAAACACACTGTTTTATACACGATATACATGTAGAGATTCATACCCTATATTACACTATTATCATTTACTATATATTCCGATATTATTTCAATATCATTAGCGCCATCAATAGTTGAACTATGGCCTAGTATTGTTTATACATGAGTTGCCTTTAGTCTAGATCATCGATATAGTGATGCAGTGGACCTGTGCAATTGAATGTAGTGTATGGCAATTTGCGATATAGATGCAGCACTCGTAACCTACTACCTGGCCCACTACTTTTTATTTATAATAATATTTATTTATACATATATATTGATAATAACTACCAATTTTAATGTACTATCTATACTAAGTTAATAAAATTATATATTTAAAACACACCATATCAACATTCCTGGTAATTTTGTGTAACTAAATTGAAGATAATCTAAATCCATTGATATAGATAGAAGTCACTTTAATCTATTTCGACCTAAAGCCTACTGTTTTAATATTTTACATATATAATATGACTAATATCCAATCAAAATCACTGATGCCATTTTGTTAATTTATCGATTAAAGTGCCATTCGTGTATTTATCTTTACGTGCATTTCGTGCGTCAATTGCTTATCCACTTTCTTTATATCGATGGTCGAGATATAGTTTTGATAAAATATAACTTGATATCATTGTTGTATTGTTAAAGATATGCTATTGTTTACAATACTAGTTGCATGTGTATTAATACACCACTGTTTATTTATATAGTTTAATAGCAAACTACAACATAAAATCATAATCACCGTTTGTATATAGCATAGTACAAGTGATTCATCATTTGTTGATGAACCTATTTATATATATATATATATATATATATATATATAAATATATGTTATATTATAAAGGTAAATAAACCACTTTAAAAAAATTTAATTACTGTATCATCAATTGATATTCATTTATAGAATTAATATTGCTAGTATTTTAAATAATTCTCGATTATATACCGAATTTATATTTTAGATAATATTTACATATTTATTTTCTTTTCGCATAATTATTGTATCTTAACATTCATCTCTTATTTAATAGTAACGTATATGAAATTTATTTATTGATTTAATTAAATAAAAGATTCGAATAACATTTAAAGTTAACTGATCATAAACACATTTACCAATTGTAGTATTATTTAATATTGTTATTCGTTATTCGACATATTTGCACATATTCTGACTATCTCGTGTGTATACCTACCTATACCGGCCATGTTTGAATCACTTATACTCCATATCTAAGCCAACACACACTACCTATGGTAGCAATGGTAGCTTATCTATCTTATCTGTATACCTAAAGCAAATAAGCCAGTCTATATAGGAATACTTTATTTACTTCACCCGTTCTATCTTTATTTATTTATGTATTCAGCATGTGTTATTCTTGTTTGCATATTTATAACCACAGTGTACAGGGTGATGATTATATCTCCTTCGACTTCTATATACCTTATAGGTTATATTGTTCTTCAATCAACTACTATAGTAATTTTTTCACTTGTAAATATTCAGCAATTATAATCGCTCAATAAAAAACAATAAATCAATAATCATTAACCATAATTATAGTAAAATCTAACTTATAAATATAAACCATGTGGATAAGTAATCTGATCGTACCCACTAACAGGCTATTATACATATAATGAATGACCACGCCGAGATAGAGACGTGCGTAGAGGTTAGTGTAGCACTAGCACAGGCAGCAGCACTTGTGTGCTTGCACGCTTTACATTCTTTATGTAACGTTTCATTTGTTCGTTTAAATATTTGTATAATTTCGTATACTTTCGAATAAATAACATTATTATACCTAACGATATTATTTTTTATAATAAATATATCAAGTATATATTATATACTAATATATGTATATGTATATTATATACAGTATATTATATATATAAAGTTTATATATATATAAAACATGTAAGATATATTTAGGAATTAAAAGTAGTTTTTATATTTTAATAATTAAGAAATCTGCGTAAACTAGACTACATAATCTGAATCAATTATTTATATCTACAAAATCAAAATCAATTATTTATGTGTTATGATTTTTGATTTACCTTTTTTTTGTTTCATTACAATACACTTCATATTTGTCTACCTATAACATATCGATGCCTACCACCACCCCCACTACCACCTCTACCACTACTCCACCACACCCACCACCCCCTAACACTACTATCCCTTTACCACCCCCACAACCCCTAACCCCACTACCCCCCGACCACCCGTACAGTGTTCGGCTAAGTCCCTAAAGAACGTCAGTGAGGTGTTCTACTACGCCCAGAAGGCAGTGCTGCACCCCACGTCGCCCCTTTACGCCGCCGACACTAAACAGCTCACCCCCAAGTGTAAGGAAGCCCTTACCCGTATCTTCAAGGTCAGAGAGTAGCCCTTCACTCGCTAAAAGGGTGGACGATAACGTACTATAATATATATATATATATGTATATATGTATGTATGTATGTATGTATGTATGTATATAAATATAGTACATATCGAAACAGAATACAATCATAGATTTACATAATTATAATACATAAAAATAAATAATGCGCATTAGTTCCTCCCTTTTTTCACTAGATATAAGCCTGCAGCACTAATACACTACACTATATACATTTATTCTACAACAGATCATCGACCAAGATAATGATAATCTGCTGAACGATCAAGAGCTACAAAGATTCCAGGTAATCGATTCTTTATCACATCGACCAACACTGCAACCTTCTATGCCATGATATGTCTTACCTTGTAATTAATTATAGCTATTTCAATTATTTTTTATTATTAAATAAAAGAATCGAATAGGACATTTAAAATTCCGTTCACAAATATTCTATTGTTACTATATAGTGAATAGTATTGTACAATGATAGTAGTTGCACTATATTGAAGCCGCACTGTATCAAATGATTCTAATATAGTGTGCCCTGTGTAGCTGGCACATTTAATTTCAATAATTTATATATATATATGTTAATATAGTTTAGTATACTACTATATATATTTACTATACTATACTATAATTTATATAAATAGTATATATATATATATAAAAATATTCAGTAAAGTACAATTTTTAAATTTTACCAAATGTTTACCAAAATAGAGTATTTTATAGTAATAAAGAAGCTAGCTATGCAAAATGTACAAATATGTCGTATGTTGTATGTCATATGTTGAGGACTGGCGTGACATTGCTGGGGTTTACATGTAAAAGATAGGGAAATATAGCTATTTTTAAACATGTAATAACTTTTTTATTTATGATTATTTTTTTCTAATTTTATTTTAATTATCAAAATAACATTCATCTCTAGTCATATATACATTATAAATATGTACATTATAAAATAATAAATATATTATTCAGGGTTGGTCGGTTTTTTTGAATCGATTTTTTTGGTTTTTTTGATCAAAAAAACCATTGGTTTTTTTAACATTATAAAAGCGTTCAATCAAAATAAGGAATCGATTAAGCAATGATAAGACTGTAAAACTTGTTTTTTTATTTCGAGAATTAAATTGATTATATTTCTATTAGAAATCATCTAATTATTATTATTATTATTTTTTAAATTATTATATTGTTACAATTTGTAACTTGTTATTTTATAGCGAGAATTATATTTATTATATTTCTATTAGAAATCATCTAATTATTATTATTATTATTATTTTTTAAATTATTATATTGTTACAATTTGTAACTTGTTATTTTATTGCGAGATTTATATTGATTATATTTCTAATTACTATATTGTTTTTTTTTTTAATTATTATTTTGTTACAATTTGTAACTATTTTTTTTATTATATTTTACTTTATTTTTATAATAAATATATTTTATAAATTTAATAATATATATATATATATATAATTAATATATATAAATAATATTCATTAGTGTTGTATATTTTATACTTACTCTATATATGTATGTTTTGCACAGACATTTAATAATCGATCTAGGTATATATAATATTTTCTAATTAATAATCTTAACATTTAATTATAAAAAAACCAAAAAAACCATAAAAACCGCCAACCCTGATATTATTAAATAAAGAAAATTAATTATAATATTAAAATTATTTTAAAATATATTTATTAAAAATTTTTTTTATTATTTTTCAAATAATTATATTAATAGATTATATTTAAGTTAGCTCATATACCTATATAATAGTAACCATATATTATGTATATACTCAGAAAATGTTATAAAGATATATAAAAGAGTTCAAAAGTTATTAACATTTAAAAAAAAACAGCAGGGATATAGGCATCTAAAGTGTTAATTGCATTTTTATGGTAATAAATAATCCCACCATTATGAATAGGTGTATGATTAAACTTCGTATTTGAGGCACTTATGTTTAATTGTATTTTATTTGATATATTATATATCATTTTAAAGATAATGAATTACATTTTGATATTTTATTATAACAACAATTTTCATAAAAAATAATATTGAATTTTACACCATTAGTGTACAACTTAAGGGCATGTAGAAATAGACATAGAAACTATTAGAATTATTAACAAATATAATCAATATAAATAATGTTTTGTATAAATAAATTTAATTTGAAAGTGATGTTAAAATAAATATATTATTGTATTAATTGATATTTATTTTATTAAAAACTAACGAATAATCGTAGAGTATTATACAATACGATATAGCCTATGTGTTCGTAATAAGCAAATACTAATAATAGTGAATATATCTATGGCTTGCACTACATATTTATCATTTCAATACAATATAATGTATTATTGATGTTACAACACTGTAAACATAACTGAACCAGGTCATCTATTGTGTAGGTATTGCAATGTGGAGGGGGTGGGTAGTGTCTTACGTTGTGTGAACCAGTAGGGACGTAAACAGTGTTAATGATACATCTAACTACCACCCTATCAACCCCACTCCCACCCCACCAACAGCACCACCACCACTACCGTACCTATTATCTAGCTAGTTTAGTCATTACTTCCATCAACTTCTTATGATAGTTTTACGGTGATAATTTAAAGAAAAACTCCCAACATTATTTTCGTTATTTATTTTTGTCGCTATTTCAAATCGTCTCTCGGAGTTAATATTCTATTTATAGAAACACTCGTAAAAGTAAATGTTGTTCACCCCGCACACAGAGGAAATGTTTCAAGATGCCGCTACAAAGTCAGGCCGTGGAAGACGTAAAGAACGTCGTCCGTAAGCATATCGTCGACGGCATCCACCACGACAACCTCACCCTCGCGGGGTTCCTGTTCATACAACGCCTGTTCATACAGAAGGGCCGACACGAGACCACCTGGACCGTGCTGAGGAGCTTCGGCTACGACGATACCCTTAAGTTGAGCAGCTCCTACCTGTCTGATAAGTTTATACTACTACTACTACTACTGCTACTACTACTACTACTACTACTACTACTACTACTACTACTACTACTGCTACTACTACTACTACTACTACTGCTACTGCTACTGCTACTGCTACTGCTACTACTACTACTACTACTACTACTACTACTACTACTACTACTACTACTACTACTACTACTACTACTACTACTACTACTACTACTACTACTACTACTACTACTACTACTACTACTACTACTACTACTACTACTACTACTACTACTACTACTACTACTACTACTACTACTACTACTACTACTACTACTACTACTACTACTACTACTACTACTACTACCTGATTACTACTACTACTACTACTACTACTACTACTACTACTACTACTACTACTACTACTACTACTACTACTACTACTACTACTACTACTACTACTACTACTACTACTACTACTACTACTACTACTACTACTACTACTACTACTACTACTACTACTACTACTACTACTACTACTACTACTACTACCACCTGACTACTACCTGACTACTACTACTGCTACTACTACTGCCGCTACTACTACTACTACTACTACTACTACTATACTACTACTACTACTATTACTACTACTACTACTACTACTACTACTACTACTACTACTACTACTACTACTACTACTACTACTACTGCTACTACTACTGCCGCTACTACTGCCGCTACTACTACTACTACTACTACTACTACTACTACTACTATACTACTACTACTACTATTACTACTACTACTACTACTACTACTACTACTACTACTACTACTACTACTACTACTATACTACTACTACTACTACTATTACTACTACTACTACTACTACTACTACTACTACTACTACTACTACTACTACTACTACTACTACTACTACTACTACTACTACTACTACTACTACTACTACTACTACTACTACTACTACTACTACTACTACTACTACTACTACTACTACTACTACTACTACTACTACTACTACTACTACTACTACTACTACTACTACTACTACTACTACTACTACTACTACTACTACTACTACTACCTGATTACTACTACTACTACTACTACTACTACTACTACTACTACTACTACTACTACTACTACTACTACTACTACTACTACTACTACTACTACTACTACTACTACCACCTGACTACTACCTGACTACTACTACTGCTACTACTACTGCCGCTACTACTACTACTACTACTACTACTATACTACTACTACTACTACTACTACTACTACTACTACTACTACTACTACTACTACTACTACTACTACTACTACTACTACTACTACTACTACTACTACTACTACTACTACTACTACTACTACTACTACTACTACTACTACTACTACCTGATTACTACTACTACTACTACTACTACTACTACTACTACTACTACTACTACTACTACTACTACTACTACTACTACTACTACTACTACTACTACCACCTGACTACTACCTGACTACTACTACTGCTACTACTACTGCCGCTACTACTACTACTACTACTACTACTACTATACTACTACTACTACTACTATTACTACTACTACTACTACTACTACTACTACTACTACTACTACTACTACTACTACTACTACTACTACTACTACTACTACTACTGCTACTACTACTGCCGCTACTACTGCCGCTACTACTACTACTACTACTACTACTACTACTACTATACTACTACTACTACTATTACTACTACTACTACTACTACTACTACTACTACTACTACTACTACTATACTACTACTACTACTATTACTACTACTACTACTACTACTACTACTACTACTACTACTACTACTACTACTACTACTACTACTACTACTACTACTACTACTACTACTACTACTACTACTACCACTACTACTACTACTACTACTACTACTACTACTACTACTACTACATTTGTAGCCTTGAAGTTCCAGATGGTTCCTCAGTAGAATTCACTCATTGCGGATTTATCTATCTCATAGATTTGTTCACAAAGTACGACAAGGTTATAGCCTATAGGTATTATACATTATAGGTCTAGTGATAGCCACTATTATGTGTTATTGTTATCAATATATTCATACTAAAATGCTTATATATTTAAGGGGATACCGTAATGATCTGACATGTTGTTGTGTTATGAGTAAATAGATACACATACTATACATACATGTGTAATGTAATATTTAGAATATAACATTATTATTTTCTAATTATTCATATATTTTCTAATCGTTCATATATATATATATATATATTTATTATACATAATATATGACAAATTCTCAAAAAATATTAGATTAATAAATTGCGTTTATATAACAAAACACATTATAATGGTAGCTCTTGATCTGTTATCTCTTGATCTGTTATCTCTTGATCTGTTATCTCTTGATCTGTTATATCTAGATATGTTATCTCTTGATCTGTTATCTCTAGATCTGTTATCTCTAGATCTGTTATATCTTGATCTGTTATCTCTTGATCTGTTATCTCTTGATCTGTTATCTCTTGATCTGGTATCTCTAGATCTGTTATCTCTTGATCTGTTATCTCTAGATATGTTATCTCTAGATATGTTATCTCTTGATCTGTTATCTCTTGATCTGTTATCTCTTGATCTGTTATCTCTAGATCTGTTATCTCTAGATATGTTATCTCTAGATCTGTTATCTCTAGATCTGTTATCTCCGATATATTTTGTACACTGGTGAGTGTGAATACATAATTATTTTGAGAAAAGTGAATCTAAAATATATTACGTAAAATTATAGTTATATAATTATATAGTTCTTTATTATTTCTATCATTTTATATAATACATATTATATAATACAAAGATGGATGTTTATGTAATTTTATTATATATAAAACTCAAGAATAAATTCAATGAAATATTTTGTATATATATATAATATATTATATAAAGATATTTTCAATAAAATATAAATAATACCTTCGATAATATATATATATATATATATAAATTAATAAAATGATTATACAATTCAGATATTGAAGCCATCATGAACACATTATATATTTATAATTTTCATTTTTCATTACCAACATTTATAAACATTTTTTTTTCATAGTACTTATAAAACAGTGAATTGAAAATGTAACGCAGTATAAATTCTATATAACTGAATCCCAATACTTGGAAAAATATAAAATTAGTAATATTTAATGACTGCTGTATCCCCTTAAATTATTTATTATGATATTGTGTAATATCTAATCGATATACATGCTTATAATATTCGTAATTATAATATATTTCTATATAATTAATTATAATATATTTCTATATAATTAATTAATTATTATTGTAATATTTTTTCCTATTAAAATTTATTTTAAAGTTTATATTTACCAAATTCATACATTCTATACATACACACACACATACATACGTAGCAGTTAACACTGTACTAACGCAACGCTATCGACCAATAGGATGGCGACAACTGCATATCGCGAGAGGAGATGAAAGAGCTGTTCAGCACTTGTCCAGTGGAGCCGTGGTCAGAGGAAGTGTTCAACTCGATACACACTAGTCCTAAGAACTGGATCACTAGAGATGGTTACCACCCGTGTGTGTGTGTGTGTGGGTAGGTGTGTGTGTGTCTGTGTGTGGGTGGGTGTGGGTAGGTGTGTGTGGGTGTGTGGGGGTGTGTGTGTGTGTAGGTGTGTGTGAGTGTATGGGTAGGTGTGGGTATGTGTGTGTGGGTGTGGGTGTATTTGTAGGTGTTTGTGTGTGGGTGTAGGTGTATGTGTGTGTGTGAGTGTGTATATAATGTATATTGTATATAGTGTAATAATATATGTAGGTCTGTATATTGAAATATAATTAACAATATAAAAAGTGAATATATTTTTTATTTTAAATATCAAATTTATCATTAATGTTTGAATTATTAGAATTTCAGTATTCCTCGATTAATTAAATTTACTTGAATACATACAATTAACACCATCAATCTACCTGTAATACAGTGCTAATTGCACATTGTTGTACCATTGTCCTGGGACATCACACAATAGTGTACGGTGTTTAGGCCCAGTTGTACTGAGAACATACCATCTCCTCATTAAGATTATCTTCGGATCAACGCTTACTATTACGGAGATAGCTAAGGATTGTCCTAGAATAATATTTACCGTTACGGATATAGCCAAGGATATAGCCAAGGATTGTCCTAGGATAGTCCTAGTAGAATCCGTATGGTCTCGGATTAGCACCCTAAACACGATACAGCCTTCGCAATACTCATACGTTATGTTCCCTATCTGACTCACTGCTGACTCATCCCTGACTCATCTCTGACTCACCTCTGACCCACCTCTGACCCACCTCTGACTCACCTCTGACTCATCCCTGACTCATCTCTGACCCACCTCTGACTCATCCCTGACTCACCCCTGACTCATCTCTGACCCACCTCTGACCCACCTCTGACTCATCCCTGACTCACCTCTGACTCACCTCTGACCCACCTCTGACTCATCCCTGACTCATCCCTGACTCATCTCTGACCCACCTCTGACCCACCTCTGACCCACCTCTGACTAACCTCCGACTCACCTCTGACTCACCTCTGACCCATCTCCGACTCACCTCTGACTCACCTCCGACTCACCACCGCACTCGCGCAGGTTTCATCGCTCAATGGGTACTGCAGACCAACATCTGTCCCGAGCGCACGTCTGAGATGCTCGTGCAGCTAGGCTACCTGTACCAGCACGACGAACTACGATCCGCTCTACAGGGTTCCACCCGCTTTACTATCACCCTTAGGGGCTTTCACACCTAAAGCTGTGTACACACCGCTAGCATCAAGTGCAGTAACGAGTCGCCGTCTAAAATCTATCAAAAGTTCTATTTTCGAGTAACAAGTCACCGGTGCTTGATGCTCGCTATGTGAACAGCTATTTGCGCGGTACCAAGCGCAGTAACAAGTCGCCAGCCTCTAGTAACAAGTCGCCACACATGCGGTACTTGATGCTCGCTATCTGGACACACATAATAATTTATACCTAGCATCAAGTGCAGTAATAAGTACAGTAACAAATCGCCGTGCTTGATGCTAGCGGTGTGTACACGACTTTACACAACCCGATTATTATTCAATCGTTTACAATACTCTATATTTGGCTAGTCGACTATTTAATAGGTAACATATTATAAACGCGTACGTAAAGCATACGTCGACCTGCCCGATATAGCCGTTAACTCCTAAACAGCCCGATTGTTATGTTCCACTATATCGGGCTATGACGTTGGGCTGTTATCGGCTGTTTGTTTAGTGTGAAAGCCCCTTACACGCGTGTGTGTGTGTGTGTGTGTGCTGTTCACTGATACCAGCACTGATACCCACACAGTAACGCGCAGTCGTAAGATTGACTTGAAGCTGAAACACACGTCTCGCACCACGTTTCACTGCAATGTCATCGGAGCTAAAGGATCAGGCAAGGTAGTATACTATAGTAGTAGTAGTTGTGCTGGTAGTAGTAGTAGTAGTAGTAGTATTAAAACCAAAAAATTTGTCATGAAAAAAAATCCTGTTTTTATCGCTTTTTATGCTTTCTATCGGTTTTTATGGTTTTTTCAATAGAAATAAATATAATATCAAATGTAATTATATAATATGATTACATTTGATATCAAATTTTGGATTCCTAATTTAAAACATTTATATAATATTATAATAATATATTTGAAAAATAATATATTGTATTGAAAAATAATTTTCAATCATAACATTTTATGATAACTGGATCACATTATGTTAGAATATATGACCGTAACCTTATTATGGGATAAGGATAAGTTAAAATATAGTGCTTTACTTATTGCTTTCTATTATTTAGTAACATTATTAAATTTGGTAATATTTGGCTATTACATATAAATAACAATTATTAGTAATAATGTATTACTACAAAAAACTATCTCTTTTTACATTTCAATATATAAACAATTCATAATTAGAATATTCAGCCAAATGGTGGCGTAATTATATTTTCAATCGCATAATCATTGTATCGTAGGCATGTAAGTGTAATTAGATGAGTGTCCTCTTCCTGGTATAACCTGATATAATGTAAGAAAGTATAACTTATAATTTAAAATCTAAAATTTAAAGCCAATAAAACCATGTTTTTTTCAACTTTAAAAAACCGTAAAAACCCATTTAAAAAACCAAATCAATCCTGGTAGTAGTAGTAGTAGTAGTAGTAGTAGCAGTAGCAGATGATAGAGGTAGCAACATATACACACTATTCCACTCACTCTCACACACACACAGACCTTATTTCTTCAAGGACTTATCGGCAACGATATGGAGAGCGTGAAGAAGCTAGACAGGCGACACCTATCCAAGTATACCTGCAACGGCGTACAGATCTACGGACACGACAACTTCCTTATCGTTAGTGCTGTCAACATTACATGCGTTATATAATGTATATTACTCTATTTAGTTTACATTATAATACTTTACCTTTTAACCCTCTGAATCCCAAAATGCATTAATCGCACATTAGTTTAATAATGTAATAATGTAATTTAATGATTTTTTGTTTGGTGATTATAAATGAATATTAAAAAAAACTCTTTATTTTAATTATATATATAATAATATCAAATAAAGGTGATAGGATTTTTTTAAATATGTCTTTATATCTTAGAATTTGAGTATTATGTTAAAATACAACATTATATAACATGTATTATGAAAATACTTGATACATTTTAACTAAATAAATATATTAATTAATATTTAATATTTTTTCAGTTTATTATTAAGCAGAATGTTATAAACATTTTATCTATTATAATCTATATGTATAGTATAATATTTTATGGAGTATTTATTTATTTCTTGATTGAAATATGATACTATTTTTAATTAAAAATTAATTATAATTATTATAATTAATTAAGTATAATATTAAATAATAGTTAATAATAGAATAATAATTCAAATCCAATTTTTTTTCCTGATTTATATAATATTTTATATACTTTATAAAATAAATATAACTTGTAATATATAATTATCAATATTTGAATACGAATAATCATTTTGTAAAAAGGGGCGTATACTATCTTTTAAATATACATTATTTTCACATTTTATTAAAAATGGCTCATAGGGTTAATATCACAAATTATAATAACACATGTATATATAGTATTTACTACCTATATCTGTCTATTAACGTTTAGTATTATCATTCACTTTGCTTATTAACTAATATCACTCGATGTAGCTTCATCGTTAAGCGTTTTTAATAGATAATATAAACATATGAATTACTATGTTAATGGTTTATTCACATAACACGCCCTTTACCAATTTTGTGTATAAAAAGATAGGAAAAAGATAGGTCCACTAAAAAAAATATGACTGATATTCTATTCATTTAATTGACCTCATTTTTTGTATTGTATTCATAACATATACATGCATAGGAAAATAAAATGTATTTTTAATATTATTATTTATTATATTATATATATCTAAATTAAAAATTAACAATAATAAAATTATGGTATTTCTATAGAAATGATCATTTTATACAATGACTACTATAAATGTTATAATTATCTCTCAATTTTACTATTCACATAATTAAATTCTATATAAAGCAAAAAAAATTAATATTATAATTATAATAGTTCTATATGTTAATTGAATTCACATACTTAGGGTGTGTTTACACGGTAAAAAGTGTGCCCGAAAAATGGCACAGATATCGAAAGTGTGTCCAAATCTGTGCCCATCTGGAAAGGTGGGCACAGAGTGTGCCCAAACACTCTGATAAAGGGCACAGATAAAGGCACAGATATTTACCGTGTAAAACCAAAAGTATGCCTATTTTATAATAAATAAGTACATTCACCAATGATTATACTATAATATTTAGTAAACATTTAAAAATAACAGTTACTTTGAAATCAGTTTTATAACATGGCAGGCATTAAAAATTTTTCGAATTTAGAGATTCTTTCTCTTATTGAAACATGGCGAGATCTGAATATAGAAGGTCTATTAGATAAAAAGGCTAAAATAGCCACTGTATCAGATCTCGTCATGAGAGAACACAATAAGAGAGGTTACGATAGGACGGGAGAGCAAGTAAGAAGAAAATTTAAATCGTTTAAAAACGAATTTAAAAAAGTTAGTATTATTTTGTATTCATTCAAAAGCTTCTCGATTAAATTAATACTTATATATTAACTATAATTTATAATTATAATTAACTATAATTTATCTATAATTTTCTATTGAAACCTAACCAGGGAATTCATAATTATATAGGAAATATAATGTATCTATAATTTCCTATGATTAATTCCTAACGTATTTGTTAATTGATTCGCATACGTATTAATTATTACAGTTAACTGATTTGAATTAATATTAATAATAATTATTATAATATTATAATAATAATAATAATATTATTACTAATAATTGTTGACAGCAATCCAAGTGTGTAATTATACTTTTTGTCAAAACATTTTATTTTTATATTTTGATCAAGTTGAGAACATTGTGACAACAAGTAGTAGTTTTTATAATCGTGCGTTAACGATTATTTCGATCGTTGTTAATTAAATACTTATAGAAACTTCATTACATTACACAATAATAATATTATAAAACTAGTGTTTACATTGTTTTATAAATTCGTTAAATAAATTGTGAAATATAGATAAATTCAATGTATAAATAACACAATTTATATATTTACAAATACACAAATACTACATAAATTAAATTTATTAGTTTTAACATTAAAAAGATTATATTGTTATATAATACATAAATACCTAAAATATGTAAACTCCGGTTTAAACATATTTTATGAAATATTAATAATTTAAAAAAATATTTATTACATTATTTTAATATATATATATATATTTGCAGCAGTATACCAGCTTATATAACCTTTTTATAATATATTTTTATATTTAATAAATAGTTAGTTATGTTATATGGTGTATGTAATAATTTAATTTAATTTATATGATATAATAAACTTATGTTAATATAATTTATAAATTTGACATTTAATCGTGATTTTTTAATAATACTTTTTATGATTTCAATAGCTCTATACCAGCTTATGTAACCTTTTTATAATATATTTTTATATTTAATAGATAGTTAGTTATGTTATATGGTGTATGTAATAATTTAATTTAATTTATATGATATAATAAACTTATGTTAATATAATTTATAAATTTGACATTTAATCGTGATTTTTTAATAATACTTTTTATGATTTCAATAGCTCTATACCAGCTTATGTAACCTTTTTATAATATATTTTTATATTTAATAAATAGTTAGTTATGTTATATGGTGTATGTAATAATTTAATTTAATTTATATGATATAATAAACTTATGTTAATATAATTTATAAATTTGACATTTAATCGTGATTTTTTAATAATACTTTTTATGATTTCAATAGCTCTATACCAGCTTATATAACCTTTTTATAATATATTTTTATATTTAATAGATAGTTAGTTATGTTATATGGTGTATGTAATAATTTAATTTATATGATATAATAATAATACTTATGTTAATATAATTTATAAATTTGACATTTAATCGTGATTTTTTAATAATACTTTTTATGGTTTCAATAGCTCTATACCAGCTTATATAACCTTTTTATAAAATAATTATTCATAAATATAACTCATCCTTAACGTTAGAAATACATTATTATTTGTTTACAGGTTTGTGATAATAATGCGACCTCTGGCAGGCCGCGTATAACAATGCAATTCGAAGAGGAGCTATCCTTTCTACTGGAAAGACATATTATGGTACCTCCCAATTTATATGATTGTGAGTATATATATTTATTAAAATAAGAGTTTTACTATAGATGTCGATAATATATATAAGTTAAATTTGAAAGAAACACCAATTAATTGATTGATTTATAGTTTATTTTAACACTTGACCATAACACCAATGACTAATCGATTACCATATTTAGCCGGTAGAAATGATATGCCAGCAACATCAATACCAGGACCAGCACCATCAGAAGGATCATATTCAGCCCCATCATCACCACCTCAGTCACCAGTCATGGAAATAGATCTACCATGTCCATTTAATACGATATATAATCCAATATCACAAATTATATCTATTGACAACATATATAATACACCATCAACATCAACATCATCACCAGCTCCATCAACATCAACATCATCACCAGCTCCACCACCATCAACATCAGAACTTTTCCAATCTTCCGCAATATCTCCATTAAGAAATTTAAGAAAACGAAAGCAAGAAGACTTATTATCTAATTTCAAAAAACATTGTAACGAATCAGATGAACGAATGTTATCCGAGTTACGAGATACAAAAGATACTATAGTAAAATGTCATGATGAAACTATAACTAGTATAAACAAATTAATAGATATAGTGGCTGATATGGCTAAAAAACTTAAATAATTAAATAAATAATAATTAATTTATATTATTTTATTTTAGTGTAAATTGTATAATGCATCTCTTATTAATTTATTTGATAATTCTTCGTTTACTTGACCATCTTCTCGATCTAGTTGTATATTGTCATTATAAAACTCATTTTCACCATCTTCATAAATACAATTATAATCTATACATAAATTATGTAATATAATACATGCACAAATTATATCATTCATATGGTTTATCTTGACGTCACAGCGCTTTAATAGTATCCTCCACCTACCCTTCAATCTACCAAATTCCCTTTCGATACTCATTCTGGTAGACGACAATCTCTTATTGAATTGACTTTGTATCTCGGTGATGTTAGCTTCCGGATATGCTTTCATCAACCAGCTCCGTAGTGGATACGCCGCATCTCCAATAATGTGTGCCGGAACATACACACCATTTATATATCTGATTAGCTGTACATATTTAAAATAATATTTGTATCGTGTTTATATAATTATATCGGATAATCTATATAAATTATAATTATTTACTGAATAAGTAAAAAGCACGAATAGATATGTATTGTTAATTTAATTTTTACTTATAGATTTATTCAAAGTTATAATGATGGATATAAGTAATGTGAAAAATACATAGTAATATATAAGGGTTATTTTATGATGTTATTTGAGAAGTCTGAATATTTAAATTGAGGTTTTGGTGTTTAATAAATAACAAATAATACAGGAAAAATATATTACCCGGGCAACACTGGGTCGGGTTCAGCTAGTATATGTATAGAATAAATATTTAAGTTTTTAATTTAATATTAAAGTGTATACAAAAAAATCATATTTAAGGGAAGAGAAGATATTAAGATATTAATTTATTTTGTTATGAAAAAATAATTTATAATATGATATATAAGCTAACCTATGTGAATTATTAAATGTGCTATTATAAATAAATAACCTCACTGGAGAATAATTTATAATATGATATATAAGCTAACCTATGTGAATTATTAAATGTGCTATTATAAATAAATAACCTCACTGGAGAATAATTGTCCTGATTCTCCCTTTACAAATAAAGTTGAATGTCTCAGAATACGAGCATCGTGTACCTTACCGGGCCACCCAATTACAACATCCATGAATCTTAAAAATAATAATATATTATTTATTGCAATTATAAAATTATTTGTTATTACCTTAAATATGCATCACATAAAGCTTGCACATTTATCGAGTACTTCCCTTTTCTGTTGTAGTAATCTGCTGTAGATTTTGATGGAGCCATAATTTCGACGTGAGTCCCATCTATCGCTCCCACACATTGATGATGTCCAAATCTTGAGAATTTTTGTATATTCTCTCTTTGCTTATTCAGATCCGGTAGTTTGATAGTATCTTTGTAAAAAATCTCTATCATTGCTTTACAAAACTGTAATTTTTATATATTAATAATAATTTATAAAATGTAATAATATACCTCGATAGTACTCTTGCATACATATGGTGTAGATACACCAAAAAGATTTCCCACAGTCCGTAACGTAGCATTTGTAGCCAATCTATATAATGCACATCTATGAAAGTAATAATTCAAAATTAATAACAAATATAATTATATAGTTTTTAAATGTGTAGAATAGTTTATTAAATATAATTAATATACTCAAACCCAATTTTCATCTCAACGCATATGGCTTTTCTCATAATAGTGTCTTCTCTAGATAATACAGAGAAGCATTTCTCATATATCATAGAAAACACATTTCTAGATACCCTGATAATTGTTATTATTAAAATTTAAAATTAAATATATAAAATATATATTACCTGAACGTTGCCTTAAATCTATCTTCAGAAAAATCTCCACATATATTAAAAAAACTATTCTCAATCCGTGGTAATTTCCATAAACCTATACATTAAAGTTGGCTTTATATGATTCATATATATATATATATATATATATATATATATATATATATAATATACATATATATATATATAAGGTTGAATAATATTATATTATATTAAATATAGGCAAATGTATAATATATATTTAATTTATAATAGCTAAATATATTTATATACATATATAGGTATTTATAACAATTGAGTTAATTAAAATAATAAGTGGAGATATAATACATTAATAATTTGTATATTATATAAGTATATATCATATGCAATATTGTTTTAAAATATCGTTGTTCACAAATAAGGTAATTACTAATTAGTACCGAAATATATTATATGAGTGCACAGCAAACAGGCCTGTCTATTTCACCTTATCTATATGTTATAGTATTAATAATACGGGCTGGTATTGTAATCATTATTGGAGCCTTATGATTATGATGAACGCATACTATAATTTATAGATAACAAATTGAAGCACCTGTTTACTATACACTCATATAATAACTAATATATTACGGTACTAATCGCCTAATATGTGAACAACGATATTTTAAAACAAAGTCTATCTATATATACTATTAATTTTTATACAATTAATTTATATAATATTGTATAGAGTATATACTATTAATTTTTATACAATTAATTTATATAATATTGTATAGAGTATATACTTATTATAATACTACTTACTTTTGTTGACAATTGTATTCTGCATATTCAAATAAAATTCATGCCTATACTTATTTTGATTGTGTATATGTACCATACAGGTAGAAATTAATTGTAGACAATGTTGTAACATATCGGCATCTTGTTGCAATAATATTACGAGTGCTTGCACTACATTGATGATCATGATAATATCATCTCTATCCATATTTATAAATATAAATTGTATATGATTTTAAATTTTAAATAATGAATAAATACATTTGTTTTTATTTATTTTGAAAATATCCTCATTATTATTGTAATACTAAACATATGGGTAGATAGAGTATCCAAATAATGTATGCCCTTTTTATTTGCCGTGTAAACACAAAAGTGTGTCCAATAAAGTATGCCCAAAAGTGTGCCGTTTTTCGGGCACACTTTTTACCGTGTAAACACACCCTTAGTGTGAAATAATTATTCTGAGATAACAGTATTTGAAGTTTGACTGCATAAAAATGTAATATTGAATAGTATATAATAGCATTATCTTATCAATTATAATCATTCAGTAATTGACTCCAATTATATAATATTAGTATATTATATAATTATATATATATATATATATATATATATTTATATATAAAGATAATATACAATAATTCTTATCTTTGATAAATATTTAACAATTACACTAGAAATAAAATGTGCATTATATTATTGAAAATATTTATATATAATTACAAAGTAATAATTCAAGCGTCTCTTCATTCTATTTTGACTAATATCACATGACTTGTATTGATATAAATACAATAACAGACTAATTCAACGTAAACAATATACTTTTTATTTTTTATAAATCGGCAAATAAGTTATAAAACTTTATAAAATAAAATATACTAGTTAGGGATATTGATTACATTATAAATAAAATAAGCTATTTTTTTTTTGAATAGTATCGTCAAAAAAACATTTTTATGCCATTTCTATACTGAATTTATGTCTATTTTTTTTACAGATACTAAAAAACACTACAATAAGCATACCATTATCACCATTACCATTTCCACTACCATCACCACTAGCACCACCACCACCACCATTACCACCAGCACCACACCCACCACCACCACCACCACCACTACCACTAACACCACCACCACCACCACCACCACTACCACACAGTTACATGAAGTAGATATAAACAAGCAGCTGATGAGCTCTGACTTCAACTGCGATGCCGTGGTTCTTATCTACGACATCAATGATTACTCGTCCTTCGAACAATGCGCCACTACCTATCTAGTTAGTGTACCCTCGCCCCTTAGCACCCTTATCTCCTCGTTATCACCCCCCTATCCCCTTATCTCCTCGTTATCACCCCCACCCCCACTACCTATCTAGTTAGTATACCCCAGCCCCTTAGCACCCTTATCTCCTCGTTATCACCCCGCCCCCCACTACCTATCTAGTTAGTGTACCCCCGCCCGCCCCCTTATCCTCTCGTTAGAACCCCCACCCCCCATTACCTATCTAGTTAGTGTACCTCCACTAGATAATCAATGAATGTCACTTAAAGTAGTTCTATTGTAGTATCTATCATGCATCGTGAACATATCATTATCTACCAGCTTCTCTTTCAGTGATACATTAGCCACACAGTACAGGTATAGCCATACAGTATAGCAGCGTATCGTTCAGATACTCTGCTACGATACAGACTAGGGCACCACTACTTCGCAATAGTAGACATATAGGTGTCGCCACCACCACCGTCTGTCTACATTCATCTGTCTACATAGTCTACGGTGTTAACGAGTCTAATGTGCGCGTGGCTTCCATTTACTTATCTTATAGTTATTATCGTATACTTATCTTATCTAATCAGTAGTAATGCAAACTGTTCACCTACCGCAGTATAATGTGAAGTATAACACAAGGATGATGCAAACCTTCCTCAGTCTCGTATAGCTCTATAGAAGTATTATGTTATTTTGGTGGAGTCATTTCATCCCATCCAGGAACTTAGATGAAGTTTTCACTTATAACCATATATGTCTCTAATGTCTCTTCGAAGCCGCGCTCGTGTTAAGGCATTTATGCTTTTAACGAGAGCCAATCATTTATTTGTACACATTTATATAAGATCGCTTCTAAATATTATTTTAAGACCTATTTTAGACGGGGCTCGAACCCGTGCCCTACTGCTTGTGTGTCTGACGCCTAGCAGTATCATTAATGCCATGTCATACCCCGCCGTAGAAATACCTCAAGGGAAAGGAGTTCGTACCCACCATCCTGGTTGCCTGTCACATGACCAAGGGCATGCCGCCCGCGCACCGCGACGGTCCCTCTCCGGTCGACAAGATAAGCCCCGCCCAGTTTGCCAACGCCCATAACCTACTGCAACCTTTCGTCTACAACGCTCACGATCAGGACACTTCGGAGATCTACTATAAGCTCACCAGCTTCGCGTCTTTCCCGTTAGTATACTGTGTGCCCTGGTGTGAGGGTGAGGGTGGGGGTGTATTTGTGGGCAATAGGGTTGTACAAATACTCGCGAGGTTTCGAAGCCATCATCAAACTTAATAATCGAGGCTTCGAATACAAAAAACTATTCAAATCTAAAAACGTAAGTCTTCGAAGCCTTCGAATCTTAATCATTTCTTTAAAATCATAGACAATATTATAAATCATAAGTTCAGAGTTCACGTTAATCGTCGGAAGATGACGTCACCCAGCGCATGCGTGCGTGCATGCACACTCTGTCTAACCACCCCTAACCACCCCTAACCCCGCTACATATTGTTATAATAAGTCTCCCATCGTCTCCTATAGTCTATCATTAACCCCTTAGCATATGGTACCACTGCATGCATGTAGTCACCTTTAGCTAGTGTAATATAGCGGTATCACGTGATTTAGTAACAATAGATGCTGTTTGTATTGTTATTTTTTATTTTATTTTTTTTTATTTGGTGGAGTCCTTTCATCCCATCCAGGAACTTAGATGAAGTTTTCACTTATAACCATATATGGCTCTAATGTCCCTTTGAAGCCGCTCTCATGTTAAGGCATCAATGGTTTTAACGAGAGCCGATCATTTATTTATACACAATTATATAAGATCACTTCTAAATAATATTTTAAGACCCATTTTATAAAATTAATTAATGGTCCGGACGAGGGTTCAACCCATGTCCTACTGCTTGTGTGTCTGACGCCTTAGCCACTGAGCCACACAGGCAGTTCCTTAGCGTCTAATGTATGAATTAGGGTCGCTGCAACAGGGGGGATATGTCCGCCCACTTTAAAATCTAGGGGGACCTCCTATGCATTGGTCCCACCCCACTTTTACCACAACATTTATTTCGATTGGTTGAATTCGATTGCCCCCCTACATACAAAAATGTTCCAGCGCCCCTAGTCTGAATACATTATCATTTTATTTTAATTGTAAGTTTATCCTATACAGTATAAATATAAGAAACTTTATATTAATCATAAAATGTAACATTTAATGTGACCTCTATTCTATAAATAGATTTTTGCACGTATTTAATGGTAAAAAGAGTGGTCTACTAAAAGTGTATTCACTTATTCTTAATATATTTTTTCAATACAATATTTAAACAAATTACAAATAGTATATAGATTTATAATAATGCATTTTTTATCGAATATGTAACAAAATATTTAATATAAATTTTGTTTAACTAATGAATTATTATTTTGAAAATAAAGGATTAAATTATGAATATTTTTAATTTTTAAATTAAAAAAATGCAAATATTGTGTAATATATGTAATTTATACTATAAATTATCTTAGAATTTAAGTTAATTAAACCATTATTAAATACTGTAATAGTGTTTGAATGAGTGAAATTGGTAAAAAATAATTATTACTAGTAAATTGATTCTAAAGATTTACAATATAATTATGAACAATGTATGAAATATATATACAGATGATAACTTATCACATTGTGTTATTATGAATAAAGAGATAACTATGAATATTGATTATTTAAATTTACATATATAATATTCTTTATGTTAGCTTTTAAATTTCACAAAACCATCTTATATTCATTAAAGTATGACGATTATTAAATTAACTTAATTGTTTTAGAAATAAATATTATAATTTATTTAAATAATATACTTTTAAAAGTGTTTATTTTATAGTCATATTTTATCCAAAATCATCATTTATAAATCGTATAAAACAAATTTGTAACACAATTTTTTTCTAACTTTCAGAGTTCGCACCTACCCTTATTAACATTAATACTCTCTCTTATCATCCAGTATAAATAACTAGTGTGCACTAACTGTGTGTGTGTGTGTGTGTGTGATATATAATGCTAATATATCGAATGCTTTTCTAGATTTATTTACCGCGCAGAAGTCAGGTCAAACGAGACCATTTGGAAAAGCCCAACCATCACTAAACTAGTGTACGTGTATATCTTATGCCGCCCGACGTTATACAGCCATCGTTTGCTTTGTTCTAGCGCCAGGCAATGTTTCTACGTCGAGATAGCATAGCCGCCGACCTCTTTAAATAATCGAACAATGTAATATTAATATAGTAACATTAATAGTAACATTATAATAATAACGATAGGTGTACGTACTTCTGCAATCCCAGATATCGAAATCTCTATATTAATATTCTATATAAGCACCTACCCTTATATAAGCGTCGAGTATTTCGAGAAGAACGCTTAACGAAAACTTTACGTGTAATTGCCACCGGGGTGAACTAGCGTACGTACAATGTGTGTACGTACGATTTTATGATTTCGTCGTCGAATTTAATATATATATATATATATTCTATATTTTCGATTGAATACGCTATTTCTACGCCTATACGCGACTACGTATAAACATTGCCTTATCGTGCTTGCGTTCCGTTATACTATTTGTTATCGTTGTTGACTAACACCATCATTACTAACACCAGCATTACTAATACCAGCATTAACCCACCCGTACGCTATCACCATCGTCCTAACCCGCCTACCCTCTACCCGCAGTCACTTGGCTATAAAGTCGGACTCGAAAGCGATGAGCATCGGAAAGATCTCGCTCGGTCTACTGGCGGTCGGTGGCATAGGATTCGCGATCTACAAGTACAACAAGTCCAAGTAGGAGACGGTACCGGAGGAGGATGAGGAGGAGGACTTACAGCAGCAGCCGGACCAATAGCTGCTCCGTCATCCATGTCCTTCCAGCCTACCTGAAGTATATTGCATCAGAGTCAACGCACGATATTATATAATCAGAATCTATTAAGCATATATATATATCTATGTATATATATATATATATATACATACGCACGTGTATATACGAACCATCTCCCCTGCAACTATTGCATTGTATTATATTTAATTATTTAAATTTGTATTATTAAATTAATAAATTTGAAAGTGAAGCGATTTCGTAACGTTATATAATATAAAAATGTTATAGAAACGTAAGTAAGTTATATTCAATTTGTTGATTTACGTTTTATCACACGACGGGAAAATTATTTTATTAGTGAATGAGTTTATTATTACAGAATTAATTTGTATTGAACTTATGGATATTTTTACAAGTTATTCATATATATTAGAAAAGAATAAGACAAAAATTAAAAGATAATTTAATTTGATAACAAACAATGATTCATCTATTATGTTGATATACAATAACAGCACAACATTATTCATTAATACTATATAATTGATATCACTATGGTTTAGAGAATTATTTCTAATATTATTTAAGTGTATAAATAAACTATTATTATTATTATACTATATATTTTATATATTTATATGTACGTAATTGAAACAAATATTTATTTTAACTAAATCCAGTTTTAATTAAATTAAGTTAACTATTTTATTGAACAATTAAATAATTTCCTGAAAAGTATTAATATATGTCATGCATATTTTCCAATAAAAACATTGAAAATATAAATCAATATATTTATTGATATATATCATGAGAATAAATAATACAAAATATATACGAAATAATATTAATTTATATGTATATATACAAAAATTATAAAATATATATTATAAATTAAATAGTTTTTATAAAAATATTATTGACATATTTGTGTACAATTTAACATATTTATCCTATTTGAATTAAAATATTAGTATATATATTTGTATCTGAATTTTATTTGATATTAATGTATTGCTAATGGTTAATCATAATGATATTTAATAGTAATATAGTTATTGAGAGTTCATAGTTCATGCATTGTCCGACTATGATAAATTTGTTTATTAAATATTAATATAAAATAATGTATTGTTAAATTAAATATATATTAAACTCATTTTATTTATTTATATTATTTTTAAAACTGATTCATTTTTTATTCAAGAAGAATCTAGTTACAAAAGAAGTAAGTTACATGGATATCACTAACCATAGCGCTAGAGAGGAACATAACTCTATCAGTATCAAGTAAATATGTCCATATTTATGTTTAATATCTACACTTATTACTAATGATTAATTATAATGATATTTAATAGTAATACAGTTTCTATTATTACAATGTTGTTATATAATATTTGAATAGTTTATATTTGTATATTTAAATTATAACTAATCAACATAATATTGATATATAAATGATTTTTTTAATATATTTTTCGTTTAGTGAAATTGTTTATATTCCTTTATTTAAATATGTGTAAATATATCTTAATTAGTGTATAATATTATAATATTATATAAGATTAACATATATTAGTAAATTAATTTATATTACATTATTTTGAATGTCGATATAAATAATATAGAAAAACATCTTCAATTCAAAAACGAGTTTATAAATAAATGTGGAGTGGTTGTTCGTATGGTTGTGAGAAGTAATGATAAGGAACTAGTGCAATTATTGTGTATAGAGTTAGTAGAGGAGTGGTCTTTTAGTCAAATTCTAAATATATAGAATAATTAATGATTATTTCATTGTTTAAACGTAAACTGCATGTTCATTTTAAGTCATTGTAATTCGTTCTATTTTATTTTATTATTCGTTCTCTATTTATTTTTGTTTTTTATTATCTAACGACGCCTATAACCACACAGTGTTTCTGAAGTCAATAAACTATATATAAATAAATAATTAATGATTATATTTCGAGGAGAAAGGTGGTGTGAAAAAAAAGAGAGGAGCAGTAAACAACACGCTACAGGTCTAAGTAGATAACACGTGCAAGTAGTCTGAAGTAAGTTAAGCGTACCATGGTTCTTTACACTTGATAGTTTTGGAAACTTGTGAGATATTGAAAGTTTATTTATATAGTTAAATAAATAAAGTGATCTATTAAAAGTGTATACGAGGACTATAAGAATAAGTATTAAACATAGCAATATTAACTACTAGTAGTGTTTATGGATTGTTTAAAGTGTATAAGACGAGCTCCATCATATAGATATACATCATATATATATATTATATAATATATATATATATATATATATATATATCCTATAGGATGCACGAATAAATACTAGTAGGTAAAGAGAACGAACATCTATTAGTTTCTTTTAATTAGAAATATTAAATAATGCGAGGGAGAGGATATAGTATAATATAATGATATATATACCCTAGAATAAGTGTGTAGTAATGTAGGATACATATACCCTATACATATATGATGATCATACTTCGATCTAGATGTTTACATATGTGTATGTACTATATTCTGAAAGTTAATATAAAGTAAGTAATGGATGATAATGGTTGATACTGTAATAGAGAAATAATCAGAGCGAATTAATAATATAGTTTGTCTGTTGGTATATATATAGAGTCGAGGGTATATATAGGCACACTCTTTGCCGAACAGATATGGAATAGTAATGGTTGGAAAAATAAGCTTGTAGCTTAGAGCTCGAGATACGCGTGTTTTAGATTAAATATTATAGACTATGTTGATTTAATGATTAAAATAGCTATAGATGGGAGATCTAACACTATATATAAATAAGGTGTATTATCAAAATACATAGAGTAATTCATATATAGGATACTAAATAAGGGTAGAACATCTACAAATATCTAAAACTTACAAATTGTCAATATCTAAAAAATAAGTAGGGTAACCTAGGTAATCTTAACTAAAATGAAAATTAAAATAATACAATCATTTATAATTCAAAGTAAAATAATTGTAATAAAAATATTATAGTAAATTAATAAAAACTAAAATGTTATAATATGAAACCGTAAATTAATAAAAAATATGATAAAATATATATATATATATATATTTCGAATATAAATATATGAAATTCGAAATATACTAAAAGAGACATCACATTAAATGGTCCCGAAAGTCAAAAGAAAGAAAGTTTCGAAATGGTTATCGGAGGAAGCTTTTTAAAACTGCACAATATCGAAAAGAAACTATAAATATTACAGAAAGTTTAACGCAACGTTCCAGTAGAAATAAAAGATATAAAAGAGATGACAGGATCACGCAGCTCAAGATGTGGTACTGTGAAACAAGTATTGGAAGAGTGGTATTAGAAGAAATGTATATAAAAAAGAGATGCAACAATATACAGGAAATCTATACAGAAGAGATCCCAATATAAATGATATTTTTAATGATAATTTATATGAGGACGAACCTTATAAGGTATATATATTATATATATATATATATATAATATATATATGTATATATGTACATATGTATATAACATATATGTATTAGAAATAGAAATAAGCAATCCGACATATATCTAACAGAAAAGCTCCAGGTTGCGACGGTATATCAATAGAATTCCCTAAAACATGAGATGATTTGGCTATACGAGTATATAGACTCATATATGCAATAGCATATGGAAAACAAAGATATAGCCAAAGGACTGGAAGAAATACATATATATATATATATATATATATATATATATATATATATATATATATATATCATATATAATATATGTCCCTATTTACAAAAGGGATATAAAAAAAATATGGAATCTACAGAACAATCGCCTTAATATCACATGCTAGTAAATACTCCTGAAAGTATTGCAGAAAAGACTTGAGGCCTTCCATATCCATGAACTACCAATAGAATAAGCTGCGTTTTGAAGAGATAAAGTAACTATATATCATATTGCTAACTTGAGATATATATAATGGAAAAATCTAGAGATCATCAAAGAGCTCTTCTTTCTAGAATTCTTATTTTGCTTCATTTACTATAAAAAGGCATCTTACTGTGTAGATCATCAAATACTATGGTGCACTCTCAAATATTTGTGAGTACCAGAGCATCTGATATTAGTGATGAGAAATCTATACACAAATCAAGATCGACTGTAAGGTCAGAGTATGGTGAGAAAAGCAACTTCCCGAATGGTAAAGGAGTACGACTAGTATGAATTCTCCCAGCAAACAGTAAGAGCAGCATAATAGCAGCATAACAGCATATGCTAGAGCCTCGCATGTTTACATTGTGCTATTATGCTGCTATTAAATGTATATTATGCTGCTATTAATTTGTCACGCTATTATGCTGCTTTTATGCTGCTATTATGCTTCCATTATGCTGCTATTATGCTGCTATTAATTTTAAAAGTATATTATGCTGCTATTATGCTGCTATTATAATAATTGGCCAAAAAATATTTAATGAATAAAATATTCATAATTATATAAATAGTCTATAATTATATAAATAAGTATTTTTTATTTTTTTATTATTCAAAATAGTGCTGATATATCCAATAAACTGATTTTTTAATTACGGTTTTGAATTTATTAAAACAATTTCAACTTAAAACCTTCTCAATAATATACAAATGTATCGATATAATACATAATAATATATTATTAAAAACTACAGCATTATATACATAATTGCTATATTTGTTATAAAATATTAATTAAGTTATAAACATATATCTAGAGGTCATATAAGTCCATAATACGGACACCCTATAACCACTCAGTGCGCAGTGTTTGTAGTGAACTATTCTGATTTTCATAAAAATCGCGTGCGTTATAATATGAATACCACAAATGAAGCTAAATATAAAAATGTTGTAATTATTTAGATACGTAACTTGTATTATTAATTAATAAAATAATAAAAATGAATAATTACTAATTAAATTATATTAAATTATTCATAACATTAATTATAAATTATATAATTGTAATTTATCTGATTGGTTCATCAATAATATATAGTTTATATAGTGGTATATATATATATATATACATATATGTATATATAGGTATATAGGTATATAGGTATATATACCTATATATATATATATATATATATATATATATATATAGGGTGTCGTTTTATAACATAGGGTGTCTGCATTCTATTATAAGGGTACCGAATACGGACACCCCTGTTATCTATTGAATAAAATGATTAAATACAATTTTAAAATCAAAATAATATCTATAATCATATAATATTAATATAGGTATTGTAATGTTGAATAAAAATATAGAGTCATAACATGTTAAGACCATTTATTGTTAAAGTGTCCGTATTAGGTTAATTTCCCCTGCGTATAAAGTAAATATATATATTTAAACTATAGTTTATGAATATAGTTTAGAACATAAAGAACATAAAGCCTTTTTAATAATATCATTAAACTTTATATATTTAATTTGGAATAATCGAAATTTTGATTATTTGGTAGGATATTAAAAATTGAGAATAAGTATTTATTTTGAAAAATGAATATATATATATATTTAACGGTAATAGTAGGTATTGCCTATTATTATTAACCCATATCATATATGATATATTACCCTATAGGGAGTTAGACCCAACACTACTGTTAGGATTACGCAATAGAATATATACTGTAGTATTTATTTATAGATTATGATTCATATAAGTGATCGTATTCACTGATATATGTTTACGATCGTATTCAGGTGTCGTACTTACGAGGCTAACCGTCGTGTTTTCTATTAATAACCACTCTCGGTTATACTCGGCTATCGATAATCGTTATCTCGACGTTACGTAATACACTCGCGCGTGTGTTGCGTAATCGAATTACGTAACGTCGTTAGGCGATGACTCATTACCGATGAGTGTGTCGGGCTTTACGCGCGCAAACATATCACCGGAGAAAATCTATTGTGACATATATATTGATATTATTAATAAATGTGTAATTATAGACATATTATACACTATTATATCATATATATATGTATATATATATATATTTATATATATATATATATATATATATATTACATAATAATGTACTGATCAAACAGAAATCAATCTGTTATATTAAATATATAATTATTTTTGTTTTAGTATATTTTATTTTTAATTATTAATGAGATGTGATTTATTACGTAGGCAAACACCGCACCCACACACACAGGCACACACACATACGTACACGCATAGGTGTATAATCAACATTAGATTAATAGATGAATACATCATATTTATATAATAATGTTTACATTTATTGATATCGCTCGCTCGAAAATAGAAAATAAGAAATGTAGTCGTGAAGTTTCGAATACATATCATTGCTAATACGCAGTTTTTAACTGGGTAAGGGTAAAGCTCTCTTATGCCCACCTATGTATGCCTACACCCCTAGGTGCAATACAACTCACTTTCGGAATATCGTACACTCAATAACTTCACTTTAATGCTTGTATAAAGTATTAGCTAAACTTCTAATGCAATATTTACGAATTTAAACATTACCGATTCGTAACAATTGTAGGTATGTAAAAACACTGTAAAACACTTGCGAATAAAACAATACACTCTATAGATGAATGCTGTTATGGGTTATTAAGCGCGCTTAAAAAGCGGTATGGGTTTTGATAATGGGTTTTAGTAATTTTATATAACAATAGTAATATAGAATATGGGTTTCGGAATATATCTAGTAATTGGATTATATAATAATCTATATATCTTTATACTGGATTAAATAAATAACTAACTCACGTCATCATGTTATAGCCTATTACGAAACCCACAACCATATATAATTGTTATAGTCCATAACTACATATATTATATGAATTACATTATTAATTATCGATTAATTAGTACAATTTTACGTTTTTAAGCTTATAATAATGCTTCAAAATAATAACTAAATTAATCCATATATCCAATATATATAGTGGTTATAAATTCATAATATGGGTATATATACGGGTATATAATATGGGTATACCCGTATATGGTTGTTTACCTATATAACAAAATTAGTATACAACGTATACCATATCGTGTGTACCTATATACATATATGCTTCCGACAGTTAAGCTATATTACACCACGTAATCAACTCATTCAGATCACGTGGTAATTTCTACTTCAGTCAACAACTAGGTTTACATCAGGTTTTAATATAATTAAACTATATTTTTAGAAAAATATCGTTGTTTATAATCAATTTTAAGAAATAATATATATATATAATGAATACTAAAATCATACAAATTATATCATTTAAATATTCAGAAAACTAAAAGTCGCAAATTGCATTATTATCATTCTCATTATTAACAAAGTTAATTAACCTAATAAATGATTGGTATAGTTAAGTTATACTTCTTTTTAGCATATTATATCATTCCTATCCTATAAATTATACCGTCATAAATTTCATTATCTAAGAATATATATA
This sequence comes from Osedax fenrisi, assembly GCA_964019155.1. Classification (NCBI taxonomy): domain Eukaryota; kingdom Metazoa; phylum Annelida; class Polychaeta; order Sabellida; family Siboglinidae; genus Osedax; species Osedax fenrisi. Next base: position 70,592,853 of record OZ025242.1, read on the forward strand.
ATGATTTATATAAATATATATATAACCAATATATATAATATAATATATATAATATAATATAATATATATATAATATATATATAATATATATGTATAATAATATATAAACTAATACGCATATAAAGTAATACGACATCATATCATCTTATCGTACGCGGAAACTTACGATGCTGATCACCAAAAGGTAACCGACAACACGGTTTCGCCGTCCACGTGACGTTCGGATGGGCGTGTCCGAACCTAAAGTTACGCCCCCTCCCCCCGCCCCCGGCGGCGCCGCGGTCATATTTACGAGCCGCCGCCGCGGTAGTAGCGATCGAGAGATGCCGTCCCGTCCTTCGCCTACAACTAGATATAATGTGTACGGCCGTGTCAGCAGCAGTCTCCTCCTCCTCCTCCTCCATCTCCTCCCCATCTTCGTCGTCGTCGTCGTATGATTTCTAGGAGATTAAACAATAATGGCGTCATGCGCGTCTTTCGGCTACCGGGTTATTGTCGTGTTCGCGCGCATGTGTGTGTGCGCGCGCGTGCGTTGTGCTTCTTAGGCATGTCCTTATTATAGTAATATAATACAGTACAGTATAGTGAACGTATACGTAGTATAGTGTAGTGTAGTATAGTATATTGTAGTATATATATACTATAGTATAGGATAGTATAGTATTTTATAGTATATATATACATATATATATATATATATATATATATATATATATATATATATAGTATACTATGCATATAGATTATTTAGAATCAATATACCTATAGTGTTTAGTGTATTTAGTCTGATTAATAAAATAAACTTGCACGCAACTTGAGTTATTTATAGTTTCCAGGATGAGACATTTTATTTCGAAATCTGCATTTCTAGGTTTGAATTTATACGTATAAATGTATACCTATACGTATACCTATATGTATACATTATATCATAATATCTAGGTAATCAGTATATATATATATATATATATATGTAAATGTATGTAAATGTATTTGTTTGTATATAATAATGATTATTAATATAAAGGCATGACAAAGTTAAATGTCAAATTGGATAACGTTTATAGAACTATGTTCAATATATTAAATTAATAAATTGTTATATTATTTATATAATTTATTATATTTATTCAATAGAGCTACATACCTACATATTATATGTTATATAAAATCAATACATAATAACTAAATAATAATAATTATTTATAGATATATAATATAATCTATAATACATAGTGGCGCAGGAACGATTTTTTCATTGGGGGGGTCATGTGTTTAAAATATTTATAACGCTATTATATTTTTAGTAATATAATATATTTATATTAGAAGTATATACATATAGAATATAAGTATTCAATATCATCATCGATGAGAATATAGAATTATATATAATAAATAAATAACAATTATATATCGTTGTAGTTATTTATTTAAAATTTTTTGATTTTCGCCAATCATTTCTACTGATAAAATTATCTAGTAATTTATCTATATCAATATCTTCAATATATCCTTGATGAATATGGCAAATTAATAAATTATTTATCCTTTCTTGTTTCATTGTTGATCTCAGCCATATTTTAACTCTTCGTAGGGCTGAGAAGCTTCTCTCACAGGATACTGAATTTGTAGGTCGTGTCAACAGTATTCTTACCAACTGTTCACAATTTGGTAATATCGTTCTTATAGATTCAGATGATTTCAAGTATGTAACTACGTTGGCAATGCTACCATGTTTACCTCTTTTTAAAATCGGAAGCTCCAAATTCAAATACCGAATATTAAATTCAGGATATTTATTGATCTATTAATGCAATTATTTAAAAGTAATTTACATCTTATTATTATTATTATATTATCTAACCTCTTCCTCATTTATATAATCGATCTTTAAAAGACTTTCCTGGAGTTTATAATATGATACCCAACTATCATCATCTTTAGAGAAACGTGATTCGATTTCGACAATTGTTTTGTCAAAAAGTTCATAGGATTTATTTCTGTAAACAAGCATAATTATATATATAATTAGGAATTATTATATATTTATATATATATATATATATATATATATATTATACTGGCTCGATAGCGCAATTGGCTAAGGTGTTTGACTTCGAACCAGTAGGCCTGGGTACAGTTCCCAGGCCGAACTAAAAAAGTAGTCTTAAAATAATATATAGAAGTGATGAATTAAATTTGTCTTAAATTCATCGGCTCTAGTTAAAACCAGGGACACATTAACTTAAGAGTTGTTTGAAGGGACTTTAGGGTTATTAATAATAGTTATAAAAATTAAATAACTCCATCTAAGTTTCTGGTATGGTGTGTAAGGAATCCACCGAATGTATACAATACAATATATATATATATATATATATATATATATATATATATATATATATATATTTATTTATGAATTTATATATGTTATGTATATATAGAATGTTTTTTTTATTTAACCTTAAATACGTGTCAACATCGGGTGGATTATATTCGTCTGATGTACCATTGTATTTTTTTATTGAAAATGATCTTCTTTTTTTTATAGATTTTTCAATTCCCAAATCTATCATTTCCGTATATATTTCGTTTTTCCTTTTATCAAAATGTAATCTATAATCATTAATTTCATCTTTACATATATCAATCGATACATTAACATTATCTAAAGTAGATGTCAAACACATAAATCATTTTGCTAATATATCAAACAGTTTGAATATTGAAAAACTAATTTTTAGCATAAAATATGTTGTATCTTTTTTCATCATTTTTGAATATGATTTTGCAATTATATTTTGGTCATTCGAAATATCGTTTATTAAAGTAAATTCTTCTAAAGCAACCATGATATCTTTATATTTATCAATACATATACGCATAGCCTCCTTTCTAACAGTCCACCGTGTTGGACATAATGGACGAATTTTATTGGTTATATTATTAAAAAGATTTCTAAATTGTATTGTATTATTAAACAATTTACCAACTGAATTGATCATTAACATTATATCCTCAGATTTTCGTGATTAGATATAGATTGTGCTATTTAATTTACCCTATGTGCACCACAGTGGGTGTAGTACGCCAGAGGCTGTTCTTTCATTATTCTTGCCTGAACTCCGGTATAAATACCTGCCATATTGGAGGCTCCATCATAAGATTGTCCTCTGAGATTTGTAATATCTAATTGACATCTAATCATAACATCTTTTAACATATTTGATAACGATTCAGTGTATTATCTTGTATTATCAACATTATATAAACCTGTTAAAATATATCACATAAATATATATATATATATTATATATAATATCCTATATATATATATATATAAATTTGTAAAATATATTATAATAATACTTATATATTAGTTAATTTTAATAATTACCAATGAATTCTTCTTTAATATTAAGATTACTATCGACATATCGTATACATATAGCTTCCTATTCCATTCTACTCATATCTTGTGTACCATCTGACATAATACTAAAATATTTGGCTTTTTTTATATCCGCTAAAATAACATTTAAAATGTCAATTGAGAACATCTGTATAATTTCATTTTGGATTTGCCAACTTAATAAATGTATTTTTCTTTCTGATAATTTATGTAACCATTGTTTCAGTTCAGGGATATACATTGATTGTTGTTTCAACATTTCAATACAATTTCCTTCATCATTAAATATTACAATAAAGGCTTGAAAGCTTTATTATACTCCATATTAATTGTAAATCTTTTGTTATAAGTTACTACACCCTTAGATGTATGTGTATACATATTTTCTAATAAAAATGTTATATATATGTATATAATAAATATTAAAATTTTTTATTAAAATTTTATTTAATTTTTTGTCAATATTATTGAGGGGGTTTAACCCCCCCATCCAAATTATTGGGGGGGTCCGAACCCCCCCGACCCCCCCTATTGCTACGCCACTAATAATACAATATACTACCTATATAATATACCATTATACAATATACATATATAATGGTATAATATGATACAGGTTATATATATATATATATATATATATATATATATATATATATATATATAGGTACATAAGTTACATATGTTCTACATAAGTTATGATACATTTATAATGCAATTAACATTAGAAATAATTAATAATGTATTTATTTTTGAATATTATCATAAATAATTAGTCATTTTCAATAGTGTTTATATTATAAGGATACTAAGTATAATCAAAGCCATTATACCAAAGGGCTTTGGTATAATTATAGAGTTTCGAATACAATGCTATTAGTGATATACGTATATATTGCATAATTTTACAAATACAATTTTGTATTATACTCTTAAACGATCATTAACTTATAAGTATATATATATATATATGTAAATATTTATATATAAATTGATATATAACATATATTTTAATAGATTATTAATATTAATAAATGGACAATGTATTGTGTTAGAGTTATGAATCAGTATCAGAGTATACCCTATATACTGTATAGCAGTCAAGGTCATGCTCTAGGTCTGGGAAGGACGTTAGTGTGCTGAGTGATCGACAGCGGTTTACTATAGTATACTAGGATTTTACACTACTAAATAACCTATTTATTTGCGATAGGATTAGTATTGTTTAAATTTTATAGAAAACATTAGTTGTTATATATATATATATATATATATATATATATATTGTTATTTTGGTGGAGTTCCACCAAAGGACTAGTCATTTCATCCCATCCAGTAACTTAGATGAAATTTTCACTTATAACTAAATTGCTCTAATGTCCCTTCGACGCAGCTCTCGTGTTAAGGCAGGTTAGGGCGGGTTAAGGATTTAACGAGAGACGATTATATTTACAGACAATTTTAATTGCCGACAATTTAATTAGATATATTCTTAATTATTATTTTAAGATTATATATATATATATTTATATATCGACATAAAATATCAAATAGATGCCTACTTGTTAAAGGTTACAATATTGATATACCATATCGGTACTGCTGGATCTGGTACGGTATAAGCCTACCTTCTCATGAGTGTCTCATGTGTGCACACACACACGCGCACTGATAAACATACATCATCACTATATTTAATAATAACTATAACTATTACTATATAACTTATACATTATAATGATTAATAATTATTAATCATTATATTAAATTATCAATTATTAAATTGTATTTGATGATCAAGGAATCACATTATTATCGCGTTTAATATGAATATATTCATAACCTATAGGTTATGTAATAGGTTCTTCTCGATTACACACATACTGTAGCGGTTACAGTGTAACCCATAGGTTAAATTAGCTATGATATTTAATTAAACTTATTTTTGTTTAAATTGGATGCGAGTTTGTTTGATTTTGTGTATGAGTTTGGATTAAATAATGTAATGTAATAGTTATTATTATTAAAATTAGTAACGTATTTAATAATAGTAATGTACTAGCTGTACTAGCTATAATAGCTGTAATAGCTGTAATAGCTGTAAGAGCTGTAAGAGCTTTATTACATTACTATTACGTATAGTACAGTATAATGTGTGAATAATAATAATGATAATGTTTAAGAAGTAATTAATTTAGGTTTGGGGTTGTTTTGATATACGGCCATATGAATTGTTAATTATTTAATTATATAAGATATATTTATATATCTTCTATGATGTAATACTTAATAATTAATGCATAGTTGTTAGATATATCGATATGCACTATAGTGCACACTCACATACACACAAACACACACACACTCACACATATAGACACACACACACATAGGTCACAGGAAACAATAGAAAATCACAATATGTACATCATAGGTAGAACATATGTATAGTGGAGGTATAGTGTAGGTATAGTGGAGGTATAGTGGAGGTATAGTGGAGGTATAGTGGAGGTATAGTGGAGGTATAGTGGAGGTATAGTGTAGGTATAGTGGAGGTATAGTGGAGGTATAGTGGAGGTATAGTGGAGGTATAGTGGAGGTATAGTGGAGGTATAGTGGAGGTATAGTGGAGGTATAGTGTAGGTATAGTGGAGGTATAGTGTAGGTATAGTGGAGGTATAGTGGAGGTATAGTGGAGGTATAGTGGAGGTATAATGGAGGTATAGTGGAGGTATAGTGGAGGTATAGTGGAGGTATAGTGGAGGTATAGTGTAGGTATAGTGGAGGTATAGTGGAGGTATAGTGGAGGTATAGTGGAGGTATAGTGGAGGTATAGTGGAGGTATAGTGGAGGTATAATGGAGATATAGTGGAGGTATAGTGGAGGTATAGTGGAGGTATAGTGGAGGTATAGTGTAGGTATAGTGGAGGTATAGTGGAGGTATAGTGGAGGTATAGTGGAGGTATAGTGGAGGTATAGTGGAGGTATAGTGGAGGTATAGTGGAGGTATAATGGAGATATAGTGGAGGTATAGTGGAGGTATAGTGGAGGTATAGTGGAGGTATGTTGTAGGTATAGTGGAGTTATAGTGGATGTATAGTGGAGGTATAGTGGAGGTATAGTGGAGGTATAGTGGGGGTATAGTGTAGGTATAGTGGAGGTTTATTTAATATCTTTATTTATTTAATATCATTTAACTTTGTCCAACATATAACATCCCCAACTCACATAGCAGGCAATACACTTGACCTTATAATTTACCATGCACATTCTAACCTCACCAATTCCCATTCAATAAAGAATCTATTTTCTGATCATCATTTAGTATTCTTCCATATTAGCTCACCAAGACCAACTCGACCCATTATAAATATTAAATATAGAAAATATAACAATATTGACACCAATACTTTCATCACTGAATTCTCTACAAAATTTAATAACACACAATTTTCAAACTCAGTATCCAAATTAGAAACATCTCTATCAAGAACCCTTGACGAACTTGCCCCCATCAAATATAAATATATAACACAACGTCCAAATTGCAAATGGTTTAATTCTTAACTTTCATCATCAAAACGCAAATTACGACTATATGAAAATTATTGGAGAAAACCTAAATCTCCCAATAATTACAATATATTTATCAAACAACGTAGCCTATATAGAACCCTACTCAAGAAGTCTAAGAAATCATACTACAATAATCTATTAAAAGAAGCATAAACTAATTCTAAGAAACTTTTCTCCATTTCTAACCAGCTACTTGGTAGAATATCACTACGTGTTCTACCAAATGAACCCATAACAATGCTAATAGATACATTTGACCAATATTTCAATACTAAAGTCATGAATATAATTAAATCACTCCCTACACCACTCAATGAACCATATAATCTACCTCTATATTCTCTTTCCTCCTTTACATTACCATCAACTACTACCATTGAAAAACTCCTCAGTGCAGTAAATACATCTTCCGAACTAGATCCAATTCCTCATTCTATATTAAATAAGTACCACATTTATCTAGCATCTTATTACCAAGAAATAATAGAAAACTCACTTACCTCAGGCATTTTTCCAATCTATATGAAAACAGCACATGTTACACCCATCATAAAAAAACCAAACCTTGACAAAGCAATCCTCTCCAACTACCGACCAATCTCCAACTTATCAACACTCTCCAAAACCCTAGAACGAGTTGTTGCTCGTCAATTAAATTCTTATCTCCATGAAAATCATATATTAAACCCATATCAGAGTGCCTATACCAAGCACAAAAGTACTGAAACTGCAATAATACATATCCTTAATCACATTCACTTATCTGCTGCATCACCACATGGTTCAGTGGTCATTCTCCTTGATTTATCAGCTGCCTTCGACACCCTTGACCATAATATCCTTATAAATCGACTAACTTCTATCGGAATCTCTGATACCGCACTCGATTGGTTCATCTCATACCTAACTGATCGTTTTTACCAAATTAGTATAAACTCTCTAATCTCTAAACCTCGTAAAGTTACTCATGGAGTACCTCAAGGATCTGTCCTTGGTCCACTCCTGTTCAATATCTACCTACTTCCCTTATTTAAAATTATTGACAAATACCCCACTATAGACTATCACTCGTATGCTGATGACATACAGTTACACTGTAGATTGATAGACCCTAACAATGACATAAATTTACTTAACAACTGCATTACTGATATACATAACTGGCTCACCAACAACTCATTATCACTAAACTGTCTTAAAACTGAATCAATGCATATTAAAACATCTACCACTATATTCATTCCACCACAAATTACCATTAACAATCTGAGTATTTCTTATGCTAATAAAATAAAAAATCTTGGTATATTAATCGACCCAACACTACAATTCAACATCCAGACTAAATCACTATCACAGTCAATTAACTACATACTACACAACTTACGAACAATAAGACCCTTCATTAATTTTAATACTGCAAAACTCCTCGCTACATCCCTCATTCTTCCCCGCCTTGATTACTGTAATTCCTGTCTATATGCCTCCTCACAATCTATAATAAATAAACTCCAACGCCTTCAGAACTCAGCCATCAGATTTATATTCAACATAACTAAATATTCCAGACAACATATATCCCCTTTGAGAACCAAATTACATTGGCTGCCAATAAAATCCCGTATAATTTACAAAATTGCACTCACCATACATTTAGCTACACATCATAACACACCAGACTATCTTGCCAACTTACTAACTCCCAACACAACTATTTACGAACAAAGACACATAAACAAATTCAAATTAAAAACTCCAGTTCTATTACATTTAACATCTTCCCAACATAAATCTTTCTCCATCCATGCTCCAAAAATCTGGAATGATCTACCTCACCATATCCGATCAATTGACTCAACTGTAACATTCAAATCAAAGCTAAAAACATACCTTTTTGCCCAATAATATTGAAAGCACGTCCGAAAACTTCAATAAAGAAGTTGATGGAAGTGCCTAAACCAATTAGGTAACAGGTAACAGGTATAGTGGAGGTATAGTGGAGGTATAGTGGAGGTATAGTGGAGGTATAGTGGAGGTATAGTGGAGGTATAATGGAGATATAATGGAGATATAGTGGAGGTATAGTGGAGGTATAGTGTAGGTATAGTGGAGGTATAGTGTAGGTATAGTGGAGGTATAGTGGAGGTATAATGGAGGTATAGTGGAGGTATAGTGGAGGTATAGTGGAGGTATAGTGGAGATATACCCCCAACAGAAACAAAGGTATACTAGGTGTATTCTATAGCATTGTATACAGGTATTACATAGGTGTAGTATATAAGTATATAGTATATAAGTATATAAATAAGTATGCCAGGTATTGTATACATATTAGGGTCAGTAGTGGAGTAGTCTAGGTGTATACAGGGTCAGTATAATAACCCCGATATAGCGACAGTGAGGGGTCAGTCGTACCGTATAACCTGGATAATCAGATTTATGACGACGGATGAATTAGTAACCTCTCGTTAATACGTATTTACGAGGAGGGGAGTAATAGATTAGATTTAGGAGGAGGAGGAGGAGGAGGAGGAGGAGGAGGCGAAGGCTGAGATGGCTGATGATGCTCGGTTATATAAGCTGTAGTAGCCGGTATACTCGTACGTGTGTGCGTACGTGTGTGCGTGTGTGTATGCGTGTGTGCGTGGGAGTGTGCGCGCGTGTGTGTGCGTGTGTGCGGCACACTGTGCGCGTGCGGAGTACAATGACTACGTGAAATGTACATGTCATTGTAGTGATCACGATCGCACCTTGTGGATAGCTATAGTATCATTACGCTAACTATAGTACTACTATAGTAGTATTATAGGAGCTATAGTAGATATTGTAGTGTTGGTGGAGTGGCATTAAAGTGTGTAAGTGTGTGTGCGTGTGTGTGTGCGAGTGTGTGTGTAAGTGTGTGTGTGTAAGTGTGCGTGTGTGCGTGTGTGTGTGTAATACATACTGCGTATACAAGTATAGCCTATATACTGTATAGGTGTCTATGCTCGTGTATGTGTGTATGTGTGTACGTATGCACGAGCGCACGTACGTTCACATACATCGATAACAAAGCTCATCTTCATTCTAATAATACATCGTGATTATAAAACACACACACACAGGCGAAGATAACGTCTAATGTTGTGCGCTGATGCTGTGAGAGGATAATAAGATCATATATAATATAAAAGATAATGTGAAATATTAAAGATAATTTAGATTAGAAAAATGTTCTATAATAAGATAATACGTCAATATAAAACATTATAAATATATATATATTCTATTGAATATGAAAAATAATATATAATACAACAATATAATATAAAATACATAATATATAATATACAAGATAAGACCGTATACGTCACATATATGACACAAATATATAACTACGCTATGAAATAATCACAACGTGGTTGACGTGTCAAAAGGTGTCACTTCTGACACGTCTACAACGTACACTAAAGGCAAATAAGTAGACATTTACGACGTATACGTATACACTATGTGCACATGAGTAGGTATTCAATGTATACAGTGTAGTCAATGTATACAGTGTATAGAATATAAGCTACGTTACTAGGTCGAGCTGGATTTGTAGATAAACAAGTATACAATATAATTGATATTATAATACTAATATATATATATATATATATATATATATATATATATATATATATATATATATAGGTATACTATCAGCTATACTAATATGTTATTGAGTCATTGATATCATTTCACAGTAAAAATTTCGAATTAACATAAACATGTTTCTCATTAAGTATGGTAATATAACATTCTATATTTGTATATATATATATTATATTATATTATTGATTATAATTGTGTATACAACCAATATATATATATATATATATATATATATATATATATATATATATATATATATATATATATTAGTATTATTGATTATATTTAATATAATATATATTTTATTAATGATAAATAATCTAATAAGTTAAACAAATTTAAATATATATTTACATAGGTTATTAGACATACACTTAATTAGACACTACTCCTATAGGTATATCCGTATACGGTATGGTTCTTATAGTAGGTATACATATTAAACAACTGACTATATGGCTCAGTGGATAAGGTGTCAGACACACAAGCAGTAGGACACGAGTTCGATCCTCGTCCGGACCATTAACATATATTTTGGTATTAAAATAATATTTAGAAATAATCTTATATAATTGTATATAAATAAATGATCGGCTATCGTTAAAACCATGTATACATTAACATGCGAGCAGCTTCGAGAGGACATTAGAGCCAGATTGTTATAAATGAAAAAGTCATCTAAGTTCCTGGATGGAATGAATTCATTTAAAGGACTCTACCAAAATAGAATATAACAAAATAAATGTTATCTAATGATTTACAATAGTAATACATTCACGATAAGCTTCGAGTCTGCATATATTACAAGTAGGTTGTTACGTCATATGTCCTGTCCTACTCCATTAATACGAATTTTAGTCATATGTAATATTATATTATAAATTAATCTGATACAAATTATTTTAAATATTTGGTTAGAAACATAATTATCTTCAAACCCTATAGGGTTTGTATTATATATATATATATAACAGATTTAATAAAATAAAGCATTTTATATTTGATAAATATCTGATTAATCCACTATAGATAGAATATTAAGTTCAATTCTTAACAAAAATCCTAAATATAAAATTGAAATTAAAAATAGTAGTTTAATCGCGGTGAACGTTGCTTTTAAAAATCTTTTAAGCTTTTAATCTTTTAAGCAATGTTACAATGTTAACGTATTTATTTACAAAAATAGTTACAATACTAAACAATAGTGTAATTGTAACGTATTCTAATGATATAATAATCCATGCATGTACATTATCCCCACTGATGTATCACCACCATCCACACTACGTCACACTTTATCACGCTGCCTTACGTGATAGTTCGTATTCTAATTAGTACACTAACCTATGGTACACACAGCTATAGATTATATCATAAATTATATTATATTATTATTTATTAAATCATAAATTGCGCGCGATTCTCTTTACAGTTAATTACATGGTTACCGTCTATAGGACATCACTAGGACATCACTAGCACATATGTTAATAGAGTGTCACGTGCCCCGCTAGTCACGTGTTACAGCGCCGGTTACGTAATCTATTCGCTAAATGACGTAATTGATTACGTAATTAACGTAATTTATTTGAAAATGTCACGCATTCGTTTGCCGTGTACAACATTGTTGTATACGACATTATTGTATACGACATTACAAATGAACGTTTAGCAACGCCTTCACTACATAGTACACCTACACCCGTACGTCATACACTGTAGTTAACCCTCACCCGTACACTGTAGTTAACCCTCACCCGTACACTGTAGTTAACCCTCACCTGTACACTGTAGTTAACCCTCACCCGTACACTGTAGTTAACCCTCACCCGTACACTGTAGTTAACCCTCACCCGTACACTGTAGTTAACCCTCACCCGTACACTGTAGTTAACCCTCACCCGTACACTGTAGTTAACCCTCACCCGTACACTGTAGTTAACCCTCACCCGTACACTGTAGTTAACCCTCACCCGTACACTGTAGTTAACCCTCACCCGTACACTGTAGTTAACCCTCACCCGTACACTGTAGTTAACCCTCACCTGTACACTGTAGTTAACCCTCACCCGTACACTGTAGTTAACCCTCACCCGTACACTGTAGTTAACCCTCACCCGTACACTGTAGTTAACCCTCACCTGTACACTGTAGTTAACCCTCACCTGTATACTGTAGTTAACCCTCACCCGTACACTGTAGTTAACCCTCACCTGTACACTGTAGTTAACCCTCACCCGTACACTGTAGTTAACCCTCACCCGTACACTGTAGTTAACCCTCACCTGTACACTGTAGTTAACCCTCACCCGTACACTGTAGTTAACCCTCACCCGTACACTGTAGTTAACCCTCACCCGTACACTGTAGTTAACCCTCACCCGTACACTGTAGTTAACCCTCACCCGTACACTGTAGTTAACCCTCACCTGTACACTGTAGTTAACCCTCACCCGTACACTGTAGTTAACCCTCACCCGTACACTGTAGTTAACCCTCACCCGTACACTGTAGTTAACCCTCACCCGTACACTGTAGTTAACCCTCACCCGTACACTGTAGTTAACCCTCACCTGTACACTGTAGTTAACCCTCACCTGTATACTGTAGTTAACCCTCACCCGTACACTGTAGTTAACCCTCACCTGTACACTGTAGTTAACCCTCACCTGTACACTGTAGTTAACCCTCACCCGTACACTGTAGTTAACCCTCACCCGTACACTGTAGTTAACCCTCACCCGTACACTGTAGTTAACCCTCACCCGTACACTGTAGTTAACCCTCACCCGTACACTGTAGTTAACCCTCACCCGTACACTGTAGTTAACCCTCACCTGTACACTGTAGTTAACCCTCACCCGTACACTGTAGTTAACCCTCACCCGTACACTGTAGTTAACCCTCACCCGTACACTGTAGTTAACCCTCACCCGTACACTGTAGTTAACCCTCACCTGTACACTGTAGTTAACCCTCACCCGTACACTGTAGTTAACCCTCACCTGTACACTGTAGTTAACCCTCACCCGTACACTGTAGTTAACCCTCACCCGTACACTGTAGTTAACCCTCACCCGTACACTGTAGTTAACCCTCACCTGTACACTGTAGTTAACCCTCACCTGTATACTGTAGTTAACCCTCACCCGTACACTGTAGTTAACCCTCACCTGTACACTGTAGTTAACCCTCACCTGTACACTGTAGTTAACCCTCACCCGTACACTGTAGTTAACCCTCACCCGTACACTGTAGTTAACCCTCACCCGTACACTGTAGTTAACCCTCACCCGTACACTGTAGTTAACCCTCACCCGTACACTGTAGTTAACCCTCACCCGTACACTGTAGTTAACCCTCATCCGTACACTGTAGTTAACCCTCACCCGTACACTGTAGTTAACCCTCACCCGTACACTGTAGTTAACCCTCACCCGTACACTGTAGTTAACCCTCACCCGTACACTGTAGTTAACCCTCACCCGTACACTGTAGTTAACCCTCACCCGTACACTGTAGTTAACCCTCACCCGTACACTGTAGTTAACCCTCACCCGTACACTGTAGTTAACCCTCACCCGTACACTGTAGTTAACCCTCACCTGTACACTGTAGTTAACCCTCACCCGTACACTGTAGTTAACCCTCACCCGTACACTGTAGTTAACCCTCACCCGTACACTGTAGTTAACCCTCACCTGTACACTGTAGTTAACCCTCACCTGTATACTGTAGTTAACCCTCACCCGTACACTGTAGTTAACCCTCACCTGTACACTGTAGTTAACCCTCACCCGTACACTGTAGTTAACCCTCACCCGTACACTGTAGTTAACCCTCACCTGTACACTGTAGTTAACCCTCACCCGTACACTGTAGTTAACCCTCACCCGTACACTGTAGTTAACCCTCACCCGTACACTGTAGTTAACCCTCACCCGTACACTGTAGTTAACCCTCACCCGTACACTGTAGTTAACCCTCACCTGTACACTGTAGTTAACCCTCACCCGTACACTGTAGTTAACCCTCACCCGTACACTGTAGTTAACCCTCACCCGTACACTGTAGTTAACCCTCACCCGTACACTGTAGTTAACCCTCACCCGTACACTGTAGTTAACCCTCACCTGTACACTGTAGTTAACCCTCACCTGTATACTGTAGTTAACCCTCACCCGTACACTGTAGTTAACCCTCACCTGTACACTGTAGTTAACCCTCACCTGTACACTGTAGTTAACCCTCACCCGTACACTGTAGTTAACCCTCACCCGTACACTGTAGTTAACCCTCACCCGTACACTGTAGTTAACCCTCACCCGTACACTGTAGTTAACCCTCACCCGTACACTGTAGTTAACCCTCACCCGTACACTGTAGTTAACCCTCACCTGTACACTGTAGTTAACCCTCACCCGTACACTGTAGTTAACCCTCACCCGTACACTGTAGTTAACCCTCACCCGTACACTGTAGTTAACCCTCACCCGTACACTGTAGTTAACCCTCACCTGTACACTGTAGTTAACCCTCACCCGTACACTGTAGTTAACCCTCACCTGTACACTGTAGTTAACCCTCACCCGTACACTGTAGTTAACCCTCACCCGTACACTGTAGTTAACCCTCACCCGTACACTGTAGTTAACCCTCACCTGTACACTGTAGTTAACCCTCACCTGTATACTGTAGTTAACCCTCACCCGTACACTGTAGTTAACCCTCACCTGTACACTGTAGTTAACCCTCACCCGTACACTGTAGTTAACCCTCACCTGTACACTGTAGTTAACCCTCACCTGTATACTGTAGTTAACCCTCACCCGTACACTGTAGTTAACCCTCACCTGTACACTGTAGTTAACCCTCACCCGTACACTGTAGTTAACCCTCACCTGTACACTGTAGTTAACCCTCACCTGTACACTGTAGTTAACCCTCACCCGTACACTGTAGTTAACCCTCACCCGTACACTGTAGTTAACCCTCACCCGTACACTGTAGTTAACCCTCACCCGTACACTGTAGTTAACCCTCACCCGTACACTGTAGTTAACCCTCACCCGTACACTGTAGTTAACCCTCACCCGTACACTGTAGTTAACCCTCACCTGTACACTGTAGTTAACCCTCACCCGTACACTGTAGTTAACCCTCACCCGTACACTGTAGTTAACCCTCACCTGTACACTGTAGTTAACCCTCACCTGTATACTGTAGTTAACCCTCACCCGTACACTGTAGTTAACCCTCACCTGTACACTGTAGTTAACCCTCACCTGTACACTGTAGTTAACCCTCACCCGTACACTGTAGTTAACCCTCACCCGTACACTGTAGTTAACCCTCACCTGTACACTGTAGTTAACCCTCACCTGTACACTGTAGTTAACCCTCACCTGTACACTGTAGTTAACCCTCACCCGTACACTGTAGTTAACCCTCACCTGTACACTGTAGTTAACCCTCACCTGTACACTGTAGTTAACCCTCACCCGTACACTGTAGCTAACCCTCACCTGTACACTGTAGTTAACCCTCACCTGTACACTGCAGTTAACCCTCACCCGTACACTGTAGTTAACCCTCACCCGTACACTGTAGTTAACCCTCACCCGTACACTGTAGTTAACCCTCACCCGTACACTGTAGTTAACCCTCACCTGTACACTGTAGTTAACCCTCACCCGTACACTGTAGTTAACCCTCACCTGTACACTGTAGTTAACCCTCACCTGTACACTGTAGTTAACCCTCACCTGTACACTGTAGTTAACCCTCACCCGTACACTGTAGTTAACCCTCACCTGTACACTGTAGTTAACCCTCACCTGTACACTGTAGTTAACCCTCACCCGTACACTGTAGCTAACCCTCACCTGTACACTGTAGTTAACCCTCACCTGTACACTGCAGTTAACCCTCACCTGTACACTGTAGTTAACCCTCACCTGTACACTGTAGTTAACCCTCACCTGTACACTGTAGTTAACCCTCACCTGTACACTGTAGTTAACCCTCACCCGTACACTGTAGTTAACCCTCACCCGTACACTGTAGTTAACCCTCACCCGTACACTGTAGTTAACCCTCACCTGTACACTGTAGTTAACCCTCACCTGTACACTGTAGTTAACCCTCACCCGTACACTGTAGTTAACCCTCACCCGTACACTGTAGTTAACCCTCACCCGTACACTGTAGTTAACCCTCACCTGTACACTGTAGTTAACCCTCACCCGTACACTGTAGTTAACCCTCACCTGTACACTGTAGTTAACCCTCACCTGTATACTGTAGTTAACCCTCACCTGTACACTGTAGTTAACCCTCACCTGTACACTGTAGTTAACCCTCACCTGTATACTGTAGTTAACCCTCACCTGTACACTGTAGTTAACCCTCACCTGTACGTCGTACACATACTATGTTAATTATAAGATATAATAATTATATTGATATTAATCAATATATTGTATATGTTAACTAGGTAAATAATTATATTCAAATTTATATAATAAAAATATAGTGTTACTATATATATAGGTTTGCCAATATTAACCACTATTGCAGGTGTATATAATCATGTAGGGGTCGGTATTCGGAGACTTTCACTATAAGGGTATACCGTTAATATAACGGTATACATTGCACTATAGCCTACATATGTATGCCTATAGGCTTATATAGTGCTGATGCAGCGTTATTAATGTACGCGTTCAGTAGGCGCGTATAACACACACACCGTGGATGCCTATAGGCATGTGTGCGGCGCAGTAGTACCTGCATTACGCGTATATCATATATCGTTAGGTAGTTAGTAATTATATCATTATGACGTCATATTACACATTAGCGTGACTCATATTCATACGAGATGTGCAGGGTACGCGTTGCTACGTGGATACGAGCCGTGGGTTTAGGGTTTTAACTTGACTGCAGTAGTGCTTGATATTATTACACTCGAGATTATATTTCATATCATATATATATATATACATATTTAGTTAACTTCATATATAATACGTATACGTATAGGTGTATTAAATATTATAATATTTTAATAACACTAATCTTAAAACAAATCAATGTTATATATATTTATATATTTTATGGTATATCGATGTTATTACTATTTATAGAAATACTATTTATAGCAGTACTATATATATATCAATAATTATTGATATATATATATATATATATATAGTATATTAGTATATAATATATTATAATATATATATGTATAGCAATACTAGGTAAACCATCGGAAAATGTTGACATCATTACGTAACAGGACATATATATATATATATATACATATATATATATATAGGAATGCTATATATAGAAATACTATATATTGTTTATCAAAGTGATATTTAAAGAGGTTAATAATAAAATGTCCTATAGGATATATATATGTCCTACTACGTAATGATGTCGACATTGTCCGGTGGTTTACCTGTCGCTGCCTTTATCTTGTATACAATGTATACCTTTGTTATGTATACACTGTACACACTTATCTTGTATACAATGTATACTTTTGTTATGTATACAATGTACACATTAATCTTGTATACATTAGTCTATGCACGATTTAT
>OZ025242.1:70616095-70618595 GCA_964019155.1 Osedax fenrisi
ATTGGTTCTTCTTATTTTACATTTATGTTAATGTTGTCTTAAATATATACAAGTTTACAGATTACTAAACGTTATCATACATTGCGTTTACTTATACATCTTTTTATACATTTCTTGATATAGCAACGACATCGTATAGATCTGTGAATCACTTTTATTAGATAATATTAATTTGAATACCAATGAAACATTATCTATAATATCGTCAATAGTAGTTAACATATTTACTTAATCTAAATCACTATTAACAAATATAATATGTATAATGTACATGTATAGCTGAATTATATATTCTAGTATATTCTAGTATATTCTAGTTAATTACTTTATTACCTAATTACTAATTACTAATACCTAATTACTAAGAATAATAACAGTAATCATAATACATTTATTAATAATACAAAAATGTATGTAATTAAAAATGGCTAGTACTTTTAGAATTGAAAAGTCCTATAGGGCTCATCTATAGATGATTCTTAAACAAAATTGAACGTGTATTAACTTAATACTATTAAGTGCGTTATGTGATTTAAAAAATACAATTAATATTATATGTAATATCTTCGGAATTTAACACACACAAAATGTTAATATTTAATATAATAGAATCTAATAAATGAATTATGGTTATTATAAAATCAATAAGATACAAAAAAAAATTATAAAAAAGATGTCACAATTTGTTTTTGAGGTCATTGACAAATTCAAAAAAAATTAACTATATTATAAATTGCTAATTATCATTTTAAATTAAATTAATAAATAGATGATATATTGCTATTAATATGTATATATAACGTATAATTATTATTCTTTTAGATAATTTTCTAACTAAAAAAAAAACATATATCATATTTTTTCAAATATTTTATAGGAATTTGTACACACAAAATTCATGAGCAATTTTAACATTTCGACATACAATAATTAATAAATATAATTATAAGACAATATATGTGTTTTTATTAAAATATGGTGTATATAAACTCATTAATTCACAATTTAAATTACTTACCATTAACCCCATATTAAAATTTCTATACATCCCATTATAATTTTCTAGTAAAAAGCGTTCTATAACTAATGTATCTAATGTTTGTTTTCGGATTTTGATTACTTTAAGTTATATCTTAATATACGTAGAGGGACCTTTATTATCTAACATCTAATATATAAAGACACACTCCACGAACCGGCTTAGTGTACGTGTGTGATTGTATACAATATATGTGTGTGTGTATAGTATACATTATAGACATTATGGGTGTGTGACTTATCACCTGATTACGCAATACGTGATGTCGTCATACGATGGCGTCATACCTACATCGTCATACTATACGTCATATCGTGTGTGTGTGTAGCCTATTAGCCCGCGGGGGTGTGTGCGGTGTGCGGGTTACGTAACGCACACACACCGCACACACCGCACACGTGTGCGCGACGTAACTAAAGTATTGTGTGTGACGCGTGTGTGTCGTTGCGTACATCTACAGATCTCCTTTGTATACATTGTGTACGATATGTGAGGTGTACCCACGAGTAGGGGCGCTGGAACCATGGTGTGTATGTGGGGGGGGGGACCAACCGATCAAAATAAATGTTGTGGTAAAAGTGGGGGGGGGGGATCAAAACATAGGAGGTCCCCCTAGATTTTAAAGTGGGGGGGGGACATATCCACCCCCGTCCCCCCTGTTACAGCGCCCCTACCCACGAGCGATACGATTGCATGTAATCATACCGTGCGACCACGTGATCATATCGGTATCCGTGTATACATGGGGTACTATATACGCGTGCGAGTCGCGGCACGATTGTATTAAGCCCTTAACGATTATATAACGATTATTTTATTTAAATACACACGGGGTTACATCTGGGATCTTACCTATATGTATTATAAATATATAGATATATTTATATTATTTTCTTTCGGGTTAACTTAAATTATGTAATTAGTAATTACTAATTACTAATTACATCATTATGTGTATGTGCATGTATACTCATATAGGGTGAAATATTTTTATAATTAATATATAAATATATATATTCGAAATATGTATGCATTATTTCATTTATATAAATCAAAGCTAATACAACTACATACACACACACACATGCTTTACAATAGTTCATTGCAAACACACAGGACGTACAGACTACGGTACGATACACCGCGCCGCTCTGCTGTTGTTCCTGTTCATCACATCATCTCTAAAGTGTTAGTAACGCACGCGAACTGCTACTGTTCATCACATCATCTCTAAAGTGTTAGTAACGCACGCGAACTGCTACTGTTCATCACATCATCTCTAAAGTGTTAGTAACGCACGCGAACTGCTACTGTTCATCACATCATCTCTAAAGTGTTAGTAACGCACGCGAACTGCTACTGTTCATCACATCATCTCTAAAGTGTTAGTAACGCACGCGAACTGCTACTGTTCATCACATCATCTCTAAAGTGTTAGTAACGCACGCGAACTGCTACTGT
>OZ025242.1:70623595-70633595 GCA_964019155.1 Osedax fenrisi
GCATCACCCCCTACCTTACCCCACCCTAACCCTACCCACCCACACAGATACAGATGCGAGTCAGATAGGCATGAAGTTCTACGCCGCTATCCCCCACCTGTACGCGCACCCTCACCCTCACCCTCACCCCCACCCTCACCCTAACCCTATCCACCCTCACCCTCACCCCCACCCCCACCCTCACCCTCACCCTCACCCCCACCCTCACCCTCAGCCCACCCACACAGATACAGAGGCGAGTCAGATAGGCATGAAGTTCTATGCCGCTATCCCCCACCTGTACGCGCACCCTCACCCTCACCCTCACCCTCACCCCCACCCTCACCCCCACCCTACCCACCCACACAGTTACAGATGCGAGTCAGATAGGCATGAAGTTCTACGCTGCTATCCCCAACCTGTACGCGCACACGGACACCCAGCTGAAGCCCGTACTTCATCTGATACCTATGAATGATGTGTACATGCCTAACGACTTGTATAGGGTATGTACACGCGTGTGTGGGTATGTGTGTGGGTGTGTGTGTGGGTATGTGTGTGGGTATGTGTGTGGGTATGTGTGTGGGTATGTGGTTATGCCCGATGTTTTGGTGTGTATATGCTTATATATGTATAAATATATATACATATATATATATATATATACGTGTATACACACCTATATGTAGGCATGTACGAAATACATTGTACGTGTGTACGTATGCATGTACGTGTGTACGTATGTATGCGTGAATGTCTGCATTAGTGACGACTATTAGTGACAACTGTCACTCACTCTAAGTACTCAGGGACGATGTCACTGCCACTATCACTGTCACTTAGGCGGTGGTTGTCAATAATTTAAAAGTTACATACCCTAGTAGGATTTAACATCGCGATTTATATTTTTAAACAGTTTAAGTTTAAGTTCTTGAAAAATAAAAATAAAATTTTCAAATGTTGGCTCTTGAGAAGTTCCAATATCATAATATATAATATATAATATATACTTTCAATTCTCGATAAATTCAAATATTGAAAATACAATTTACAAGAAGTTAAAATTTGACTCAATAAAATAACGGATACAAATTGTATACATATGTTGTACGGTCGCCTATGTGAAGAGACATAATACCGCGAGTCCACAGATCCAAAGATAAAATGTGTGTTTTCTGTAAATCACTTTATTCGAGTATCAACCGTGTATAGGAGCTCGTCGATTAGTTATTAGATATTCTAATTAATAACGACACTATATGTTTCGAGTCCAAAGTCATACCGAAACTAATAATCACATAAATGCGAATCACTATTTAGTGAAAGCGCGTTCCACTGCAGTGCGTGGGATAATGGTTGTGTATTTATAGAATATAGATTGAGATAACTAAAATATACATTCGCAATCTAGGCGTTAATGTATAATAATATAAACCTATCATGAATAACTCTATAACACATAGAATTAATAATATATTGAGACATAAAAGTAATAATAATTTATTAAAATAGATGAAATAAATATATTTATTTTGTGTGTTTTTAAAATAATCAAGTCAAATAATATTAAAATAGATATTTCAAATATTAAAATAGATATTTTACCCGTGACCGCAAATATCTGACCCGCAATCAATACATAAATATCAGAAACTTGAGATTTTATCTATGAAATATCTACCAATAATAAATTAGTATATAATGGTGAAACTAGAGCGGAATTAACTCCCGGTGTGGAAGGGGGAGTGGTTAAAAGAGCGGGTAGAGCGGGACCGATAAAGTGACTCATCAACATTAGATGACCGGAAGTGATGCTATTTCCGACACGCCCCTTTATAAGTTAACGAGTGCCTCATTTAGGATAAGGAAATCTATTCGCTACCTCTTAAAATGTATGATATTATACACACACACATATATATATATATATATATCATATACTATTATATTTGTATTAATTATTTAAACAAAATATCATGTGTGTATAACTTATGCGGTATTCCGTATACTTTTTTCGGTGACCACGATTCCGATACAAAACGCAATACAGCAACACCTATATAAAGGCGACAGAGGTTTGACGACGGTTTTAATAATGAATCGCGATCGCCAGACATTCCTCGAAGTAAGACCCGATGAGTCACCATTAGTACTATCCACTGAATGATGAGTCACCACTAGTACTATCCACTGAATGGTGAGTCACCACTAGTACTATCCACTGAATGGTGAGTCACCACTAGTACTATCTACTGAATGATGAGTCACCATTAGTACTATCTACTGAATGATGAGTCACCATTAGTACTATCCACTGAATGATGATTCACCACTAGTACTATCTACTGAATGATGAGTCACCATTAGTACTATCTACTGAATGATGATTCACGTGCCCGTGCACCCTGCAGGGGAAGTGAATGTCGTAACATTCGCTTATAGAGCGTGTCTATTTATATATATATATATATATATATATATATATATACGCGGGTAGTTATCTATATATAGAACCGGAAACGTGTCTATATATATAGACCCGGATACGACCACAGTAGAGCGTTAGGTCATCGACACATCGTTCAGTGTACGCCGTTCAGTGTACGGTGTACGATATACGGTGTATACGATATTGTTGTTAATGTGATAATTACCACCATGCATGGTACTTTTTTTTAGTACTATTTCATTGGATAATACTTCAATCACGTGTCTAATCACGTGTTCTACTTAATGAATGACGTCACAACTTGTGTTAACCGTTATTTACTAGTTTCACCGCTAGTTACTGTACTAAATATGATGGAATATTGTATACAGTTTAAATTATAGATATATACATGATAAATTATCGGATCTGTCAAAACATCAATTTCTACAGTAATATATTACCGTATTCGATGTTATATTAGATAATAAATTATAATATATAGTGGAAATATTTATTTAATAAATCATTGTGAATCAGAATGTATACAGTGTATGTATACAATGTACACGTGTATACCTTTTAGTGTCTGCTTATAAAAACATATATATATATATATATAATCAATTTACATTCATGTACTTTCTAATTCGCAATGATTTATTAAATAAATATGTACGTTATATATTATAAAATATTATACGATGAAGCATCGAATACAATAACACGACAATGGTAAACTACTTAATACTATATAGATACTATAGTTAATACTATATAGATACTATAGTCTGTATACAGCGACTTAGATAGAACACTATATGACATTCATTAACACTCTCATCCCGTCGCGTTTAGCTAATACGTATCGCATGTCACGTGTGTAATGTCACATAACACGTCACATGACACGTCACTCGCCAACGATTACAGTAAGGTTAAAGGGCAAGAGAAGATTAGCTGATTACGGAGGAGAACACGACGCACACATATTTAAAATCATCACCGATTATAATCGGTAATCTATAATTATAGATAAATACCAAACTAAATGTAACCAACTTAACACAGTTGCTATGAACACGCGTGTTACATTCATTATGTCTACAGTTACATGTATGCAATCATAGAATGAAGAACAACGACATTATAATACCCGTAGCGTGTTTCATTAGTGATGACGCAGGTTATCATTATAGTTAACAAAATCCTAATCCTATTTATGTTTGTATCGTTTCCCGAGTGTCTTATAAGACAAATAGGAGTGGGAATTATAATGATAATCGGTTTTAAATCGATTCCTAAAATTCAAGTTTAGGAATCGGTTTATTTGAAACCGATTCCTAAACTATTACTATAGGAATCGGTTCAACGAATATGTTGATGTAAGTTGAACGTAAGTTTAGATGTAAAATATAATATTAAAATAAATATTAGTATCGTAGCAAAGTATTAATTCATATATTATAATGTATTATATAATTTCATTTAAGTTAGATTTGAAACTTAAATTCAATAATAATAACATTTTAATATTAAATACAATATTTAATCAATATTCAACTACTATATATTCAATATTGAGCAATTAGTTCAACATGATTCCAATTGTATTATCAATATAATTATGATTATAATTGTAGTTCAATGTATCACTTGAATAATATTATGATAATTTAAAAAATACATAGGATTACGTAAATAATTTGAGTATTCAAAATAATATTTATTTATTAAAATCAGTATATTAACTTAAATATAAAGTTAACATAATAATTAATAATTAATTTGCATAGATGACAATTAAATCAATATATTAAAATAATTAAAAGGTATAATATATTATTCTTTCTATATTAAAAAAATGATATAGGGCAAAGTAACCTAATCCGGAAACTTTAACAATAAATGGTCTTAACATTGTATGACTCATTATTTTTATTCAAAAATGACAATATATTAATATTATATGATTGTAGATATTATTGTGATTTTAATTATATATTATTATTTAATTTGTTAATTCCATAGATAATGAGGGTGTTCGTATTCGGTACCCATGTCCGAATACGGACACCCTGTGTTATAATACGGATACCCTATATACCTCTATATAAACTATATATTATTGATGAATCAATAAGACAAATTACAATTACATTATTTATAATTAATTTTATAAACAATTTATTCTAATTTAATTAGTTTAGTTTAATTTAATAATTTATTTATTTGTATTATTTTTTAATTAATAATACAATTTAAGTATCTAAATAATACACATTTTAGATTTAGCTCTTTTGGAGGTATTAATATTATAACGCACGCTATTTTTATGAAAATTAGAATAGTTAATACGCTGCGCGCTGATTAGTTATAGGGTGTCAGTATTAAGACATCTAGAGTATCCGTATTAGGGACTTATATTACCTCTAGATAAATGCTTATAACTTAATGAATATGTTATAATAATTATAGAAATTATATACTATACTAATATATTTTAGAATAATTTATTTTTTAATAATATAGTGTTATATATTATATCGATACATTTGTATATTCTAGAGAAGGTTTATGTTGAACTTTTTTTTTCATAAATTTAAAAACGCAATAAAAAAATCAGTTTATTGGATTTATCAACAATATTTTTGATAATTAAAAAATAAAAAATATTTTTTTAAACTATTTATATAATTATGAATATTTTATTCATTAAACATTTTTTCGTAGGATTTATGGTTTCGGAGATACCGAGAGGGTCCGTATTCGGGCACTGTCCGTATTCGGTTACTTTCCCCTACCGATAATTTAAGGAATACTTATATCAATAACTTAAACAGATTCTCAATAATTCGTTTAGGAATCGTTTTTAAAAACCGATTCTCCATTATTTACATAATTGTAAGAAATGATTATTATTATATGAAAATATGTTATTGATAACTTTCTAAGAACTACACTATGAAATCACTAGTAATTCTCATTAATATTATACGTATACATATATATATATATATATATATATATATATATATATATATATCTATATATATATATTATGGATTTTGAATACGAATATGAAGACACAGAGGGTGATGTTTATTATGTATTTTATAGCGTTATTAAAAAGTTATGTAATAGATGATGTTATAGTAAACTATCCCTCCTATTATAACACTATATTTAATATATATATATATATATATATATATATAACAATGGCACAATAAGATATATATATATATATATATATATATATATATATATATATATATATATGTTATCTGTATAGCTATGTTTGATTACAACGAAAGTCCCATGTTAATTATAATCATAGAGTATATTATATTTAATAATAACATTAATAATATATATATATAATATCATAATTAACAATATAACCTATAGGTATATATTTACTAGGGTTGATTAAAATGTTTGAAATATTTTAATTTAATTATGAGAATACTTATCGAGATAGAGAACAAAATAGAAACACTTTAATGGAATGATAGTGAATATAATTAATAACTGTGTATAGTTAAATAGACACGTATACGTGTATTAATAGAGGTTTCAATATTAATATTAATAAGATTCGCACAATGACAATGAACAATGTGTTCACTATATTAGGCATATATGATTTGTCAATGTATGAGTATACGCATATATTCGATAGCAATAGTTGGGCCCCTAATGTTTCATTTGGAGGATGTTTACCTCAATGGGGTCACTATAGGGGTACTATAGGCCCTACACTTTAGGCCCTACACTATAGGGGCTCTCCCTCTAATAATACATGTAAACATATCACTATATCGTCTAAATATGACTCATACCTTGACCAATCAACAATATACTGTCTTAGACCAGGTTGAGGAAATGGGTTTATTATTATCTAATTATATTGTCGGTAAAAAATAATAATATATATATATACATTTTACAATAATAATTCTTTCGCCGCACGCCACACATTGTCAGCAAATTAAATGTGTTCATCGTTCATGTCATCACCTAGAGTATAATATTTTAATTGTTAGAATTAACACCAACAATGATATCGCTTACCGCACACTCGCACACCCGCACCCCACCCGCACACAGATCACCCATGTTAACATCACGATACTGGACAGCAGACCGGAAGCTGCCATCTACCCCGTTTGTTACATAACTCTGGGCGCTGATAGGGTGAAGTGGTCGCCGCACCTGGTCACCAATGGAAAACCGCAGGCTATCACGGGTAGGCGAACTGACCACGTGTAATTAGGGGTCAAGTAGGGGTCAATTAGGGGTCGAGTAGGGCAGGGCTATCATTAATTGAATACTATCGACTGCACTTAAATATATAATTATTAATAATTATGTATCAATTAATATTGTATAGTTTTAATGATTATATACGATTATTATAAATGCATAGGTAGGTAATATGTCAGCATGTAAGCTGAAATACTGATAATTAAAGCAAAAACATATGACTACAATATATATTTTAAAGATGAAGCGTTTGTTTATTATTTATTGTGCTATATTTATAATTTTATTGTTTTAAAATGAATTTCATTTTCTTCTTCTCCTTGATGTTTCCATGCACCGAAAAAATCCCTTTAAATACTCTTGTTTTACCATGATCTTTATCGTGTTGTCTATGCTACGTTTCGTTAATTTATCCTAACAATTTTAGGTTAATCTGAAATTTCATTAAATGATGGCTAAAATATTATTAATGACTTTTTAATTAAATTAATAATAGATTATTCTCAGTTTCTATTGTCATTGTATTTCTATGTACAGACTTAAGCACATTATTTGCAGATATAATTCTTTCCACATCGGCACTGTGTATTTTAACGCACATAATTCTACTATATGTACAAAACAATGTAGACATTTCTTCCATGCTAGAAAATAATAAATTTATATTAGGTATATTTTATGTTTATTTCATACATATATTGATAGCTTTATAACACATTCACGAATATTGTATTTTCTGAATCTATTAATTTCTGAATGTATTAATAAATTGTTATATTGCTTTATGTACTTCTTCTTTTAATTTAATAAAATGTTCAAGTTTTGAAAATGTATTTTCATCTGTTGTAAATCGTTCCTTAATATTTTATAAGTTCTAATTTTATTGCAGATATATCTCTCATATCAGATATATATATATAAATTATGTCTTATTTACGCTTATGTTTTCTCTTCAACTCAACACCTTTCAAGTAATTAAGGGGTTACGCTCGTTTTGAAATTTTTTGAAAATTCAATGTAAAAAGATAGCGATTTTTATATTTTTTTAATTGTCAATAAGTTTAAAAATTCTTAAGATATTACAATTATGTAAAATACATATTGAAGGGAGAACGGCTCTGTATAGTATATCTATATATAGTACAATGAGAAAATATTATATATTTTTGGAAATGCAACTCGTAAAAAAAGGTAAAAATATAGTTATTTTAAATTATATTTTACCTTTTATTTTTTTTAAATTATATTTTATATATGATATAATACAAATAATTGTATGATCATATATTCAGTCAATAAACACATAATAACTAATATATTTTAAAAATGTCATCAGTATTTGAGCATTATTTACATAGTTATTTAATTTTGTAAGAATAAAATTATACTCAAATAATTATTCTGAGTATAATTGATTTATAAATCAAGTTTGAAAATGACATATAATTGTTATTAAAATATAGAGCTTATTTGAATAAAAAGAGTATAGTATATGTGTTTGTATGTTTATTATATAAATATTATATGTATATGATGTATATGTATATTATACATAGTTATGATAATAATCCATAATATGATATGTAGGGGAGGGAAGGGAGTAGTGGCCGATAATTAATATGCCTCAGAAGATTTCTAATATATCGATAAATACTGAATTTTAGGCTATTATTATTTTGAATTAACTAGAAATTATATAGTTCTAGATTACTGTGATTTCACTTTTATATATAATGTGTTTAACGTAATAATATAAACGTTTGATTAGGCATTACAAAAAGCACTCAAATAAGGCAAGGCTCTAGTAGTGGCCGCTAGTAACAGAAAATACGATAGGTGTCTCGTAATGTATTCGATTTATATTTTTTTAATTATGTTATATTAAAAGATTATATTTATGATGCACACGCACCTTATTTGATTCAATGATTTAATTATATATATACATACTCTTACACATAAATAAGCATAAATATATATAATCGTGTTTTTTATTAACATTTGACAAAAAATGATTATATAATAAATTAGAGTAATTAATTAATTATTAAAAAAAAAATTACTATATATTATAGATATTTTGATTATTTAAATATTGTATATAGAATTTTTTATCCTATCAAGCACCATTTAAGCGTTAATTAAAACGGCCACTACCCCTTCCCTCCCCTATCCTATATTATGTGTATTTTATAGTAATCAAAAATGTATATGCATATTATATTAATCCATAATATGATATATATATATATATATATATATATATATATATATATATATAAATATAATTATAATAGTAATAGTAATCCAATTAATATTATATTAGATTAAAAAAAATAATTCTGTAAAATAACTTTATAAACGTATTTTTGCAGTATTTTTAGAGATTATATCTTATCATTATTTATTCTCAAAAATAGGTCGTGTTATAAAACCTTTATTTTTATATTTGATTAATCGTTTTGAGCTATACTATTTTTATGAGAGTATATTAACATCTCAAAAATTACACATTTCAAATAATTTTTTTTTAATTTAATTTTTTTTTACTTTTTCTTCCAAAACGCTCGGTTCCCCTTAATACCATTGGTTTTTTCAATTGATTCGATTAACTTAGTAACCCATACTCCAATTAAATCGGTTGTTAATAATTTATTCAGCATAATCTATTAAAGTTACAAAATATTATGAAATATTATGAAACATTATTTATTTTACTCTGAATATATTCAGAATATATATTGCAATATAATGGGTTATTCTACTATTGGAATTGCGTTCTACAATATTTAATATATAAATATAACAAACCTCAATATTATTAAGTTGTTGATGAATATCACATATCATAGTCAAATTGGAGTGCATCTTTTTTGATATCAAGAGAATATAATTAGTTAATCATTTCTAATTTCTGGTATTTCATTGCTTGATGCCTTCCATGCCAGACTTAAGTCAATTGACTTGTGTGCACAACACCATATTGTAAGTAGAGGAGCTACGGGCTCGCTGAACTTCTCCAATCTACAATCTTGAAATATCTTCCATAAACCATTATTATGTTCTGTATTTACAGATGTACCATCTGTCACCAACGACGAAAACTCTTTCATTCCTAAATGTGTTACGTTATTTCCAAGAAGATTTTCCATTTGTTTAATCATTGTGTTAAATATCCCACGAGCTCCATGTTTCAAAGGTTCTCATACACCTACAAATATAAGCGATTCGTTTCCAACTATATCTATTAATTTCGCAAGAGTGTATATCTTATCAACATGTGTCCTATCTACACTACCGTCTGACCGAAGAGATATAGCAGTG